>CM068300.1:61766868-62304462 GCA_034768395.1 Linum lewisii
TTTTATAAAAACATTTTTTCCCTATTTTATATAAAAATTTTAAAACTTATTTATGTTAAGAAAACCCCTTTTTCCTCTGTTGTTCCCTGCATGTGTTTTTCTTTTTTCGGTCCCCTCATAAAACCCCAAAGGGGCTCGCGGGTCTCGTCAGGGGAACGTGTCCCGGGCTAGGGCCGATTCCTGTGTTCCCTATCCCCCAAGGAAGGGGGGGCACCCAAAAAAGCGGGGCCAAATCTCAAACGTGATGACCCCTTAAGCTAAAGGGCAGAGGAAGAGGTCCCTTTAAAGCGCAAATGGAGGAAGGAGACTGGCCCCCCAAAAAGAGGAAAAAAGCTAATCTCCTCCTCGGAATCGCGAGGGGAGTAAAGAAATCCTGATGACCTTTCTAACCCCCCTGTCCAAACTCGTGTCCCCCAGAGTCATCAGCAAAATCAAAGGGAGAGATAAAGATGACTGTTCTTGGATCTTCTGGCTCAGGTTGCTCGGGGTCAGCCTTGACCCGGCGGTTAGCCCCTTTTCAGCCCTTTAGGGTTGTGTCATTCCTATGTACCCGGTACATCTGAACCCCTCCGGGGGAAGATTTCCCCGGGGGGACGTTTTGGGGGGTCCATCTAGGCCCCCTTTCCCCGGACCCCGCATGCCGAAGGGGTTTTCCCCATGCAGTTCTATTTTCTGGTGGGGGCCCCCCTGGGTAGGGGTGAAGGGAGCTTTTTTCTTTTTGTATTTTTGCTCTGGCTACCCTGCCCGGGGTTTATTTCGAGGTATGGCCAGCATTCCTGGGCCCAGTACTCGGGGGGTTTTTTTCCCACCCGGGGGGTCCCCTGGGGGGTAAAGGGGCCGAATCTGCTTGTGCTCTCTTGTTTTACTCCAAGTTGTGGGTTTTTTTCCAATTTTTTTGTTTCTTATTTTGCTATCTCCCACCCCCTCTTCCCCGGGGATTTCTTTTGTCTGAAAATGTCGCAGAGAAGGGGATCTTTTCGTGGCGGTCAAAAAGTGAGCGGGAACGAAGGCTTCAAAAAGGGGAATGAGGCCTTGGGGCGAAAAAACTACCTGCGGGGGGCTTTAGGCGGGGATGAAGCTGAAATGAAACCCCGAAAAAGGGGTGACTAGCCGCGGGATTTTGTCAAGGTCAAGAGCGTACAAAGAGGGGGAAAGGGATGTGATTTCTCGTTAAATTTTTTTTTCTTTATTTTTATTTTTTTTCTCCCCCTTCTCTTTAAAATTCCCGGTGTTTTTTTTGCTTTTTATTTTAAAAATGTCGCTTTTTCGGGGAGTGTGAGCGCAGTAGAAGAGGGCGAGGGGCTTGAATTATTACGTGTTGGAGGCTACACGACTCCCTCCCATTGAGATTGATCGCCTGAGGCCGAGCGCCTGGGCTAGCCGGCACCCCAATTTAAGGACGCCCTTATCCCCCCGGGGAAAAATTAAGGGGGGAAAGGGAAAAAGGATGAGCAAGTTGCTGGAACACGCGCTAAACCCCTCAAGAACCTGGGGGGATCTTGCCTCGCAGCGATCCTCACGTTTAGACGGTTAAATCTGTAATTATTTGGGAGAGAGCATGCAAGTGGGGATGCGCAGTTCCGAAAGGAGTTTTTGGCGAACTATCGACCAAATTTTCCCTCCCGTAAGGTGTTAAAGGTTTGTGTCGGCGTCTTAACCCTTTATAACATGGGTCGAGGCCTACTGGCTCCGAGGGAAGATTTGTGCATCCAGGCAACCCCACATGAAAAAAGCACGGGGGAAAACCATGGCTTGTAAATAGTTCAACCTTAATGAATACCTTTTTTGGGGCGTAGGGGTAGGGGTTTGATCTTGAAGGAGGAGGAATGGGTTCGAACCCCCCAAACCCCCAAAAAAAATCCGGAGGGGGGGGGGCCCCAAAGCGGACAATAAGTCAAAAAAGGGTTTGGGGGATGTTACAAGTGGACAGAGCCTGGTTTGTCGCTGCTGTACTGGTTGAATCTTTCCCCTTTTTGGGGTATTAACCTCGTTGGGAGGGGGGTGAGAACGTACTGGACCCCAATTCCAAGGGTTTTTTTTTCAAAAGTTTTTAAAGGGTGGGGGGGTTTGAAAGCAACATGATAAACTTTTGAATTTTCTTTTAGCGGGGCAAATGAAATGTTTAATTCCCCCTGTAGTGAGAAAACCTCGATGGGAAGTCACTCCCGGGGGTTTTCCCAGCTGGGGCAGTGGGGCGTCGGGGTTTTGGGCCCTCGGACTTGAAGGTTGGAAATTTAGTGAGTTGCCGGGGGGGGTGGGGTATCCTGTGGGTAGGATGGATTTAAAGGAGTTAACTTAAAGTTTTGAGGCTGGTTTGAGGTGAAGAGGTTGAAAGCCATCCCTCTTGAAAAATATTTTTTTGGGATTTGGGGGAGCCCCTTTGGGGGACGGTTTTTACCCGCCGAGGGGGGGTTTTGAGGGTTCTAGGGTGTCCCTACCATTTTTGTCCGGATATTTGGGGGAGGAAAAGCCCCAAGGAGTTTTCGAGCTGGTGCAGGGGGGAAAGTGGGTTCTCATACAAGGGATTCACCAACCTCTCCCCAAAGGGACGTGGCTGTAAGAGGCAAAAATTTAACGTCGGTTCAAGGGGGGTTGAGGTGGGGGGTCGGAGGGGGTACATTGGTACTGGGGAGTTGGTGGGGGTGAAGGGGGTGCTTTGGAGAGGGGGTTATTAAGCTGGGGAAAAGGGGGGCCCGGAAGGGGGGACAGCACCCCCCTTTTAAAATCTGGGGCCCAGATCAACGTTAAGGGGAAACCCAACAGTTTACTCGGGTTCGGAGCACCCAGCGCCCCGGGTGGGGGTGGTGACCTTTTTCCCGTGGAATCCGAGACCAAGAGCGCGACTTGAAGAGGGGGTCAGTTGGGCTATCGGGAGGGGCGCAAGGGGGCTTCCCCCCTGTGGACAGTGGGAAACCTCATTACGGCATGTTCTTTGAGGACGCTCCATTTAAACATTACACCTGGGGCCAGCGGGGAAAAAGGAGCAATGTTTGCCCCCCCAGGGTGGGGGTGCGACCGTCTGGGGGATCGGTGAGGGCCCAGAGCCGTGGGGATAAGGGGGGAAAGGGGAAAGGGGCTTTATGGCGGGGGAGCCGGGACTGGCGAGGAACGGGTGCAAAAGCCATCCCGGTGGGAGCGGGGGGGTAAAGGGACCCTTGCCTCACTAAGGGGCAGCAAAAAAGCGAAAAACGTGGTGCGGAGATTCAATCTTGGGTTTTTTCAGTTTAGCCTTTTTTGTTGGGGAAAAAACCCATCCTTTGTATTGGAAATTTTGGTGTTTGGGGTGTTGTAGTAGTATTTGGGGTTAGGGGGGCGTCAGAATCCTTTGGGGACTTCTGTTGGTGGATAGAGTCTGTAGGGGGTGTAAAGTGTTGTGGACGGGGGTTTGGTTTTTGGCTGATTTGGTGGTGCTTTCCTTTTCAAAGAATTGACGTTTTTTCTCGGCATGGGTTGGGTTTGGCTAGGCATGGGGCCTTGTTGATTGCCAGAAAAAGGAGGTTTGCTTAGGTGGGGGGGGGGTTTGGTCAAGTGGTGTTCAAAGGGGGTTAGGGGAAAAGAGAACCCCACCTTGGGGGGTAATTTCAGCAATGAACCCCTTTTCTGATCCAGAAGGGTGGGGGTTTTATTTGGGGAAAAGGGGTAAAGCTGAGCAAAAACAGGGGTTGGAAAAGGGGGGCCGGGGACTGGGGGTTTTTCGGAGGTTTGAGGAACTCCCCCAGCCCCGGGGCCGGGTGAGGGGAGTTCAATATAGGGGGGTTCCCCGGGGTGCTCAATCCTTTTCCCCCTTTTTCGAGGGGAAAACCAAGGAATTTTTAAAGGAGTTAAAAGGGAAAAATTTAGGAGCTCGGATAAGGGGTTCATCCCCAAAACTATCACCGGGGGGGGGAACCGGTGTTGTTTGTGAAAAAAAAAGGGGGTCGTGCGGATTTTTATTATATAGGCTTTTTAACAAGGGGCGATAAAAAATCGTTACCCATTCCAAGATGACGATCTCTTCGATCAAATGCAAGGGGTTTAAGTGTTTTCGAAGATGATTTTTGTGGGTTTTCCCCCCCGGAAAAGGGGGGGGAAGGATGGTCCCAAAGACACCTTTAGGCCCCCCCAAAGGGGCCTAGGTTTTTCCCTTGTGATGCCTTTTGGGGGTTTAAAACCAAAAAGGCCCCCCCCCGGCTTTCCCGGGTTTGAAAAAGGTTTTCCCCAGAATATTTGGATAAGTTCGTATAGTTTTTCCATCGGGATATCCTCTTTTTCTAAACAGGAAGGAGCTTTGGGGGCACTTGAGGTTTTTTTTTCTTTGGGGGGGGGAGAAAACCTATTTGCAAGTTCTCGAAGTGGGGTTTTTTTGGGGTTGGAAAAAAATTGTTTTTCTTTGGGATGGGTTTTTAAAAAAGGCTGGGGGGGTTTCCCCCAAAAAAGTTTTAAAGCGGGGGTTTTAAGGGGCTCCCCCCAAGGGTTTGTGTCGCAACTGGGGGCTTTTGGGGGTTAGTGGTTACTACCGAAGGTTTAGGGGGGGTTTTTCCCTTTAAGGTCCCCTTTTTCTAAGTTTTGGGAAAAGGGTCGAAGTATGAGTGACCCGGGGTGCAGAGGAGTTTGAGGTTGAAAAAAAATTGATTTTTAGCCCCGGGGTTTTATTTGCCGGGGGGGGGGCGAGTATGGGGGTTTTTTGGTTGATGGTCCTTAGGGTTTGGGGCGTGTTTTTATGCAAAAAGGAAGGTTGTCCGTTTAAAGCCCCCCCGACAGCTTGGGTGCATGGGGGGAACCCTCCCCAACCCATAAATTTTTGGGGTTGCTTCGGGTGTTCCCCCTTTAAAATTGGGGGGGCATTATTTGTATGGTGAATTTTAAAGGGTTCATGCCGATCACAAGAGTTTTAAAAAACCTTTTTGGTCAAAAAAAGGGGAATGGTGGGAAGGGGTTGGGTGGAGTCTTAAAGGATTACAACGTCCCATTGACTACCCCCCCGGAAAAGCAAAAGGGTTCGGATGTTTTAAAAGGGTCGAAAGGGGTTGGGGTCTTAGGCTTTAAGGGTAAAAGAGGCAGTTAGAATTGGGAAGTTTGTTTCCCAAAGGGCTAAAATTTTTGGGCCCCATGGAATGATAGGATTTTGAGGAGCAGTAAGGATGAAAATCGGGGGGAAATTCGGGGGGAAAAGTTGAAAAAGGGCTGGATATGGTTTTTGGGGTAGTTGGGGGGTTTTTGAAATGAAGGGGGAAAAGTGTGGGGGACCGGAAGTGAGGAATTGGGGGAAAGGGGATTTTGGGGGGGGGTAAATTCCCCGATGTTGTTTCCCCCAATCCCGGGATAAACAAAAATGTCAATGACCTGAAGTTAATTTTTTTTGGGGGCCAGGAAAAAAAAGGGAAATGTGGCCCTTATGTGGGGGATTGGTTTGGGGTTTTTAAAAGGGGGGGAAAGGGGGGGGGGGGAACTTTTAGGGCTCGGGGTGGGGTTACTTCCCCTTTTCCCCCTCCCAAAATTCCGGAGGGGAATTTTTCCCGGAAAATAAACCATGGACTTTTGTATGGGTTTCCCCGCCGTTTTAAAAGGGGGGAAGGGGTGGGTGGGTGATGTCATCGTTTAAAAAAAGGGTTTGGGGGCTTTAAAAACCCCCCATTGGGTTTTAAAGCCTAGTTGGGGTTTTGGCAAATTATACAAGAAGGGGGGGAAAGGTTGGGGGGGGTTTTCCCCCCCCAAACGTTTGATCGGGATCCGATTTTAACATTTTTTTTGGGGGGGGGGTCCCTACAGAGGGGGAACTAAGCTCTTTTCTCGAGGGGTTTTCCATATCAACGGGGGGAAAGGGGGGAAAAGAAGACCTTATTTGGGGAGGAGTTGCTAAAAAGCTGTGTATGGAGTTTAAAACCCCCCTTGGATGAATTCCCCCCCTTTTGGGGTTGGGGTTTTCGCCTATAATAACCTTCCAAGTAGTTTGAAGTCCCCTTTTTTGGGGGCCCCTTGGGGGGGGAGAAGTGTAGGACGCCTTTGTGTTGGGATGAGGAAGGGCGAGGGTGTTGTGGGCCCTAGGTTGTCAAGGACGGCTGAGGGGGTTTAAAGGGGTTTTAAAGGGAAAATTGGAGGGCTCAAAATAGGAAAAAAACTTTTCCCCGGTCGCGGGGAAAAGCTGAGTTTCAATTTTTTGGGGGAAAAGGTTTTTTTTTAAGGGCCCCCCTTGGAAAAAAATGTGCTTTCGGTAAAAAAAGGGGTTGGGCCTCGGTACATCGGCCCCTTTGAGATCCTCGCTAAGTGGGCCCCGGGGGCTTTGTTTTGGGGTTTGCCGAGGATTTGGGAAAGGGGTAAAAAAGTTTTCCCATGAGCGTGCTTAGGCAGTACATGGGGCCCCTTTTCATGTAATTCACCCGGAGGAGGGGAGATTGAGAAGACTTGATTTTGGGGCACCCCGTGGGGGACGGGGAAAAGGCAAGTGGGGTCTTTTGAAAAACAGATTCTGAGCTCAAGGGGGTTTTTTGGGGGAAACCCCTAAGGGGGCGGCCACTTGGGAGACTGAGGGGATGGGCGGCGGTCCCCGGGGGTTAGTGGAGGGGAAATGAATCAGGTTTTAAATTTCCCCCTTGTTTGTATGTTTTGTGTTTGCTTGTTGGGTTTTGGGGCCAAGAGGTCTAGGGGTGCTCGGGGGGGGTAGAGTGTTGGGGTGGGTGGGGGGGTTTTTAGGGGTTTTAAAGGAAGGCTGGTGGTTCGTCGAGGAATTTGGGGGTCAAAGGATACTTGAATTCCCGGGAATTTTTTGTGTGGTTCGGTACCATATTCTAGGATGGTTAGGAGATTTGGGGGCGAAATCCTTGAAGTTGTGGAACTTGAAAACATCCCCGCCCCCCCCCAAAGGGTTTTTGGAATCAAGGGGGGTTAGGCTAGGGTACGGAATCAGTGCTCTTAAGTTCCCGGGGGGGTTGGGGGGTCATTCGGGTTTTTTTTGGGGTGTTTTTAAAAAAGGGGGAAAATGGTGATCCCCCAAAAAAAGTGGATTTTGGGCCCTAAATGCGCGGGGCATTTTTTAATTTAAAATTTCAGCAAACTTTGGCGGAATATTCAAAATGTGGCCTTTTAGGGTCGGGGCCCCGGGGGACTTTTTTCACCCGGGGGCCCCTTTTTGTCATAAAAGGCCCGGAAATTTGGGCACGGAAATCCGTTTTTTCTTTCCCCTTTTTTCCCCCCCAAAAACGCCATTGACGAACTTGGACAAAACCCCCCCTTTGAAGGGTGTTTCCCGGGGGGCTGTAGAGGTGGGAAAAATTGATTTTCCCCTTTTTGCTATGGATTCGTAGGACGAGGAGAAAAGATCGCAAAATTTTTTTGGGGGTTTTTGGGTGTAGGTCGGGGAAAGGAAGGGTGAGCTACGATTTTTTGGGGTTTGGGAAAACGATTTTTGGGGGGCTAGAAGACGTTGACCCCCCTTTTATTCCAGGTGGGGTTGCGTGTGTAAGTATTTGGACAGGGGGGGGCCAATTGGACTTAGAAACCAAAAAGGGGTTTGCACGAAAATGTGAGGAAAAGGGGGGTAAAACTGTTCTGTGAATGTATTTTTTTGCTATTGATGTTGCCGTGGTTGATGTTGTTGTTGAGCTAGTTTTGGGGTTTTTTGGGGGGAATAAAAAGAATTAAGAAAAAATTGGCATAGAAATGAAATTAGGATTTTTGGGGGAAAAGAGTGGGGTGCTAATATTTGAAAGCTTTTTGGGGGTGCAAAGGGAAGGGTTCCCCCCCCAAAAATGGGGGGGCGCTCTAAAAAAGGGAAAAGGTTGGGGGACCCCTAGACTATGAAAGGTTCCCCCCGTAAATTTCAGGTGGGGGGGGCCGGTGAGCTGGGTTTTCCCCAAATTTTTTGTGGGTGTGGTGCTGTGAACATGACGGGGGCTGGGGACAAGAGGGTTGTGAATATGGTATAAAAGGAGGGGTTTTTTGGGGTTGATGTTTTGGGTGATGGATGTAGTTTTGAGAAAGTGATGTTGAAAATTTTTTAAAGGTGGAAAAGAACCGGGAAGGGGGCCCCGCACTCCCCCTTTAAAATGCCTAGGGGGCAAAATGCCCTTAAAGGGGGGGAGGGGGGTACGTCTTCAAGGGAAAAAGGGTGATTTTTTTTGGTTTGGTTTTTGTTTAAAGTTCCTTCAGGGGGAAAGGGGGCGTGGAAACCCCCAAGGGAAAAGGGGGGCCCCTCCCGGGCCTCCCCGGGGGAGAGGGGTCAGCCGGCAGGGGGGGTTTGGGGGGAAAACCCTTATTGGGTAATAACCACCTAGAAAATTTTAATGGGGGAGGTTGGGTTGTTTTGTGTTGTTGGGCCCCGGTGTTGGTGTTGGGGGAAAAGTTGTTGCAAAGGGGAAATTTTGCTTGATCTATTTATTTGCTATTCGATTTGTATTTTAGAACAGAATGCCAACGTGATCCCTAGACTGCTTTTGGGGAAATTTAAAAAATGGAAGGGGGGGTTTGGGGTTTTTTTTCCCTTGCTGTGCTTGTGGGGGGGTTTGGGGCCGCTCCAAAAGAGTAGGACAAATTTTAGGTAGGCCCCCCGGGGGGGTTTACTCAATTTCAATAGGAAATTGACCCTTTCCCCCTTTTTGGTCTGTGGCTAGAGAGGGGGTTGTGTGTAAGTTGGGGGGGGTTCCGAGAAGTGGGGGGGAAAACATGAGGTGGAAAGGTTCCCCATTGGAGTTGACCTTTTTTTTTTTTCCCGTTGACTTGGGACTTTTTGGGGGGTTTTTTTTGGATTTGTATTTTTTTGTTATGTTGGTTTTTTTTTGGGGTTTTTTGGGGTTTTTTATTTTTAACGTTTATGTTTTCCCGGGGTTTAAAGGGGGCCCCCTTACTTTAAAATCTTATTTAAAGTTTTGGGTTTGATTGTTTTTTTTGGCGTTTTCCACTGGGTAATACCGATCCCCCTTTAAAAAGGGTTTTCCCCATTGTTTGGGGGGGGGTTTTACCCGAGCCTTTTCCCTTTTGAGCGCTTTTACCGGGGGGTTTAAAAGGGTGAGGAGGCGGCCTAAAACTTGGGGGCGGGGCGGGGGGTCCCTTTTAAATTTTCCCCCCGGGGGGAAAAAGGACTGGGTTATCTGCCCTCCCAACCAAACTGACACTCCTTTTGTCCGTGACCGGCGATCCCCCCCTCGGCACTACCCCTCCGTCGGAAAAGGAAATTTTAAAGGAAAAGAAAACTGAGCAATTTTTTTTTCTTGATTTTTTGCCTGTCCCCGAAATTAATGATTTGGTTATTATTTTTTTTTTTTAACCCTTAAACTTTTTTTTTCCCCCACTGTCTCCATCGTTTAAACCCTTTGTCGTGGGTTTTTTCAAAAATTTGGGGTCAGTTCCTTTTTTTCCCCTAATGTTTTTTCTTTTTTAAATTTTTGCTATAGATATTTTTTTTATAATGTTATAAACAATAAAAAAATGTTATAAAATTTAAAAAAAACATATTAATATTTATATATATGTTTTTATATAAATGTGAAAAATATTTGTATCTGTTAGGATTTGGATAGTAAAAATTCATGATTTTAAACCTTCAATCAAAACATGAGGGGAAAAAAAATGCAAGTCATTCAGTATGACTTTTTATTATTTGGGTGGGATTATCATGCTTTTAAGTTATCATGGATGAATTATGTGCTAAAGGGTTTTTAATTCCAGATAAAAGTTTATAAAAGGGGGAAAAGTTTTTTTTTTTTGGGGGCCCCCCCAAAACCTTCACCCCCAACGATTTTTTTGGATGCTCAAGCAACAATAAAAAATATGCTCTTCTTCAAAAAAAAAAAATATCAAATTTGTTATATAAATTTTAGTAATATGTTATATATAACTTTAAAATTATTATGATAGTAACATTTTTTCCTCTTTGTTTCTCGGTGCAAATGCTAGGCTTTAGAGATGCCAAAAAAATTTTTCAAAAAGGGGGCCATAAAGGTTGAAATTTTTTTTTTGAAAATGAAAATTCGGGCCCCAAAAATGATGCAATTTTCCCACGCCTTGGATTTGAGATCGAGGGATAGTACCAAAAGAAAAAGATAAAGACCATCTTTTTTGCCTTTGGGGAAGTACCTAAAGGGGGAAAAAGGGCCACTTTTTTATTCCTTGATGAAAGCGTGACTAAAGCCCGCGACCAGCCCAATATAGATGCCTTTCGTTTGACAAAATTTTTTTCCTTTGGGGTCCCGCCCAAAGGTAAAACTTAGTGATTTGTCCCCCCCGGCGGTAAACCCCCACAACAACCAAAAATAGCTAACGTCCAACCCAAATTGAACCCCTAACCTTGACCAAATTTGGAGTACAGGGGACTGGCCCCAAACACGTTTGAAAAATTTTCCCCCGTGAAACTCTTCGGAAAGGGGCAAAAAGTTGGAAAGCCATCCAAACCCCCTTAGTGAAAACGTGTATGGGAGGAAAGGGTTCATACCTGTGTTTATTCTAAAACTTTATAATTTTAGTTTTTTTCCATTCCCCCAATGGGTTTTCCCCATGTTTCCCCTTTTAATTGTAGGTGGTACCAAATGAATTTTTTAATTTTGTTTCACTAAAATGTTTTTTTTTTTTAAATGATAAAGTTTAATCATATGAAAACAAAAATCATAACCTCAAGTAAAAATTTTGTGTTACCAGCTAACTGAAAACAATTTTTTAATTACATTAAAACATTGAAGCAAAAGCTTCTTTTTCATTTTTTTTCAATTTTTAAACAATTTTCCCCCTTTATTTGCAAATAATTTAATTTTGATAACCAAAAAATTTATTGAGAAATACATGCAAAGAATAGAGAGTAATGAAAAAAATGGTAATAATTTTTAATAGTTTATTGATAATGATGAACTTTTGTTTAAATCAAACTTTTTTAAAAATTTAAAAAATTTTAACTAAAATAAAATATTTTTTTTTTTTAAAATTTTTTCTTATATCCCAAAAAACTTTATTATCCTCTATGAAAACATATATAAACAAAAATGCAACACAGATGAAAAGAGAAATGAGCAAAAACTTGTATTGACGAAAATTTTTGTTTTGAAAATTAAATCAATATCAAAGTAATTATTTCATAGTCTTCTAATTTTAAAGGGGCCTTGGGTTTCGTTCTTAAAAAATTTAAAAATTTTGGGGGAATAAAATTTTTTTTAGACTCATTTTTTTTATTCAAAATTTCGAAGATTTTTCAAAATTTTTTTTTTCGTTTTTTGTTATACCCTTTTTTATTATTTTTTTGGTTTTTGAAGATATTTCTTGGAATGTTGTTAAAAGATTAAATTTTAAAAAATTTAGTTTAAATTAAAAAATTTTAAAAATTTTTTTTGGAAGATTTGTAATTTTATTCTAGATTAAAAAAAAATTTGGGGAAAATTTAAATTTAATTGAAAAGCAGACCCTGAGGGCAAAGTGTGTAAAAAATTAGTAAAGGGTACAAATCATTTACTATTTAAAAATTTAGAGTATCACGATTGGAAAAATTAATTGGGCCTATTTCATAAACCAAATAGTTAAAAGATCCTTATTTTCATATTTTTTTCTTAAGTTTTAAGGGCCAATTGGGTTTATTCCTCAAAAAAAATTTTTTGGACACTTTGGGGTTTTTTCCCCTCCGCTTTATTTTTTTGCAAATATTTTTGGGCCTTAATTTCGTTTTTGTTTGTTCCCAATTACTTTTGTTGGTATATCAAAAAATTTTTTAAAATTTTTGAAGTCATTTGGTTTAAAGACAACTTATTTAAAAGTTGTTTAACAAAAACATAAAATTTTTAATTTTTCTTTCTCCCTTTTTAATGATCAAATGGACTCCTTTTTAAATATGTAATGGGAAATTAATAATTATAAAAAATTCTATAAATTTAAAATATAATAAAATTAAATATTAATTTTTGGTACTAAAAAAAAATTTTCCCAGATATTATTTAAAATCCCTTTTAAATTTAAACTAAAATTTTGTTCCAATTAAGTAAGACTTTAATTTTAACCCATTGAGTTTTTGTTTAATTTTTGTCTCATATTCAAAATTTTTTGGTTTTTTTTGCAGTTTGCTAAATTATTTAAATCTTCATTATACAAAATCGTTTCTCATTACAAATTTTACTAAGTAAACAATTGAAATAGGTGCTGCTATTTGCAGTCCTGTTTTACGTACGCAGTCCGTATTTTTTAAAACAAACTGCCCAATATCCCATGTAGTCCTATTTACAACGCAGTCCGTTTTTACTAATCACTCTGTTTTTACAAACCCGCATTTTCGTGTTTACTAAACGCAGCCCCGTTTTTTACTGATCAGTCCTTTTTTAAACTAACGCAGCCCTTTTTTTTACTAACGCAATCCTTTTTTACTAAACCATTTCCGTTTTTACTAACCGCAGTCCTTTTTTACTAACACAGCCCCTTTTTACTAAACGTAGTCCTTTTTTTTTAAAAACTAAAGCAGCGGGGCCCATTTTTTTCTAACGCAGTCGTTTTTACCAATGCATTCTGATTTTACAAACAAAATCTTAATTCAAAATAATTAAAAAAAGGGGCCCATAAAATAAAATAACACATTAAACATTAGAATAAATTAATAATTTTGAAAAAAATACAACAAAAAAATTATAAATGTTGAAATAAAACTAATTTTGAGAGAAAATATTGCTAAGAAATAATAAAATTTTTAAAAAAAATACATATTCAAAACACATTTATATCCATTTTTTTTAATATATTATAATCAAGATTTTCGATAGTAAAGTCAACTGCGTGGTGAAAACCTACCCCCGTTAGAAAAAAACGCCCGGGTTTTTAGTAAAAAAGGACTTGCATTTAGAAAAAATGGACTCGTTAGTAAAAAGGGAATGCGTTAGTAAAAAATGGACGGGCGTTAGTAAAAAAACGGACTGCGTTAGAAAAAACCGGACTGAAGGGCATAATTGTCAATTCATTTAAAATACGGACTGCGTACAGTAAAACAACGGACTGCAAATAGCAACCCGCTGAAATATCACATATCGGCCAATGGGCCGAAAATGCTAGTTTGAATTAGATTGTTAAATTTTAAATATTTTTCTGATGACATGTCAATGGTGACATAACGAAATGGCTGAAAAAGTACACGGATGACGTTATTAGGACAATCTATACACATTTATAGTAATAAGACCACTATGTAATAAATTAAAAATGTTAACACGAGTTTGGTTTCACGAGGGTTTAACAATTTTTTTACGGCGGCTTTCTTCAGCCACCGCCAAACTCAAACCTACCTCTTCCAATGTCGACCGGAAACCACCAAATCTCCGGCGGCGCGATGATCACTGTCCGCGTCGGTAAGAGTTCAGAGAAGCTCATCCGATCGTCGTCCCAATCCAAGCTCGAGGTAACACCGAAACTAATACTCATTTTAACTGGTTCAGAACAAGGTATACGCCCGATCCTTTCGAAATTTCTCTCGTGCCTCTGTGTATGCTTTCAATGTGCTTAACCTAACCATGCTCTTACTTTTCGTTCAGCCCGGAGGTCTGAGCAATCAGCAGAAGGAGCACAGGAAGAATTTGCCTCTGGCAGCAAAGCGTTCGAGGATCACAAAGTCTCGAGAAGAGAAGCGTAAGAAGAGCGATCGATTGGGCAAGCATTTCGTGGCAAGAAAGCATGGAAGTAATGACACCAGCAGCTCCAACCTCACAAAGAAAACTTTGGTATCATATGTTGTTTTAGGGTTCATGCATTCTCAGAATTCTGTCGACTTTTTACGAAATTTTGCGAAATTGTTAAACTATTCACACAAGGGTCTTTGGATTTTGGTTGTGAATCAAGTTTTCCTCATCCTACCTGAAGCTAAAAGGCAGCTAACTCATTGAACTGAAAAAATGTGGAGCTACTAGGGAGAAACAGTGTTAATAGTTAATACATATATATAGATAGATAGGACACACAGTAAGGCCTATTCTAATTCTTCTTCGCTGAAGAGGAGGCGAATCAGTTGCCGCACCCATGGTTTGCCTGAATATGTCTGGAATCCCATCCCAGTCCTTCTTCTCTAGCCTCCCAGTAGCCTCCGACGTAACGGTAGCAGCCCTCTTCGTCTCGTCAAACCACCTCGGATGCCATCCCCTTTCTTGCACCTTCCTCGCCTGGCATTCGAACGACGAAATTTCATGGATTGAAGGAAAGATTAGAAGTAAAGGGATTGGATGAACTCGAGGAAAGATGAGATACCTGTCTTTGTAGCTGTTCGAGTCTCAACTTCTCTGCATTTGCCAACTCGTACTCCCCATTTTCAAGGAACCTCTGATCCGGTCGACGTCTGGAGTCTGGTGGAGGTAACTTCTCCAGCAAACCGGGAGTTACCTCGTTATGTTATGGCGAATGGTGTGAAGTTGTATCTTGTTTTGGTGACTGCTTTGTCCCTCTCCCATAGTAGGATGGCTTCTGTCATCGGTCGTAGCCCTTTGGCTTCGTCGTTGGATCGCCAAGCACGTAGTACATTGCCTCGTCCCACTTCCCTACCAGCATCGCCACCTTCTGACCGTTCTGTCGTCCTGTATGAAACCATGAACCTGAAGAAAAAAAAATACTCAAGAGGTCATTACTCCAGTTCCATCCATGCTCTCATTCGTTCGAAAAATATAAGGGTTACCTGATGGGGGTTTCGATCGATGATGGACTGCTCCTTGAACTTAAGCCGGCACGAGTAGTTGCCAGTGCCTTTGATCCGCATTGTGCCGTAGTGATCACAGTACAGTTTTCCCAGAATGATGTTGTATATGGACGTTGTAACTTTGCTCCATTGATAAGTCTCACCATCCTCGAACTGCAAGGTAAGGATGCCTACGGGATCGAGTTGGATAGATCTCCCCAGAACTTGCCTTTCAGATTTGAGTCTCCCCAGAATGTCCAGCCTTTACCCTCACAGTGACACGCAACAATCATCGGGTGGTGGCTAACCTGATCACAAGAAGCTTGTCAATGCAATAGATTAAAAAAACCTCTGTTCAAAATGAAACAATGCTGAAGCTGGAAACTGACCTTTTCGGAAAGAAGCGTAGACCTTTGTCTGGATAATCAGCTTCATAGGTCTCACCAAGTAGAGGGTTGAATGGCTTACACTGCCGGCCTTCAGTTGATGCATACCCGGATACAGCGAAAGCCGCAATATGCAAAATTCGCATCAGCTCATTCCCCTACACAGCACAATCCCCCAACTGAATCAGCAACCCGAAGATAAGAGTAAAAATGTGTTAATCCATTTCAAAGTGCATCCAAGGATCTCTGACCTGTTTCCCCCATTCCAATGCTCGATCAACCAGATATGAGTACTCCAAATCCTCGAAGCACTTCTGTAGTGAGGAGGTGGCTCGTTAAAATACACAGGGAGGCAGACTCCAGACAAGTCCTTCCCAATGTTGTCCTTGATGATAGACCACAGACCAACAGGCTTCTCCTTCTCCTTCGGTTCGGGTAAATTGTCTCGCCTTCTAACTAATGGATAATTGGCTGTCGTTATGTCTTTCTCATGCTGCAGACGATCAGAGTTAAACGCATCTTTATCATATATACATGCACTCCCTACTGATTCCCTACTCCTATATGAAGCGCTTCGCAGTGCTTCAGCAGACAGGAAATCGTTCGTGTCAAAGAAAGTCTTGTCTTCTTCGTCGGTTTCAGCATCCACTCCGTCTTGACTTTCATTGTCAGCATCAGAGTCACTAACACTGCCTTCTGACAACACAGAATAGAAATCTAGAACACAGAAACCACAATGTGTCAGCCAGATATCTAATACTGAATACCTATAGAATCGAGCCAGAAACAGAGTTATAATGCTAAAAGCTGTAAAGTCAGTTCTACCCAACGAGGAATTCAAACTGTTTCGTGATTTCGTTACATGTAGCTAACTAATTCGATGATCAAGAAACATCACTTGCGGGTAGCAAAGGCAGTATGGTCAAGGAGGCTTGTTCACATCAACTCTATGCAGATATAGTCATCTAGGCTTCAAGGTATACTAATTTCGCCGATTTCATAAGAACTGCAGTGATAACACTAATTATATAACACGGAACAGATCAAGAACAAGAAGAATAACTGACCACTGAATCTTCTGTTTGCTTGTCCACAATATGAGTCCCGTTCCTTCGTCTCGTCCACTACTGTAGTTTCCAACTCTATCTTCTCTGTCTATTACATAACAATCACAACAGACAAAAAAATCACATTGAAGTAAACAAAAAGATATAGAAAAAAACATCAAAATGGGGTCTGCAGAAAGGAGTTTCACACCTCTAGTTGCCTTAAGGTTTCCAACAAGATAAGATGCTTCCGCCGAAGGCACCTCAACTGGTCTTGCAGCTCAGAGACTTCCGAGAGCATAATAGCCTCACAGTCTTTAACAACTACCTCACCAACGCCTTCTTGCACTAACCGTGACCTCAACTTCTCGGTAGACACAACTACATCGTCAGCCGAGGCAAAATCAGTGCTCGACAACACTCTAGGAAACCGATCCTTAGCCGTCTGCAATGCCTCGAGCCATAAAGCTCTGTCGTCTCTAGTGATGCAGCGTAAGTGCAGAGTCTTTGTTCCTGTGAAGATTGTCAGCCTCTTGTCGTCTGATTTGCTAGCTCGAATTGAAGAAACCTGCAACTCAAATCAAGTCGAGTCGCAGCAATGAATCAAGTATACTAACAGCCATTAAGCAACTACAAAAATCTAAAATTTTCTCCTGAGATCAGAATATAGCAGCAAATTTAGTCTACCCTTTCTCCATAATCGCATACTAGATTAAGTTCTTGTAACAATGCCTTCAACCAAATGTATCCTAAACCATGTCACTAAGTTCCAAGGGAGGAGCCACAAGTAGACAAACATATAAGCATGAAAACAGATACAATACAAAATTATGTCTTGATTTTACTAGATTCCTTCGCTATTTTACCATTGAACGTTGAGCCATCAACTCGGTAATCTCAATGCAGGAGGTTTTCATACAATGCCTTCAGCCAAATCTATCCTAAACCATGTTCACTAAGTTCCAAGGGAGGAGCCGCAAGTAGACAAGCATATAAGCACGAAAACAAGTACAGTGTCTAACACTATCTCGAACTTATCACGATCCTTCTGTGATTTCATCAGTAAACCTGTAGCCACTAACTCGTTAATCTCACCAATCCATTCCAGCAGGCTTTCACAAATACATTAGCAAAGTTACAATGCCACATTGTGATCCTATCTCGTGTTACTAAATGCTTAATCTCACCGATCCAATCTAGCAGCCTTCCATAAAACATTGGCAAAATAACAGTATGACAGTATGAACCTATCTCCAGTTTATCACGGCATTAAACCTTTAATCTCACAAATTTGAACGAAATGTACCTTCAAATGAATCTCACCGAAAGGCTTCCACTGCTTGAAAGAAGTAATCCGACTCCCGCTACATTACTGCTCCAGTTGGCCTTCCTCACGAACCTCAGCGACTCACCTCCGATCACCCTAAAACCTTTCTCCTTACCAGGACTCATCAGAATCTTGTCAGGCCCGTGAATCTTGTAGTACGACAGCACACCGTCTTCCAGCACGAACCACCGTGACTTCCACCCTTTCCCGTAGTTCACCCACTTGTACAGAATCCCCGCCACCACCGCCGCCGCATTGTTCGCCTTCGTCGAATCTCCGATCGAAGACTCCTCTGGAGCAGCCGCGGAAGTCGTCGACGAAAGCCTGTCGAAATCAGCAGCTCCGGAAGAAACCTGATGAGCAGACGAGAAGCTCGGCTTCGAACTGTGTCCAACGGAATCTGGAGGTCCGACGGATTTGGCGGCGACAACAGGGTTGGCGCGATCCCGATCGATGGAGACGGGAGCAATGCAGCAGAGCGGATTCATGCCGAGAGAGGGAAGGGAGAAGGATTAGGTCATGAGGTATTAGGGGAAGGTAGTGGTGATGGTGAAGTGAGCAGTAGAGAGATCCATTTTAATGGCGGGCGCAGTGATGGCAGAAGAAGAAGCAGAGAGTGTGGAGAGAGAAAGAGAGAGAGAGTGTGTGTGGCGCATGAAAAAAAAAAAGGGGATAGTGGGAATTAATTGCGAGGGAAGGGGAGACAGCTAACGTGCGCATTTTGCGTTTGTTTGATGACTGGGAGGGAAAAGGAAAGGGAAATTGAAAACGAAATGTAATAATATTGTTCCATGATTGGGTTGTTTCCATATTATTTGGTAAAATTAACGGTAAATACAAATTAATGTATAGATAAACCGATTTGATTAATTAACCGACATTGTGCTATTTCTCGATTATTATTTGTTTTTTTTGTGAATGTTAAAATTGAACATACAATTTCCGATGTGGTTTGTAAACGTAATTTTTTGGTGAGATGGTAAATAGGGTTTTTTTTTATTGAAATAGGTAAATAGGGGGGTTAAGCAGTCACTTTCTAGAACTTTAATTATGTGTACAGTAAAAGTAAACAGTAAATAAATGAGAATAGGGGCCTTCAATTTTGAAATTGGGTCATAAATGCTCTCTCTATGGGCTTTTATTGTGGTCCGTTGATCCAACGTACCAAGACCTTCATTAAGCTTTCCTTCGCATCTTTCTAAACTAACTATCGGATAAATTAGATATGGAATTAAATTACAATAAATTATAATAAATTAATAATTATGTGATTCTCGAATTTATAATATTTTATTTTTAACAAGGAAATTAAAATTATTATTAGACAATAAGATTATTTGATTCAATTCTCAACATTCATTTGATTAGTGAATTGGATAATGCTAATTTTTTATCTTAAATATTTGAAATTTGAAATATTTGACACTAATATGATAAATGGGTATCATATACAAAAAATAAAAAATTAAAAGAGTTCACATCAAGACTTGATGATATTATTGAAAGATCGAATATATGTGGTTGGTTGACCAATTATGACGTGAGTTGACATTTCATGACAAACATTGTTTCTTAGGTGAGTTACACTCAATTTTGACGATTTTGTTACATGAGTCAAGGTAGATGTGTCTGTTCCATAATTAGGATAAAATGTGGCACATGCCCTTATAGTGTTACCAAATTGCACGATATGCCATCATAGTTAAGATTCTGCATCGCATGCCATCATAGTAACTTTTAGGTGCATCGCGTGCCATTATAGTAACTTTTTGGTGCACTTACCGAATTTTGCAGGTTACAAGTTGATGATATGGTTGTTAAGAAAGTAATAATGATATTTACTTTAACATTTTAATTTTTTCAGGTGACAATTATTATTGTAAAATATTTTAATATGTTCAATAAGAATTTAAATGTAATAATATTATTTATTTCAACATTTTAAATTTTCAGTTGATAATTACTTTTGAAAAATACTTTAATATGTTTAATTTCGCACAGAATCTGCCTGTGACGATCAAGACACTTAGTTGAATCCCTTGAAATCATTTCTTAGAAGTTCCTTGATATCTGTTTTTTGATCCCGTAGAAAGATATCACGATTTCTAGGGGCATCAGTTCTTTCTCCTTTTGTTTTGTGGATTGCGATTTCTTTTTTTGTAAGTGTTCCAAGTTGATTGAATTTAAATAGGATGGGATTAACATCTCATATGCGAGATCTGAATGAATTTTCACAAATAACAATAAGTATACGGTTGTTCCCCTAACTCCACTCTCGGCTTGGATTATATATCCAAAAAGTCTAATTGAACATATTAAAGTATTTTACAAAAATAATTATCACCTGGAAAAACTAAAAAAAATATTATTATTACATTTAAATTCATATTTAACATTTTAAAGTATTTTAGAATAATAATTATCACGTGGAAAAAAATTAAAAAATTAAAAAAATATCATTATTACATTTCAATTCTTATTTAACATATTAAAGTATTTTACAATAATAATTGTCACCTGAAAAATTAAAATGTAAAAATAAATATCATTATTACATTTTTTTACAGCCACGTCATCAACTTCTAACCTGCTAGAATTTGAGGAACTTGCAAAATTCAGTAAGTACATCAAAAAGTTACTATAATGGCACGGGATGCACCTAAAAGTTAATATGATGGCACGCGATGCAGAATTTTAACTATGATGGCATATCGTGCATTTTGGTAACACTATAAGGGCATGGGCCGCATTTTATCCTCCATAATTACAAGGAATGTTGTCCGTCTTTCAGCATTCTATTTAAACATAAATATTACATACTGATTTAAAGGATATTGTTTTATCACTTCAACTAGGGCTGGCAGTCGGCCCGGTTCGGTCAAAAACCGAACCGAATTGTCGGTTGACCGAAACCGATTTTCTGCCAAAAGTGGGACCGACGACCGAACCGAGTTTGCTCGGTTTTTTTAGCCGAGCCGAACCGGCCGGTTTCGGTTTAGAGCCGAACCGCGACCGAGAACCGAATTAGGCACCCTTTGACCGAAAACCGAGCATGAACCGAATTGAAAATCGAGATTTGACTTCAAAATCGAAATTTGAACATCCAAATTGTTATTTCATTTTTTACACTTTAACCATACATACATATTACATAATGGAAGAGGGCACTCGTTTCTAATTCGTTTTCCTCCTCATTTCGCGTTTAAACGAAAACAAGTATAAAAAGAAAATGTCCCAAAAACTGCAACCGAGCGACCGAACCGAGTCGGATTTATATATACGGCTCATTTTTCCTCCAATTTCGGTTTCGGTTTTCGCTTTAAAACAAAAAAACCGGAAACCGATTGCTCCCTAACTTCAACTGTCATAAGAACCTCGATTTAAGAAAATTCATGTACAAATAAACTCATGTTGTGCATAGTCTAACTATTCGCCAATCATAATAGAGAGCATCACTAGTTGCCCCACAATCGCCTCCAAATTTTGTGTTACACTCTCGAGATTAGGATGCTATGCATTTATGAATAATAGTTCATTTGGTTGTTATCTTCGTTATGATTATATCGAGATTTTTGAAGAATGATTTATCGTAATTAATAGATAAGGCGCGCTACGTGGCTTTCAAAAAAAAAATATGGCTCCATCGGTGGGGGACTATACTAACCATTAGTAGCAATCCGAATAGTTTGCGGAATAATGTCGTAAATTCAATAATGGAAGGGAAGGCTAGTAGTGTTGTTGGCGATCACGTGATCACCGAAAGGGCCAGTGACTAACACTAACTACTGCGTCCACATTGTTCTATATTAATGTGTTTTAGGTCTTCTTCTTTTTCAGCTTTTTTTAATAAGAGTTCAACTAAATTTCTCCTAAATTATGGTTGTTTTTTTGCACGAAAATTGATTATCGAAAAATTGATAAATTCATTGGAATTTGATTGCTGAGAAAATTGTAAGTTTCATCGCAATTGAATTTCTTATTTTCTTGTCTAATAGCGATATGAAAATGAAAAGAAATTTCCAATTTTCTTCAATTCCCTTCTGTTCGAAAGTGATTTTAGATTTCTATTGGAGCTGAATTTCGGCAGAAGGAGTAATTCGATTCTAGAGATATTTGACGGACAATTAAAGACGGAAAACAAAGAATTAAAAAAAATATAGTGAAATTGCTCAATTTCTCCTCCCAATTTCAGGCCGAAAAAATAACCTCTTACTTTCCTAATGTTTTGGAATCTGGATCGACCATAACATTACTTGTTTGTTTGAATCTTTAAATTTAATTTGAAGATATAATTGATGGGATGTGATTTGCATGTTTTGTTGTCTCGTGTATCACGATAACATAACATAGCTAATTTAACTTTCATTATTGTTCAAATCGTGATTCATATTCATGAGTCATATAAGCAAATTACCATTTCACTTTTGAGTTGAGTTGATCCATGAAAAAAAAAAACTGTTCATCACACAGGAGGCTTTTCTAGAGAATATTTTTTAACCGAACCAAACCAACCGAGCGAAGGTTTCAATGCTTTTTAAATCATACCAATAAACTTCGATTTATACAATGTCAAGTGTCGACAAAGCTAGAATTTATCTTCATTAGAACAATGTTATTAACCCTGCATTTGATGGAACGTGTGCAATGTTAATAACTAATATGAACTATTTCCCAACAACTCGAGTTATTAGAATGCAACAGTTTATGAGCATGGTATCAAAGTCTTTGATTACCGAAATGTTTTGACATGAAATCTTGGAAGTCTCCAATATAATAATTATCATTACACCGAATTAATCATCTTTTCTACGGATTTAATTAATGAAATCATTGTTATTGTGTTGACTTAACTGTTACGATAACATCATGTGACTCACACCTCACGTACGAGTATGAAACCCCTTTAAACTAGTTTTTTACCCGGCCGGTTGGCCGTGCATAAGCAATTTCTTTTACATGGTTTGTCTTAATTTAAATAGTAATAATAAGAATATGACTTATAAAATTATAATATCATTGATTTATTTTGATTCATTTGTATAACTTATTTGGAGTTTAGTTAAGTTAAGTCTAATATAAGCTTCGTGGTGATTTCTAGATTATAATCTTTTAATATACTTCATTTATAAAATATAATTTATGATGATATCGACATAATTCTCTTTTACGTCATATATACTAATAAATTTAAGAAATTGATTTCCTAAAAATTTAATAAAGAATAACTAAAAAAATTCACCTATTAATTATACACAATATTGGATTTGAATTAGGAGCAACCATAAAACAATTAAGGTTGTGAAAATTCTATTTCTCCTTCTAACCTAATTTCTTTGGTGTTTGTTGTTAAACTAAATTTGAACAACATATAGCATTTGTAGCTCACGATGTGATGAACCCACAATATATTTAATACATTTGACCTAATTAGCCTGTGACCTAATAGACATGAGTCCCTTCAAACTATTATCTCGATGGTATGCATATTAGTATTTTTTTTTACATAATTCAAAATATTCAAAATTTTGTGAAGCTAGTCTAACCCATACGCTTAGCAACGGGTACCCACGGGCTCGAAAACCAAATATCCACTCCCCATCCATTTATTAAATGGGTATTACATATACCCGGCCTGCAATACTAAACAGGTACAAATTTCAACCCCCCAATGGGTATGAGAAAACCTGCTACCCTTTGGGTGAATCCCAAATCTCTTTGCATTTGGATTGCAAAGAGATTTTTGAGATGGAGCTACGATTTTTAGAGCATTAGGGTTTCGATAGAAAACAATAGACTACTTAATCGATGAGTTGAAGTAAAGAACTGATTGACTGAATGAGAGATTGGGTCTGATCCGTTAAACATAGATGATATATTGTGATTAATATAGCGTCATTTCATGTTGGGTACCAATAAGATTGAGTATGGGGCAGATTCTTCCAAACCCGTCCCCGCAGCTTGTTATCCGCTCAAATGGGTACCAGGTTCCCCCGTAACCGCCAAATTTAATCGGGAAATGGGTAATCCCCGTCCAAATAGGCCAAATTTTAGGTGGGTATTTGGTTTTCGGGTACCAATTGCCAAGCCTATTAACTCACCGTTGGTATATTGACCAAAATAGTTTCATCTAATATGTATATTACATGTGATTATAAAGAAAATTATAATTAATTAAAAATATTAATAATATAGTACAACGATTCATAATGCACATTTTTCTTATTTGGTCTTTTGTAGTAAAATTCAAGAAAAAATTTATGATAAAAATTGTATATTTGTGAATTGATAATTTTCAAATGATTCATTTTTATTTTTTTCATATTTTTTAAATTATTATGAGTAGTTAATGATTATTTATTATTTATTATAATATTAGATTATACTAACAAATTATTGACTAATTCAAATATAATATACATTATAGTAATGAATGACGAACTTAGGTACAATATGTCAATATATTAGTGGCACCTAATAAGAAGTATGGTTCTCTCTGATTTTTTTTACTAATATTAACAATTTATAATTGTGTAAACATATAAATATGTATAGTAATAAATTTGATACCAAAGATGAGTGTTATTGTGTTAGTATGGTTAAGGGTTGGATATATTTCATAACTCATAAACACATTAATGTTAGTGCATTTATATAGTCTTAAAATTTATATTTCATAACTCATAAATGCATTAATATTAGTGCATTTATTAGTATGATAGCTAAAATATAATTTTGATACAAAATAAGGGGTGCTGCTATATACAGTCCGTATTTTACTTCGCGCAGTCCGTATTTTTTTGAAAACAGACTATTATACCCTTATTGTATTTTACTTCGTGCAGTCCATATTTTACTTCGCGCAGTCCGTTTTTACTTCATACAGTCCATATTTTACTTCGTGCAGTCCGTCTTTTCTTCGCGCAATCCAAGTTTTACTTTGCGCAGTCCGTTTTTACTTCGCTCAGTCCAAGTTTTACTTTGCGCAGTCCGTTCTTACGTTGCGCAGTCTCTATTTTACTAACACGGTACATATTTGAATAAAATAATTATTTTTATTATTTTGAAAGTAAAATAAAATACATATTCAAAACTACGACACATTTTCATATCTAAAATTAATATTTTAATAAAATAAAAATACATTTTTCACAAAATAAATTGAATAACTATAAACCATTACATATCTTCGAAAATATCCAACAAAAAAATTAAGGTTTATAGTTATTCAAGTTATTAAAATCTAGACTGCGTTAAAATATGGACTGCGCGAAGTAAAACCTGGACTGCGCTAAGTAAAAACGGATGCACGAAGTAAAAACGGACTGCGCGAAGTAAATAAGGGTATAATGGTCAGTTTTTTAGAAAATATGACTGCACAAAGTAAAACATGGACTGCATATAGCATCGCAAAATAAGTTGACGAGGTGGAAAATTGTGGTTAGAGATTGAGCTTATGTGGCAAAAAGTTTGGTGAGATCCACCATAGTATAATTTAAGATTGGGCGTCATTTTAAATTCAACAAAAGCATGACGAATTTTTACATATCCAAAATGCCAAAGGTAGTAGGTCACATTTTTAAGAAGACATTGCAATTTTTCATTTACGAGCATATAGAATCATAAATGTTATGATTCTTACGAGCATATAGACCTAGGGTATCAAGGCAACCCGCATACGTGGACGAACTATCAGGTGGACGAAGATGAGATTATGACAAGAATTGATCGAGGATTAGCTAATCAAAAGTGGCGCATAGCTTTTGAAAATGCGATCATCTTCCATGAACCGATTATAGGCTCGGATCATGCCCCATTGAGATTAGACCTCAACTACACCGTTAATCGATGAAGACCCTCCTTTCAGATTCGACACGAGGTGGCTGGCTAACCCTATTCCAAACCAAATCATCGGAAACAACTGGAATATGAGTATGTCCACAAATGTTAACCTTACAATTTGCAAAAGAGAAATTCAAAGATGGGCTAAGAAGGATCGATCTGACCGAATGCGAAGAGAAAAGATAATTAAAAATCGAATTACCTCCATCCAAACTTGCCCGAGATCGAGTTCTTTAGCCATTGAAGAGAAGAGCTTGAAAGTTGAATTAGAGGACATCTGGAAACATAATGCCCTCCTTTGGAGACAAACTGCCAAACATCATTGGGTAACGGATGGTGATCGTAATACCAAGTTTTCCACACTTCTACCATCCATAGGCGTCAGAGGAATCATATAGCGAGATTAAAGCTAAGAGAGGATGAATGGATCACCTCCCCTATCCAAATTAAAGACCACACAAAAAACTACTTCATTGATCTCTTTGCTGCTCGACCCCATACCGATTTCTCTCACATTTTATCTGTCCTCCCTTCTAGGGTTAATTCGGCCATTAATGATGAACTAACAGCTATAGTGACTGATGAAGAAATTCGGATTGCGGTGTTCTCCTTAGGGGCGTCCCAATCTCCAGGTCCGAATGGGTTTAACGGTCATTTTTATCGCAAACATTGGGACCTCATTGGAAATCAAGTCCGGGCGGAAATTAAGAAGTTCTTTGAAGACGCTATAATGCCGGAAGGTTGGAATGACACCCACACTGTATTGATTCCAAAAGTGAAAAATCCAACCTCGATCTCAGAATTCCGCCCAATCAGCTGCTGCAATTTCCGATGCAAGATTATAACGAAAATCATGTCCAATCAGTTGAAAGCTTGGATGCCAAATTTAATTGCGAAAAATCAAGCTGCTTTTACCACCGGAAGATGCATACAAGACAACATTATTATTGTGCATGAGGTACTCCATAACTTCAACATTAGAAACAAGGGAAGGAAGAAACATATGTGTCTAAAAATGGATATGAGAAAAGCCTACGACCTAGTAGACTGGAGAAGCCTCATCCACATCCTCAAGGCTTACGGATTCAGCGAGCGATGGTGCTCATGGATCAAAAGTTGCATTAGCTCAGTCAGATTTGATATTCTACTCAACGGACGACCTACGAGTTTTTTCACCCCAACTAGGGGCATTAGACAAGGGGATTCGCTTTCGCCATTCTTGTTTATCCTGATGTCCAACGCTCTTACAACTTTGATAGATAGATCGATTCATCAAAAGATCACTAATGATATTCGCCTCACCCCGAGAGGTCCGCTGCTCTCTCACTGTCTCTTTGCAGATGACACCATCATTTTGGGAAAGCTTCTACGGATGAAGCCTTGAAAATAATTCAAATCATTAACGAATATGGTCAGCTTACGGGACAACAAGTGAATAATGACAAATCACCATCTATTTCAGCGCAAACGTTTCAGTGCAAGAAAAAGGACTTATCACAAGCCGCCATCGGATTCAATGAGATGAACGCCTTTCCCTCCTATCTTGGAGTCCCAACGGAATGGGGACGATCTAAGAAAGAAACTTTCTCCTTTCTTCTTGATCGTATGCACGACAAAGCCCAATCATGGAAAAGTCAGATGCTCTCTCATGCCATAAAAGAGGTTCTACTTAAAGTTGTCATCCAAGCTATCCCCAGCTACATTATGAGCCTCTTCGCGCTTTCCAAAGGCCTCGTAAAGCGGATGAACATGATTGTGCGTCAATTTTTCTGGCCGGGTTCGATGAAGAAGAAGGCCATTCACTGGTCAAATGCAGAAACGCTTTGTGCACCAAAAGCTCATGGTGGACTTGGCTTCAAGGATTTCTTTCACTTCAACCTGGCATTGATTACTAAGCAAGCTTGGAGACTTCTATCTAACCAAGATGCACTGTGGGCAAAATTGCTAAAAAGTCTCTATTTCCGGAATACAGACTTCATGTCTGCAAAGAAACACGTTCGACCCTCCTGGATATGGACAAACCTCCTAAAAGCTCGACCACTAATCCAAAAGGGAGCATTCAAAGTGATGGGAGATGGGGAAACAATTGACCTCTCTTCCAACCGTGGATCCCCCAACTTCCTCCGATGACTATCAATACAGATACATGGCCGTTTCAGGTGGCGGTGGATTGGATAATTGAGGAGGGGACTAGGGTTTGGGACAGAAATTTGATTGCTCAATACTGCCCTCAGTATCAGACGGAGCTGATCTGTCAATATCCTGATTGGTCCTCAAGGTATGAATGACGAATGGAAGTGGAAGTTTGAAAAAAGAGGCGCCTTCACGGTAAAATCAGCTTACCATGCTAGCAGAACAACCTCTCAAGATCATCAGACCAATCTCACTATCACGCAAAGCTCTTTAACTTGGAAGTGGATTTGGTCCCTCTCGATACCACCAAAGATCGTGTTCTTCATTTGGAGATGTTGCAAGAATGCATTAGCTACAAAATCCAATCTTTTTCATCGTCATTGCGCCCAGTCGCCGATTTGCGAAGTTTGTAAGGTCAACGATGAAACCATCCAACATTACCTGGTAGCATGTTCAAACTCATCCCGACTATGGAATAGATTCCTTCCCATGATTACTCCGCCGGAAAGAGGATCCTCCTTCTTCGATTGGATCGCGGCCTTGCGGGATACCGATAATTGGGCCTCTATTATGACTAAAATTACAGCCCTCTGCTGGAACCTCTGGAAAGCCAGAAATGAGCTCCATTTTCGAGGCACTTATCCGTCAGACGAACTCATTATCTCCCTTGTTATTCAGGATGTTGAAGACTGGACTCAATCGACCACACGTCTACTCCTGATTTTCGTCGCCCTAGGCTTATTGAACCCACTTATACGCGTCCACCGCCATGTATCCAGTCTATGACCATACACTGTGACAGATCGTTCTTACACGATTCCCAGAAGGCGACTTACGAAGTTGTTATATCAAACTTCGTCGGACAAGTTTTAAATGGGAAAGCTGGGACGTTCTACTGCAATTCTCCCATTGTTTCGGAAGCGAAAGCTGTTTTGGAAGCTACTAAAAGCACGTGCGAAATGAACTTCAACGACCAGATTATCATCCTATCCGATTGCCAGGATATCATTCTTGCCTTGGAAGGGCCAAAACACAGATGACCATGGGAGTGCTATGGTTTTCTCGGTCAAATATTGGATCTCACCGCTAATATAAATAATATTGTCTTTCGATTCACCCCCCCGTAACCTCAATGTAAAGGCTGACTGGGTCGCCCGTAATGCCAGACTTGGCCTCCTTCGAGGGGATTGGGTCTCAGCTTTGTAACAGTTTTTCCGTGCAATGAGAATGTGGTAACACCTTTGTCAAAAAAAAATCATAAATGTTAGTTATGGGTCAATTGTGGGCCGCCCAAGTTTTCATTTACATTAACCGGCTACCGGCCCATATTGATTCCACCAGTCCTTCCCGGGCCATTAGATAGCATAATAATATATTCTCTATTGAGGTTGAAAGTTTGATCATCATTTATGGAACAAAAATACATATTATAACCTAGTTTTCTACGGTTATATTAGTGATAAATAGATTAATTATTGCGATAATCATGCGGTTGGAAGTTTAAAAAATTCATCTCATGGAAGGTCATTTATAATTTCATTTACCCCACGAGCGACCAGCTCATAGCCTGATACACAGTAATGTCATTCTACAACCAATCGTCTAAAGATTAATGTGGATGTGATACTACATATTTCACTTAGAGGCTTGATTAGCTTGTTTTTTCTGTGATGTAGCGGGAAGTGTCCTCTAAATCGCTGTTATCAAACTAGTTAAAACGAATCATTTTATCATAAAATTGTTGACTTTCAAAAATACATGGACATGTTATTTTGGTATAGTGTTTGGACGGTCTTTATTAATGGTGATACATAATCAGTGATTTCCTTTGTGGGTAATTGGCATGTTCATAGTGCTAGTGGTGATATAATCATTATGGGGGTTGATATCTTATCTTGTTGTAGACTCCCTCCTCCATCTTAAGGTTGTCGATATTTTAATATCAGAGTTACTAATTTAGCGAATCGAAGAGTACTTTTTTTTTTAACGCCGTGACTACTCATATCATTAGAAATGAAGCAAGCAATAATAAGGCGAACCACATTTTACAACGAAGCAACTCAATCATAGAGGAGAGGCTCTCTACAGGCAATTTGAGCCACCCAATTGACCTTGGAGTTACACGATTTGGTTATGGACCTATCTTCATATCCGAGAGTGATTGTGGACGCTGGAAATATCCAAGGTACCCAAAACATTGCAATGACAAACAATGCTTTGGGCCATTGATTGCCTTGACGAGTTCTTGGCATTCAAAGGAGATTGTTGCGTGTATTTGTGAAAGGGTTGCTTACTTAGTAGCTTCATAAATAGACCTAGCTTCGAAAACAATGGGAGAGTAGCAAAAGAAAGTCTCTGTCGTCTCATTTGTCACTTGTCCAAAGTTATTGGATACTACAATACCATAACTCGCCTTCTAAGAGTCATCAAAGAAAGTTCCATCATAATATATACATAACCATTTCAGGAATATGTGGCGATGAACAACGTAGGGGATGTGGTGGAGACGAGGGACAAGCAAATCACTCGTGGAGTCTGGCGTAGTGGTTGGGGCCAATCGAGGAGTAGAAGTGGTAACATGAGTTGGGAATGATTGTAACCAACCAGTGGAATCAACAACAACTTTTGAGATTATGATTGAAGAATAGGGAGGAGCTTCATGAAAGACACATTCATTCTGAGCTTTTCAAATATTTAAGTACAGGGTTGTTGCTTTCTGGGCTCAATAGTCTTTTGATGCTCCCAAAAAAAATATAACCAGGAAAAGAAATTGTTGCTAGGATCTATATAAATCCGTGAAACGAAAGTCATTCTCCCAAGACTTAGAAGCATGCTGACATGAAAAACACAGTGTATGAGGAATTCATCACGCAAGTTCCGGACTAGACAACGATCATATGTAGCACATTGTTGGCATTGTAAGTTCACTACAACATAACCTGGCTACGGAGGCAGATACACAGAGGCACATAGAATATTTCCTCTAAAGAACAAATACTGTATGTGCCTCTATAGATTCAAATATTTGCCTCTAATTATATTTTATTTATTTATTTTAAAGTTTAATGAATATTATTTTATAGTTTTAGAGGCAGATAACACATAAATGCCTCTATATGCCGTAACAAAATACTTTTAGCGACAAATAATATTATTTACCTCTAAAAATAGTATTAAAAGTGAAAGTACTAAACTAAACGTAGTACTATTTAATTTTTTTATCAATTTTCTATTACCTAATTTCAAATGATACCACCTCCCATATTTTTAGGGAATGGATATCCATATTCCATACTTCAATGTTATATGGTGAGCGTGAAGAAAAGAAGAGATTGGCAATGAGCAGCAGTCCAGCTCCATGTAACAAACATGAAAGACTTCCATCATATTACTAAATTGAGTGTATAATTGTATTATATTTGTTGTGTAAACAATGTCAAAAAGTTTATTCATCTTTTTCTTCCTACTCTCTATGTATAAATTTATATAGATGTAACTTACTGTATTTTGACATAATAGTTATTTTGATACAAAATATTGGCATAAAAAATCTATATTTTCCTCAAAATACGTATTTGTATTGAAATTTATTTTATTATAACATATACTCATTGCATATTTTAATAATATTTATTTAATATTTCAATATAAAATTTATTTTAAAATATACCCATTAGAGGCACTTTTATGTGCCTATGTAAGTAAATAATTGCCTCTAAAAGTTAAAATTACTAACAAATATATGTGCCTCTATATATAAATTAGAGGCTAAAATATGTGCCTCTAAATGGTAGAAAATAAGGCAAAATATAAGCTTTTTAAAAGGACATTTAGCTACAAAAAAATTTGCCTCAAATTCTACTAATAGAGGCAGATAATATGTGCCACCGTATTTGCCTCTAAAGACTTTTAGCCGCAGCAGCGTTAGTGGCACTTAAGCTATCTGCCTCTAAAACCCTATAGAGGCAAAAAAATGCCTTTTAGAGGCAAATAGTGTGTGCCTCCGTAGCCAGGTTTTGTTGTAGTGGTTAATTTTTGTTCCCTGTGCTTTATAGCAACATCTCCAAATGAAGAATAATATATTGGGATGGAGGGAAAGACTCTCTAAAGGTTAGAATGAGCCAGATTATTCATTGTAAAATCCTGAAGGCATGATGAGCAGACCAAACGGAGAAAGAACTGTCTTTCGTGAATTTTCACTTTCGTGTATTTTCACTTTCATGAATTTTCACTTTCATGCATCTTTCATCCCATGAGGGCCTATGGGAATGAAACATATGTATTTCATCTCATACCAAGTGCAGTAGAGAGATGGTATGAAAGTCCCATGTTCGAGGAGAATCTGTAATTGAATCCGATACTAAGTTGAAAGGACTCGTGCTAATGAGAAGGCGCATGAAGAGCATTGAGGGGAGTAAACACATTGCAATGTCGTTACCATCTTTGAGGGCTTTGAAAATATCCTACTTGGTGATTGCTCTTACATCACAAAGGCTAGTCCACATTCAGGATACACCGATGAACGAATTTTCTTCTTCGTAGACCCAAGAGTACTTATATATATATATTTTAATTTATTGGATGATGCATCATACTACATGTTTGTATGTTTAAGTTGTTTTTGTTTATTGTTTTGTTGGGTATCTCAAAATTTTATTTTTTTGTAAGAATCTTTTTTTCTTCTTCTATAACTCTATTAAAAATGGTAAAAAATGCAAAAAGACCAATAAACACAATAAAAAAAAATTATAGAAAAATGAACTGAAAAAAAAAAACACAACAGAATGACTACACGTTGGAAAGTCGTCGTCGTTTTCTATGTTCGAAGCTCTGATTACCAAGAAAGCAATTGAATCGATTTGCGTCGGCAGAGCATTTCATTTTTCCCCCTTTTCTCCACAGCTCAGTGGTCGCAAAAATCATTACGACGATGAGCAAGCTTTTGATCCGTAGACGCCTTTTAAACTCCGTTCGCCGCTGTTGTTGAAATGGGTCTCGCCGTCACCAACTCCTCCTCCACCTCCGCCCACCGCCACCACCAGCTACCGTTGAGCCGCTGCTTTCACTTGCGATCTAATTCTCCTTCTCTCTCACCATGATCTTCTTATTTACCCTCCACCATCATCATAAACCGATTAAACCCCTTTTCCCTTCTTCTAATAACAATCGTCTGTTTCGTCTATCTCAATCCCTCGCTCTTTCCCATGGACCCCACTTCTCGTCCTGCCGTGGTCATCGACAACGGCACTGGGTAAATGCTTCATTTCTGTTGGGTTTATTTCATTTCCGTTGAATCGGGCACGCCAGGTGTTCGACGAAATGCCTCAACGAGGGGTGGGAATTTGATTTTTTTGGTTTTCTGCAGGTATTCTAAGATGGGATTCGCGGGAAACGTGGAGCCGTGTTTTATATTGCCGACAGTGGCTGCGGTGAACGAATCATTCCTCAATCAATCTCGGGCTTCTTCGAAGGCGAATTGGTTGGCGCAGCATAGTGCCGGGGTTTTGGCCGATCTGGACTTCTTCATTGGGGATGAAGCGATTACCAAATCGAGATCTAGCAGTACTTACAACCTCAGCTACCCGATTCAACATGGGCAAGTTGAGAATTGGGACTCCATGGAGAGGTACTGGCAGCAGTCTATATTCAATTACTTGCGATGTGATCCTGAGGATCATTACTTCCTTCTGACCGAGAGCCCGCTCACGGCTCCGGAGAGTAGGGAGTATACTGGTGAGATCATGTTTGAGACGTTCAATGTCCCTGGCCTTTACATTGCCGTCAATTCGGTACTTGCTCTTGCTGCCGGGTACACAGCATCCAGGGTTGGTCTTCAAAACTCAGAACTTTCTTCCTTATCTTATTGACTTCTCAAACTTTGCCCAATTAGTGTTTCAGTGTTGATTAGTGTCAATTAACAGATACATCCCAATCCCGACCACTCGAGTTGTGGGGAGTTTCAGAATTTTGTTCATACAATATTTCTTAACAAGACCCTACAAAATGAAACCAGTATTGAAGTTTGTATAGGTCCACCAAGGCTTGTGCAAGTGAATTGATTATATTGGAAGCTAAAAAGATTCTATGTCAGGACCCTTCAGTTAAAGGCTCTTATACCATATCAAGAACTGTTGCATTGCAATAGTTTAAATTGTTGATAGTGGTTTAGAATTGGTTTATATAATATTCCTTAATAATTAGGAACTAGTGACTCTTTGTGTTCTTGGAGTCCATGGTTGAATACGAGATTAACTTTGTTTACCGTGGACCTATAACATGCTGTTCTTGTGGCTGCAATTCAGTATTAGGGTTGTTCTTGTGATAACCTTTACATAGGATATTGACCCACTAGCTCCTTAGTGCGAGATGACAGGTGTTGTGGTGGATGTTGGAGATGGAGCAAGTCATGTAGTCCCTGTTGCTGAGGGTTATGTTATTGGGAGCAGCATCAAATCGATTCCAATTGCAGGGAGGGACATTACTCTTTTTGTCCAGCAGCTCCTGCGGGTAATGTTACTTCTGACCTTTCATATTGTTGACCAATAAAAGCTGACATCTTTTATATGGTTGATTCTCATGGCCCCTCTTGTAGCAGTGGGTTAGTTCATGGTGTATTTTGATCTAAGATGTCCCTTTCTGTTTGAACATTATTTTTGTGCAGGAAAGAGGAGAGAATGTACCACCTGAAGATTCGTTCGAAGTGGCTCGGAAAGTGAAAGAAATGTATGGCTACACCTGTGCTGATATCGTCAAGGTGAGTTAATGCTTTTTTTGCACTCTTTGAAATCAAAGATCAGCAATATGCAGGGTCTTGATATAGTTCGTCATTCCATAAGGGTGTTCTTCTTTGCAGTGTATGATGATAAATCCCTTTTTTTCAATTGATTTCAGGAGTTTAACAAGCATGATAAAGAACCAACAAAATTTATAAAGCAATGGAAAGGTATTAAGCCAAAAACTGGAGCACCGTACTCATGTGATATTGGTTACGAGCGATTCCTTGGCCCAGAGGTGTGTAATATCTTCTCTCTGCTAGATCCTTTTTTATATTGCAAGGACAATGATAGTATTTTGGGAGTGGCCAGCATTTGTTTCTGGTATTTTAAGTGGTACTTATTTCAATACGATGATGAAAGAACAATGAGCAAAATAACTCAGCCCTGGACCATTATTGATTACTCTATGATGATGAAAAGTTGAGTATGCTAGCACCTCATGATTGCCTGGGACAACTTTTGTTTGAGGTGCTTATCTAACTGTCACAAGTCATAACTATCCAGTACTAAAGTAGGCATAGGCTACCCTTATTTACTTGGTAGACCAAAAAATCAATTTCTTGCTAGCTTAGGACTAGTATGTCGTGTCAGAAATCTTGTATTGGACTTTGTCAACAGGTTGATTTTGTTCACTTGAAAACACTTTAATCAATAAACTGGATTCTTGTGAGTTTGACACATTATCGGATTTCAATTTTCAGATGTGTTAGGTGGCTATCGAACATATTTTTTTTTAAATAGTTATCATGCTGCTGCCTTCCTTTTGAAAATCTGTTGTGTTGTGCCAGATTTTCTTTAAACCTGAGATCTATAGCAGTGACTACACCACTCCTTTACCGGAAGTAATAGACAAGTGCATTCAGTCGGCACCAATCGATACAAGGAGGGCTTTATACAAGGTGTGTTTTATATGAGTTTGGTTAGCCATGTTGACACGATATCATTTGGCTTGGCTAGTGCTTGAAATGAATGCGTCATGGCTCCAACTAATGATGCATGCTTTTCCCTTACGTAGATGATAGAATCTCGTCTAAAAATATCCCTAGGTTCATAGTTCCATTGTGAAGTTTGAACCTTTTTCTTTAATCTCGTGAGCCTGAACTTCTTCTTGGTCTCAGCCAGCTTGACTCATAGTAACACCAGAAGCTGCTTGAAATTTTGTGAATACAGAATATAGTACTATCTGGAGGATCAACCATGTTCAAGGACTTTGGTAGAAGGTTGCAACGTGATCTAAAGAAAATTGTGGATGCACGAGTTCAAGCATCTGAAGCCAGACTTGGTGGAGATATCAGAGTAAGCAATTCTGAATTCCTAATGCGTTTTCTTCAGTGTCACTGTAAATAAACTAGAAAAAGGAGGTTGAATTCATATTTACGTTGCATCCAGGCTCAACCAGTGGAAGTAAATGTCGTCAGTCATGCTATCCAGAGATACGCAGTTTGGTTTGGAGGTTCAGTACTTGCATCAACACCCGAGTTTTTTGCGGTATGAATCTCTCGTCTATACTGGCTTATCATCATACAGGTTCATTCAATACTTTATTAGACAGTGATCTCAAATAGTTGTCTGTATAACATGCAGGCTTGCCACACAAAAGCCGAGTACGAAGAACACGGAGCAAGCATATGCCGCACGAATCCTGTTTTCAAGGGAATGTATTAGTACATCAAGCATACAAAGTTCGGATCATGGATTCTTGTGAAAGATACGATCCTCAAGCTGGAGAGCCATTGATTCGTCCCTGAGCCTCGACTCACGTTCCCCTGCCCTTCTTGGTATTTAAGTATCGTTCGTGTGCCCGATTACTGGAAAACTGGAAGAGGAAGAGAGATTGATCCCTGTGTTCTGATGGATTCTTTCATCGGTTTGCTGGTGCTGGTGCTGGTGCTGTCAAATTGTGTTAATGATAGGATTGGATTTAGGAACTATAGTTTTAGGTAGTGTTCTTTATTAGATTGAGCTGAATTTTTATTCTTTTCAGCTCGTTTAGAATATGATCTTTTCGTTTCTCCTTTGTTGCATTTTTTGTTTAGAAACTGCTCATTCATTTCCATGGATTAATGGAGTTAATTGTTTTAATACTATGGCTAAATGGTGTCTATTTTTTTGTCAAAATTGAGATTTAATCACCATATTTTGGAAATTTTCCATTTTGAGGATGGATGGGATCGGGTTGCGTCCGGAGTGGGCATAAGAAATTTATTTTTATTGGGTTCATAGCAAAGAATGGTGATTGAAGTTTACTATTTGTGAATATCTTGTAGTCTACTAGTGAAGTAACAACACATTACTAATTCAGGTTGGTGATAACATTTTTGTTTAAAAGGCAATTTGATAGCGGTTTTTAGAGCTAGAAAACGGGCGAGTTGGTATCCTAACTTGAATTTTATGCTACTTTGATTTGTGAAAGGTTTTAAACTCATTATGAACTTCGAACTGGTTTAGGTATTTTAACTATGAATGGATACGGGTTTGGGTAACTTCATCTACCCGAACAGTTTAGACTAAATATTTGAAAGTAAATGAATATATATGCCAAATTCTTGTTTAAAAAAATAATACAAATTTTAACTCATATATGAAAGATTATAAGTATGAATCTAATTCCATACATTCATCTATATTGATAAATATGAATCTAGCTAATTACTTACATACATTTATATTGATAAGTACGAATCTAATTACATACATAAATTATAAATACGAATCTAATACATACACACATCTACATTAATACATATACATTTTTATCCCGAGCCAAGGAATGCTTATGCACCCCAACTCATCTCTAGGGATTGATTTGTTGGATGAGTAACTATAATATAATTATTTTGTATAATTTTAGTGGGCTTTTATTACGTAATCGTGCATCCATCATGGTGCATGACATAACATTATAAGAGAAGACTTTAATATTTAAAGACTTTGTGTTACTTGTTAATAAACAAAACCCAATAAAGAAAGACTCACAGAAATAGGAAGACTTCGGCAAGCATTTGCAAGTAGTATATAAGGCAATGCATTAGAGAGCATCCATAACTCAGATATCATCCAAAAATATTACATCCTTCCTATTAGCTAACTCACTTATTACAAGGATGACTACCGAAACAATGGAGGTTCATTTGAATTCATCAGCCAACGATGTTTGGGGTGCAGTCACTGCCGCAACAACTATATTCCTAGAGCCTTGCGTGGCCTCTATCAGGGAATCAAACCGTCAATGGTGATGGTTTCACTGCTGGTTCCATCCGTACCATTACTTTTGGTCATCGTACGTATTACTTATCTATCTGTTTATAACTTATACGATATATATTTTTATGTGATGTGTTAGCCCTAACTAACTAACAATCATCAACTATTATCTAGTTTTCAATCGTGTTGTGACGACCGCAACTGAGAATATCCAAGATGTTGACTACGGGAATCTGACTATCACGTCTACATTCACTGATGATGGTGGATTTGTGCCCACCTTGTTTGACACCTTCGACATAAAGATGACTGTGGTGAGATCAGGCCGCTTGCTCACTTCACCAGGTTGCTCAATTAAATGGGAGTTCACTTACACTGGATCGAATGGAAATGCTAGCCTTATCAACCTCCAGAATGTTATGAAGCAAGCATTCAAAGACTTGGATGTCTACCTCAGGAACAACCGTGGCATCCGCCCATGGCCTTGAAAATGTGTTTGTCGTCGATCGACTGAGCACACATCTTGTCCCGTTATATCATTGCCCTACTCCATATTCCCATTATAAAATAAAAGATGATCATAATTAGTACATTATTCATTCTTATGATAAATGTATTAATTAGATCCTTCGTTTGCCGTCATCATTTCTTAATTTTCTATGTATTGTATTTTGCTACTTCAATGTCATGTATTACCTTTTTCATGGTCTTGCTAAATAATTGAGGAAAAGTAATTAGATTTACCTCTAATCGAAAAATAGGTCTCCATGACAAACAAAAGAGTAGATAGAAGAATTGTAACGAGAGAGGTGGATATCGAGGGAGATGCTACTCAAATCCAGCAGGCGATCGATCAGCGTCAGGTGTTTGCGCGAGATGGTGGTGTCATATTACTGATATTTTACATTTCTTGGACATTCTCCCCGGCTCAGATTGCAGTCTGTCACTCGCCAATCTAATATGGCAGCCCACTATGTGGCTCGCAAGTGCCTAGTTACCTCCCAAGCAAAAACGTGGTTAACCTTTCGACTTGGGTGAGTACTTAATATCTATTTTTGTATAGTTTACTCCTTCTCTCCTACGGAAGGTATCTTCGGAAAAAAATTGTAACAAGAGTGTGCAAACTCGTATACAATATAACCATAATAATAATCACTAATTAATAATAAAAATGAAGTCAAATACAAATGACAGAACACATTTAATCTTTTTTTTTTTATTATCTTTTGATAAACTTATTCACAACAACATTAAAATTAAAATCCCCTTCTTAGATCATAATCATAAAAAAGAAATCAACAAGATTAAATTACATAACAAAGTATCCAGCAACGGCGGCGATGCCAACGGCGACTGAGACAGAGACAGTGCTGGCACCGCTCTTGGGAGCCTCAGCAGCAGGACCGCCGGCGGCTGCGCCGGTTCCAAGAGGTCCGGGAGCTACATCACCGTTCGCGGTGGGTGCGGCTGCATCACCATCAGTAGTTCCGATGGCATCGCTGCCGGCAGGGGAGGCAGCGGAGGCTGCTGCACCGTCGGTGGCATTCGCGGTGGCGTTCTTCTCGGCGGCGGCAGGCTCAGCAGCGGTGGCGACGCTGATTACGGCGGCGAAGAAGAGAGCGAGGATGACGACCTTGTTGAGTGCCATTGTTTTGTGGGGTTTTTGTCCTGTTTCCGAAGATTTGCAGAGATTCTCTAACGGAGTCGTCGATCGGAATAGAGAAACACCTGCAGATTGGGAATTTCTGATTGGCAATGTGGTTTTGAAATTGGGTAATGATTTTTATAGGTTAAATGATGAATTGTATATTTCTCAGATTAGCTTGAGATTCGGGGTTTCTTTTCTTTTGATTTGAATGGCGGATTTTGAGGGTAGCTAAAGGTCGTTGTTCTTCGTGGTCGTCGACGAGAAAATACTTTATTTTTGGAGAAAATGAATTTTGGGAAATTCTATTATAAGAAATTTCTTTTTATTGCCATATTTCCAAACTAAATTTAACATTCATTAAAAATGAACTAAATATAACATGTTTGAGTTCTCAAATTTCGATTTCATATCTAGTTTGGTTATGTGAGCTAAAATCATATAGAGTATGAGCATCTCTTATTTGGAATAATCGATTAACTGTTAATTTTTTTTTAAATGAGCGCCAATATTTATCGATAGTAACGTTACTTTGGATGTATTGTCACGATATACAAGTGCATAAATTCAAATTGTTGAGTCTAGCCATCATACCACTTGAGTGGGGTTGCTTTAGTTTACGACGCCCTCATTAGTTAGAGATCAAATGAGTAATTGCATGCAGTTTGTTTGAAGTAACTAATCAACCTGCGTCATAGGGTACAATATGAAATTGAGAAATTTACTCAATAACCCAAATTGAAGTGAGCAAAAACAATGTGAATTTATCATTGGTGTGTAAAAGAGAATAATGACTAATGTTCATGTCCTATAATAACATGTCCTTTTATGATTTACCCAAAATTGAATGTACGTTGGACGAAAAATATTTTCAGTACTATCTTGACGAGATTTTTAGGTCAGGACCGACACGTTATTAGTCAAAACTTTTTATGTCAAATCCTTGTGAATCATGACTAGACACACCAACAATGAGATTGATGAACAAATCAATCCAAACAACCACAAGTGATCCTCTCCTATTTGGATTTTTTCCCAGCAATCGGAGAGGATTGTTAAAATGGCGGAGATGCCTGTTGATCCGCTTGAGCAACCAAGGTTTAAGCATAAGAGGGTTCCTAGGGCTTCCGGGATCTCCACCGATTCTAGTGATGAATTCCCTCCTAGGCCTGTGACTGTCAAAGATGAGCAGGATTGGAAAGTCCCACCTTGAATACCACTTGATAAGCGTCTGTCAACTGATGGGAGAGGCTTGCAAGATGTTCAGATCAATGATGGTTTAGCCAAGCTATCTGAGTCGCTTTATGTTGTAGAGCACAAGGCCAGAGAAGCTGTTTCATTGAGGTCTAAAGTTCAAAAGGAAAGGATGATGAAGGAGAAGGAAAGAAAAGAGCAGGAATTGAGAGGTTTAGCTCAGAAGGCTAGGGCTGAGAGAACTTGCACGACAGCACCACCTTTAGTTGTAATGTCTGGAACAATGGATGACATGGATACGAGGGAAGAGGGTCGTCTGCAAAGAGAGAAAATTCGCGAGGAACACTAAGGGAAAGAAGGCTCGATTCTGCGATGGGGAAGAAGAGCAAGATAACGAGAGATAGAGACCGTGACATCAGTGAGAAAGTCGCCCTCGGAATGGCTTCTGCTGCAAATGTGGTGAGGTTATGATGTATGATCAGTGGCTCTTCAACCAAGAAAAGGGAATGGATTCTGGGTTCCAAACTGATGACCAGTACAACGTGTATGACAAGGGACTGTTCAGTGCTCAATCCACTCTTTCAACATTGTACAAGGTGAACAAGGATGTCGATTTCGAGATGTATGGAGATGCTAACGATGAGCAGGTGGACACGATCATGAAGACTGATTGATTCAAACCTGATAAGGTGTTTACTGGTACAGCCAAGAGAGCTGCCCTGAGAAACAGAGCAGTTGAAAGCTGATCCATTTGGTCTGGATCAGTTCTTGACAGAGGTCAAGAAGGGGAAGAAAGTCGCAACAGGAATCGAAAGAACTGTACCGATTTGATTGAAACGTTACAATCGGTGAGCCAGCATTCGTTAGCAAACATTTGATTACAAGTTTAGAATGCTTATGAATGCAGAAATTCCATAAAAAGAAGCTCTTGTCACCTGTCTCATCAATATAAGCAGGGACAGGCTCTTTTCTTTCCGTTAATTAGCAGTTATGTGTGTTTCCCCTTTATCAGCAGCGTCTACCCCTCTTGCAGGGCAGTGTCCCAGCTCCAGCGGTGATCGAAGCAACTACCGAAGACGGCTTAGCTCCCAAACTCGACGCCCTAGCGTAGCTCGAAGAAGCTCCAGCTCCAGTCTTCGTGAAGAACGCCCCGTTCAGAAACAGATCACCTTGCGACCTCCAGTTCCACTTCTTCCATTCGCTCTCTGGTGCTATCTCATGCTTCGTAACCTACATTCATTTGCAGGTTCAAACTCTATCCCAATATTTCGAGTTGTTGAGATATATTTGAAATGAGCTAACTCATAAATTGCTTACCTCTTTGTTGAACCTTCGATCCGATGCCAAGAACCGGTTCCCTTGACTGTTAATCGTTGGAGCAGCACTCCCTCCAATTGCATACATCTGCCACTGAGTGTAGTCATTGTTCACCACATGGAAATACCCATGTCTGCATCTGCAACCCAACCCGTTAAAGAACGGTTAGAGAACGATATAAGATCCATTTTTCGAGATAGCGTGAATTCTGTTTTTGTTACCTAGGCATCCTCTGAACAAGCCCTTCTCCGAAATGGTTAAACGCGATCGTAACCTGCATGATCTTATCCCTAGTGTAGTCATCATTGTGCCCTAGCAACATAACCTTGTTGTGATGGGTCATGAAACAGTTTGAGATCGTGATTGCAGTCGATCCATGGATCGCATCGATCAGCCCGTCGTTACAGTTCGACAACGAGACATGGTCAATCCAGACGTGACTCCCTCCAAAGATTGAGATTCCATCTCCGTCGGAGATTGTCCTGTACCCATAATGTGTGGGCGAATCCCGAACATAGGTGTTCCCACCTTGCTTACAATCATGAACATTGATCCCGTGGATGATCACATTCGTCACATATTGGATCGTGATGCAGGGGCCTCCAGCAATGTGGACGGAGTATCCCCTGCCGTCGATCGTCTTGAAGGAATTCATCATTAGCTCGGCTTTGAGCTTGATCACCATGTCTCGGGCGAACACAATCCATAGCGGTCTGTCTTGGATCACAGCGTAGCGTAGGGTTCCGGGTTTAGGGTTTACTGCATGGTCACCAGAATCGGTGACGATGTAGAATCGGCCATCTCGGCCACCAATTGCGTTCTTGCCGAACCCGATCGCACAGTCGGCTAGCCGCTTTCGGTTCTTGTGCCAGTTCTGGTCGCATCTCCAGCAGTCGTCGATTGGATTCCCTGTTTGGCAGGATAGGTAGGCTAAGCTTCTCCTGCTTGATTCTGTCGCATTTCTTATGCTCCTGAAAAAAAAATTATAATGATAAATATTAATTGGTAGATTACTAAGCTAATTAGCTTATGTGTCGTAAAAATTACACAATGAAGGTTATTTTGATTTATGAGTGAATGTCTGATTGATATGATTCCGAGTTGGTTAACCAAAAAACTACGATAAATAACCGACTATATTTGAAAAAATTGACATCGTAAAGTGTGAGGACCAATTTTTGGAGCACAAAATTTCGATAAATCAATTCTAATTTGCACAAAATAACAACTAAAACCAATCGAAAAAATTTAGATTGGAGACAAGTAGAACGAGTCGAGGATAAAATCCGATTCAGTTAACAAAAAGCTGAAGCATTCAAATTGGAGTGGTCATTGACTGAATCAGGAGAGAACGTGGAGAGAACGTAACTGACAAAAACCCCAAATTGAAGACTCGTGAAATGAGCCATGAATAAGCCTAATTCAATTAACCAAAACCAAAACCAAAGTATTGAAATTGGGTTTGGTCATGGTCCGAACCAAAAAAGAACCAATATTTTCACTTCATAGGGAACACAAACGAATTGAAAAACCTATGAACCAAACCCCATGGATTTCTCATTTGCTTATTTGGACCGAAAACGAAACGAAAAACAATTCCAGTTTCGATTAAACCGATAAACCAAATGTAGAAGAATTGGTGGAGGGGGGATTGAACCTGTGGACTTCTTCAGCAATGATTTCAGGGTCAGGAACATGGGAAGAAGATGAAATGTGGGATGAGAGCTGAAGAAGAAGAAAAAGAAGAAGAAGAAGATAGAATTTGATTGCCATTTGAATTTCTGTGAAAGAATGAATGAAGAGTGAGATTGATAAGAGAGATCTGTGTGTGTGTGTAGTGTTTATATAGCAGGAGGATTTGATAAGAGCAACTTGTTTTCATACAAAATTTATAAAATTATAAAAATAAAGATTGATTCATCTTTGGGAAGTGGGCTTATCATTTCTGATTATAATATATAGTTGATGTTAGTTTATTCAGTTATTAAGCAATATAACATGAAAGGATGCAAATTTTTGTTTCTCTTTGCTTTCGATGGATTATCTTTGTGTTAATTGTAATTAATGATACCTATGAATGTTTATCATTTAGTGATTCAACTACATACTATGATACTAATCGTTTATTGTCGTGATATTAATCCTCGGTGAAAGTTTTGTGTTTATATTGGTATATCGTTGCATTTCAATAACTCAATAAGAAGCTTATAGAAGAGGATCACAAATTTGTATACTGCCACCAAGTTTCATGCGAGTGAAATGATAATTTATAGGGTTAATATGATTTGATGTTGTGACACTAGTCAAATATCATAATACAATGTACACTACAACAAAATCTGGCTACGGAGGCAAACCGTATCTGCCTCTAAAAGTCATTTCTGCTCTATAGAGTTTTAGAGCAATAGCTTAAGTGTCACCAACGCTCCTGTCGCTAAAGGTCTTTTGAGGCAAATACGGTGACACATATTATCTGCCACTAATGGAAGAATTAGTGGCAGATATAATTGTTGGTAATTACGTCTTTAAATAGCTACTTATCTGTCATCTTAGCCACCTTTTAGAGGCACTTATTTTTGTTGCTGGTAAATTTTTTTAGAGGCATATATATATGCTCTTAAAAAGAATTTACTCCTACCATGATATTTCCTTTATTGGACTCTTCCACTATTTACATATATTATTTTCTACACTTTTGCTATCTACGGGGTTTGAAATCAGGTGGTTCAAGGAAATGCGTTAAGTTCTTAGTTCTTACCACTTGGCTTAGGAGTACTTACTAATATTTTTTGCGAAGTTTTTCAGTATGAACTATAAAACTCAATGATATAGAGAAACTATGCAAAGAAAAATAAATGAAAATTGAAAAAATAAAATTTTTTCTTACTCATTATTAGAAAAGAAAATCGCTAGCGTTATTGTATATATATAGTTAATTATATAGTATTTAACATTTATCTACACAAAATAGTGCAAAGTTTACAAGTTATCTACCTTTACAATTTTTTTTTGTGAAAGTATCGAAATCTTATTCATCAACTCTCATGAGAAATCAAACAACACTCCAACAAAGTCTCATCTAGCCAAATCGGATGGCTATCACCCACCAACGACGACATGCAAAATGTGTCATTTGTAAAAGGACACATTTACAAATTTTAATCATTCAACATATAAAGATAGATCAATTATCTGCCTCTAAACTAATCATACAACCTATAGAGGCAATTGTAAATTATCTGCCTCTAAAAAATTAATCATAGAAACCTATAGAGGCAGCTCTAAATGATCTGCCTCAAAAAGAGTTTTTTTTGTATAAGACAAAAAACTTATAGAGGCAGTTGTAAATTATATGCCTCTAAAAGAGTTTATCATATAACTTATAAATAGGGCTGTATACGAGCCGAGCTGCTAGTGAGCGGCTCGGACTCGGGCTCGTTTTTTTTCAAAAAAAGCTCGTTCGTAAGATCGGCTCGTCGTAAGCGAGCTAGCTCATGAACAGGCTCGTCACCTAAATGAGCCGAGCTCGAGCCAGTACGTTGGTCGGGTCGGCAGGCTCGCGAGCCAACTCGTTTCGTTAGCTCATTAAGTCAAGCTCGTGAGCTGGCTCGATTGTAACTCGTATAATCCTAATACCTAAATGGTGATGAAATAATAAACCCTAAGAGTATAATACACGGATACCCTAAAAGAAGTAATACGGTAATTACTAATTACCCTAATGGCTAATATACCCTAGAATTACTCTAATCCCCACTCCGTGTGTCACGAGCCACTACGACGGTACATCATTCTTCTTTTTCTCTTTGACGTCTTTTTCTTTTTGATGGTTGCTAATTTGTTTCTTGAGATGCACGTTGGAAACGTTCATATTGCTTCGATTTTGTGATTGTTTATATTCTCGATATTTTGTAGCACCTATATCGTATTTTGTAGAATGTTTAATTTCTTATATTTTCGATGTTTTTTTTATTCTGAGTTTGGCTCGTTTACGATGGTAAATGAGTCTAACTAGGATTTGGCTCGTTTAGCATTATAAATGAGCCAAATCTGGCTCGTTTAACATTATAAACGAGCCAAATCGAGCCTGGCTCGTTTACATAGTAAACGAGCCGAGTCGAGATGAGCCCGAGCCCAGACAATCTGTATACGAGCCGAGCCCGAGCTAGTCCATCGAGCTCGTCACGAGCCCGAGCCCGAAAAAATTAAGGCGAGCCCGAGCCGAGCTAGGCTGAAGCTCGGCTCGCTCATATACAGCCCTACTTATAAAGGCAGTTATAAATTATTTGTCTCTAAAGATGTAATCGTATGACTTATAGATGCAATTATAAATTATCTACCTCTAAAACTAAAAAAATTATTTATTAATATTAAAATAAATAAATAAAGTACAATTAGAGGCAGATATTTGCATCTATAGAGGCACATATAGTATTTGTTCTTTAAAAGTATGTTTAGAGGCAAATATTCTATGTGCCTCTATGAATCGCTCTGTAGTCAGATTATGTTGTAGTGGTAAAAAATTATTGCATTCTAAAACTGAATCGTTTCAGTAAACAAAAAACTCAAGTAGCTAAAAGAACTTCAATTTTTTTACAAAACATTCACTTATTAATATCGTGGGAGAAGGACTACTAACAATTGGTCACTATTGAGGTTATATATAACTAGTCATGGATGAAGTCGAAAATTTTTCGCAAGGTGATTGATAATTTTTTCAGGATAAATTAGGAGTGCATTCAGTTTATCCTCCATTTAAGATCAAAATATGCAGTAAAATAATAATGGAGTAGCAATAGAATAATTATAAATACAAATATAAACGACTCTATCTAGCTAACTAGTATGTAGCATGATTGACTTCTCTATGTACACGAAAAAGCTTGATCTTCAATTTTTTTCTCATCAACTTTTGCACTTGATCCACAATGTCATAGTGTTCCCATTTTCATAATAATATAATAATAATAAAACAATGTCATAGTGTTGATAAATTGAATCCTTCTTGCGAAGAATTATTAGTTGAATTGCATACACGAAACAAGCAACACTTACACTCTTCTATATTCCTCCTCTCAAGTGATTTGAAATCGTGTACGAGTCGATTACATGCAGTCTAGGTTAATACTATAGACCGAGATGTAACGCCACTAATCTATCACTGTAACCAGCTAGGGAGATGGTTTTCAAATGATTGTACATCCCAATCGCATGCAATTATGTCACTAAATCTCAGATTTCATGCAATTATGTCATTAAATCTCAGATTGATTAGATACTAATTTAAATTGATTATTCCCACAAAAAAAAATTAAAATTGATTAAACCGAATATTAAAAATTAATTCGTTGTATCAGTTAATTAACCATTCATATACATTCTATTGCAAAAGAAAATCATGTGAGGCATGTGAGGGCAGCAGACTATATTGAATAAGGGTTGCTTTAATTTAATTAATTAATTAAATTTGCAAAGAACAGCCGTTAGTTTGCATGTCAAGTAATCCTTTTAATTTTAATTATCTATGCAAATGTATCCTCCTTTAGGGAGAGCAGTGGGTGACAAAAGGGGGACTTTGTCCCCATACAAAATTAACTCCTAGCCTTAGATCAACTCCCACTAAATCTAATGGTTCCTAAATTAGTATATTAATAGGTATTTACTCCCCTATTTACCTTGTTCACGCTGCCCTAGGTCATTTTTTACCGCACAAAATTGTAGTTACCTAGTTTTCTCTCACCTCCAGACGGCGCCGACCCAGATTTCTCGCCGTTCAACCTTTCGATCATCGCCGCGGCCACCGGGTGTGAGGCCGCCGTACTTCCCTTCCATCAGGTACGTTGTCGTCGATTGGTTTGAAGTGAGGCAACCAGTCGATCGTCCAAAAGTGGCCTGATGTCCCGTTCCGCCGCCAATCAACATCGCGTCCGCTCTGCATCCACCGTCCTTTTGCTTCGTCGTCGCCGTTGAACAATACATTTATGTCACCGGTCTACTCCGTCGCGATTAATCAAGTGAAGAGCCTACTGAAGCTGCCGATTTAAAAGGATAAATCCACCAGCCGGCGTCTGGTTAGTTTGAAACACATCCTATCAAAATTTTGGGTTTAGAGCAATACTAGTATTTCGTGGATAACCACATGCATGCCTGATTTTGTGATTTGAGTATTAGTTCTATTCGATTTAGGGTTATTCTTGAAATTGGGGGGGGGGGGGGTTTTTTGGAAAGTACGAAATCTTATTCATACTTCTGAGAATCCAATCCAAGTCATCATCGTTATACATGATGTGGTGGTTTTTAGTCTTTAATGGTTTGGACACAATATCAGATCAATACATGTAATTTCAATACTTGTAATGTCGTATACATAAGTATGTTTGATTAAATTTCTAAATAGATGATTTGCTCAAAATACTATAAGCATTGTTTTATGTTGAAATTAAATTCATGGAGAATAACGTTAATGAGGCGCAGTCAATGGTGTTTTTTTATACAATAAACTAGTCTTCAAGATTTTTTAAGCATAGTCATAAAATCTAGCTAATGAAGCTAAGATTCGATCGCAACGACAACTCTGTGCTATAAGTCAAAATGGGATGGCTCAGTTACTCTTCCAGAATGGCTAAACTAAATGTTATGTTTAATCTATTGATACACATACCTAAATTCAATGATACGTGTATTGATTTTCCTAATGTATTGAATTCTACCCACCCGTTGTACGAGCCCACTACCGACGCAATTTTCTGACTTTGATGGTCAATTTGTTTTTAGACACTGGAAACGTTCATATGTGTTCGATTTGATTGTTTATATTCTCGATATGTTGTACACATATGTGTTTTTGATGTTTTTTCTTATATATTTCGATGTTTTTTTTATTCTGACTTTGGCTCGTTTCGATGGTAAACGATTTATAGGATTTGCTCGTTTAGTTATATGCCAATCGGGACAATAAACGAGAAATCGAGCTGGCTCGTTACCATATAAACAGCCGAGCCGATGGCCGAGCCCAGACAATTGTAACGAGCGAGCGACTGCATGGTGTCACGACCAGCAAAAAATTAAGTCCGAGGATACTGAAGCTGGTGGCTGCTCTCATATACAGTCAAAGGCAGTATAAATTATTTGTATCTAAAGATGAATGTATGACTTATAGATGCAATATAAATTATCTACCTCTAAAACTAAAAAAATTATTTATTCAATATTAAAATAAAAAATAAAGTACAATAGAGGCAGATTTGCATCTATAGAGGCAATATAGTGTTTGTTAGGTTTAAGCAAAATTTATGTGCCTCTATGAATGCTCTGTAGTCAGATTATGTGAAATGAAAAATATTGCATTAGAACATCGTTTCAGTAAACAAAAAACTCGTAGCTAAAGCTTCAATTTTAAACATTCCTTTTTCATCTGGAGAGGATATAACAATGGTCACTATTGAGGTTATTCAGTCATGGATGAATCGAAAATCGCAGGGGATGATAATTCGGATAAGGATGATTCATTTATCAAGATCAAATAGCAGTAATAATAATGGAGTAGCAATAGAATAATTTAAATAAATTCGGAACTCATAGCTAACTAGTGAGATGTTGATTCCATGTAAAAAACTGACTCATTTTTCTATAACTTTGACTTGTCCACAATGAGTGCCACATAATAATATAATAATAAAAACAATGTCATAGGGATTTGAATTTCTTCAAAAAAAATTGAACAGAAACAGAACCTTACTCTTTATATCCCAAGTGTGTCGTGTACGATCGTAATGATGTTAGGTAATAATAGACGGATGTAACGCACAATCTTCACTGTAACCAGCTAGGAATGGTTTTCAATGATTGTACATCCAATCGCATGCAATTATGCACTAATCTCAGATTTCATGCAATTATGTCATTAATCTCAGATTGATTAGATATAATTTAATTGATTATTCCACAAAAAAAAATTAAAATTGATTAACGAATATTAAAAATTAATTCGTTGTATCAGTTGAATTAACCATTCATATACATTCTATTCAAAAGAAAATATGTGAGCATGTGAGGCACAGACTATATTGAATAAGGTTGCTTTAATTTAATTAATTAATTAAATTTGCAAAGAACAGCCGTTAGTTTGCATTCAAGTAATCCTTTTAATTTTAATTATCTATGCAAATGTATCCTCCTCTTACATTCTGAAAAGTTGTAGAGATATGAGATAGAGAATTTGGGGATGAATATCCTCATTGTAACAAAACAAAAACAGTTTTATAATTTTGTGAATTATAAATATATGATAATAGTGAATAATGAAGTTATTTAACACAATCTATCGGGATAAATAACCGCACGATAACACGCCACAAGAAATTAGTTTTTTTTTGTGATGATAATTAACGACGGAAAAATGTGATATGTCAGCTTAGTTATTTTTAATTTGTTTTTAGATCATTTCTGTTAAAAATGACATGTAAAGTAATATGTCATCAAATCATATTATTTAGCATTCTAATTTTAGTTGAACCACTTAATCGAGTTCTTATTAGAAATTAATTGGGCTAAGTTAACCCAAGATCACTCATTCTCTAACTATTTTATCTTCTTCACGCCGTTTGTCCACCAACACTTCAAACTTGATGTGGTTGAAATTAGAATATAAATAATATTTTATGATACCATGACACCTCTACGAGTTATTTTTAACATAAATTATCAAGAAAATGGTTAAAATGACTGAGTTAACCCGATCTCTAAACTTAAGTTACTGAGTTGACCCAGTTTAAACTTAAGTGACTGCAATGACATAACACCCTACTTAGATGACCACTCATGTATTTGACCCAAAAATAAAACATATAGTGGAGCGTGATATATGGCAAATTGCATGTTCTTAGGCATTAATGTGAAACCATTTGAGCACTTGTAAAGAAAAGGTTGTACGTTATAATTTCCCCTTTTGTACGATCGTGGTAAGTTAGTTGCTAGTTTAATTAATATATGTTATATGTGCATTCCAAGTTATGTTGTGACATCATATGATAAGATAGATAAGAGGGTATCTTAGTTTGATCTCGATTCATGTGATCTAGTATTCTAACAGAGGTGGGTGTAAATGAGGATACAAAATAGAGTTAATCCGTAGAGACCGTAGAGATATCTATTTTACGTCATGTCATTCATGCTACCATCAATGCCTTGCATGGATCGGATTCCTCTCATGGTCCTCACCCAGTACCTTTAGACTTTTTCATCATTGGCATGCATGAGCACCATACGATTGGACTTCATTGTGTCTTGACGAATAAAATGCATTGGATGTCATTTATATTTCTATTTTCATTGCATACTAACCACTAATTTTTCTCCGAGCACTAGATCCAACTAATAGCAAAACATAAGTAATCTCCAAATATTTTACTTAACCCATCAACATTTTTTGCATGAATAGATGATTTTATAAGTAGAACATCAAATAATGTCTACCACGTACCATAAGAGAAAGAAATATGCATTAGAGATAGAGAAAATCGATAAACATCCACGTACCTATGAAAAATACCAACTCCTAATCATGTTTTCAAAATTGTATCAATATAAATGGTCTGATCAATTGAATCTTGAATTATTCATCAAAATGCTTCGGTACAACACAATATAATGACGATTTAATCATGATTTATCAATATTTTATAACAATTTTAACGACTAAACCGCATACCGCTAGATTCACTAATTTGATTTGTCGTATGATTTTGATAACGAGAGGTAGACCAAATGCAATGCCATCGTCGAAATCTCGAATCTCAATCTCCTGAATTATACAAAAGTACTGAATTAATAATGTGAATAAATCGTACGATCCAAATTGGTCCTTTTAATTTGTTTATAGGAAACTAATTGTGCCTTTTCAGACTCTTCTTATTTATTTATTTATTTATTTATTAATTCAGATGAATATCATCTGTTTTTTTTTTTATAACAAAGGCACGTTATCCCATGTGAGATTAGTGTCCTATGGTGGTGAAGCTTAATAAGAAGAATTCCAAATGATGAAAAGTCAATATGACATCGAGGCCATTGGATTCTTCTCATCTAGTCCACACGATTTGCTTACTATATCTATAATTGTTTTGAGTTGACCAAATCACCTCAAGGCTCAAACATTTTGGATAGTTGGGTGCACCCCATGTGGTTTTATGAGCTAATGAGATTTGAGGTCATCAATTACAAACTTTTATCCATTTTGTGTATATATAGTCTAGAATTTAAGTTATAATGCTTGGAGATTTAAGGGATTTAAAGTATAATTTGGTTTATGATGGTGAATGAAACCCGATGGATGTTACATAGTATTGTAAAAAAATTTATCAGATGAGAGGGTTCAATAGATTAATGAATGATTTGGTATGAAGAATTGGATAATTATTTACTGAGGTTTCTGTTCGTCTAGATTGTGCCCGCCCCAGATATTGTTTCTAAATTTATAGTAATTTTTTTCTTGAGAAAGTTAATTCATAGTTCAGCTTTGATATCCCAATCGTGTGTGCTGCTACTTGTGTATTTATAGGAGTAAGTTGTTACATGAACATCAACAAGAATATTACGAGATAAATGTATTAGGTAACAGAATTATTCTAATTAATAATATGATCCTTACCAGGTTTATGATGATGACCCGGTGGAAGTTACATAGTATTGTGAATTTATTTTGCAGATGGGAGGATTGATTAAATTAATGAGTGATTTGGTATAGAGAATTCGATAAGTATTCAAGAGAATTTCTTTCCACCAAGATTGTGTTCGCCTAAGATGCTGTCTCCCGTCGGGTACCTCGCAAGACGGGTAGAGAAGCAATAGTAAGAAATAGGGAGTAAAAAGGGTCAGGCACATGAGACACATAAAATTACCGGGCTGTGTGAGACATGTATTGGATAGGAAGTATGTTGATATCAAGACACATTTCAATTTCATGAACATAATTTCTAAATCCAAATTCTTTTTTTCTTGAGAAAGTAGAGTTCAGCTTGCCATCAAACAAATTTGGCTTCCTTGATAGTGTCAAGGAACAATCTCAATCATTGATTCATTTTTTCAGATCTAATTGTTTAAATTAAAAGGGTAAAAATGTCATTTCACCATTTAATTTAATTATTTAATTTCTTTTTTATTTTTTTTTAAATTTAAGTTGAAACAGCCAACTACCGGAACTCCGCGACCGGAGCTCCGGCGACCAGAACTCCGGTCCACCGGAGCTCCGACGACTTCTCCGATGAATTTTCCAGACAATCGGAGCTCCGATTTCGAAAATTTTTCGGCCACCTGACCATCGTCGTCGAGCCTACTTTTCTGGAAAAAAAATTTCGGTGACGCTTCGTACTCGTTTTTAATATGTGTACACATTTTTGTACATGTGTACGTGCACATTTTTGTACATAAACTGTGTACTCATTTGCAAAGATTTTTCGTACATGTGTACATGTTTTGTACACGTTTTATACGCACACACGTTTATGTACTTACATTTTTGCACACGTGCACACACTCTTTGTACACGTGCACACAATATCTTACATTTTGTTTATGTACACGTGCACACAATATCTTACATTTTGTTTATGTACACGTGTACACACATTTTATACACGTGTACACCTATTCGTACACGTGCACACTTATTTTTTACACTAGTGTACACATATTTTGTATAAATCATGTGTACATGTTTTATACACGTACACATTTATGTACTTACTTTTTTTTATACACATGCACTTATCTTGTACACATGTACATGTGTACACCTATTCGTACACATGCACACTTATTTTTTACACTAGTGTACACATACTTCATACTCGTGTGTACATATTTTGTATAAATCATGTGCACACTACTTAACAATCTAATATGTGTACATGTGAACGCCTATTTTTATATACTTGTGTACACATATTTCGTCCTTGTGTACACATTTTCTATGTGCATCTATTTAATAAGATAATTTTATAATTTTATGGGGGTTTCTTAATAAAAAAAATAAGATAATTTTATTATTATACAATATCAAGGGTTAATACACTTTTTTACCCCTCTACTATGCAAAGTTAACAAACATACCCTTTTACTATTTTCTAACTGATTTAACACCCTCTACTTTGAAAATTTTAACAAATTGCCCCTCTGTTTAATTTTTCATTTATTTTTCATCCGATGTGTTGATTGTATGTGTCACGTCATATTATTTGTACCCCTTATCACTGATTGGAATGTTCACAATCGAAAATTATTTAAATTAAAAAGAAAAATAAAGAGGAATACCACAAACACATCCATACATAATAGTGATTATAATGTGTTTTCCTTTATCTTTTCTTTTTAATTTTAATATTTTCACCTTGTGGACATCCCAATTAGCGATGTTGTGGACAAATAATATGACGTAGCATGTATAATCAACTCATTAGACGAAAACTAGATGAAAAGATAAATGGAGGGGCATATTTGTTAAAATTTTCAGAGTAGAGGGTGTTAAATCAGTTAGAAAATAGTAAAAGGTATGTTTGTTAACTTTGCATAGTAGAAGGGCAAAAAGGTGTACTAACCCCAATATCAATAAGTGCTTGGTAGCATAGTGATAGGAGTTTAGTATTTAGCAAAAGAGGTTATGATTTCGAATCACATCAACGACATTTTTTTAAATAATATATAATTTTATTAAGGACGGCGGCGGCTGACCGGCGGCGACGACAGCGGATAACCGGCGACGACGGTAACGGATATGACGCGACTGCTGACCGGCGGTGACGGCGGCTGACCGGCGGCGACAGCTGACCAACGATGATGGAGGGCTGAACAACTTTTTAAAAATCCCCAAAATGTCCCTTCCTTGATGGGATCAAGGAAATGATTTCCTTGATCCCAAGCCGGTCTCGAGAAAGTAAATTCATAGTTAGAGCTTTAATATCACAACATTTCTAGTTTTTGGCATGGGCCGGAAGCCCACCTAAATCTAACGAAGCCCAATTTCCCAATGCCGTATACTTAGAAAGCCCAAATGGAGTACACCACTCATAATAAGCCCATAATGGATCAAAATAGATTCGAAATTCCTAATTTCCAACTAGTAAAGGAATATTCATTCCTCACTGTGAAATCCAAATTTCAATTCAAAATTTAATACTCAAAATAAAATCGAAACGAAAACCATTTTCAGTATTATTGATCGGCGATTCCCATTCTTATGCCATCCCTCTCTCGTCCCCACCCCCTAACATTCAACTGAAACTGCGCCGCCGCCACCAGAAACTCAACAGTCTGCATCGGGCTCAGCGCCTCCACAACCCCGGCCACCGTCGCCCCACGCAGCGAATCAGCGCTCATCATCACCGACAGCATCGCCGACTTCAGCGACTCCAACGCCTCGTCCACCTCCATCCTCTCCCCATCGATCTGCGCCTCCGTCGCCCTAGCCAACCTCAGCAGCCCCGGCGACGCCATGCTCTCCTGAATCGCCGCCATTGCCTCCGTGAGCGCGATCTCCTCCCTCCTCGTCCACCTCCTCACCTGCTCAATCCTCTGGCTCTGCTCCGCCGTCAGATCCGTGACGGAGCCGCCGAGGAGGCGGAAGACTGTCGACGGCCGGAACTCGCCGAGCCAGAGGAGGCTGCGCTCGAAGGAGGTGAGCCACGGCGGGGAGAGGAAGAGGCGGCGGCGGCGTTTGATTTCTCGTGGTAGTAGAGCCGGTACTGTAAGAAGCACTGGTCGATTAGGGAGTTAAGGTGGTGGTCCCCACCCGATTTTTCCGGGGAGAGAGCTTCGAGAAGCTGAGAAAGGAGGTGTTCTTGGCGGTTGAGCCAGTTGTTGTAGAAGGACTCAAACGGTCGTAGCAGTAGCCATTTGAAAATTTGAAATTTGAATTCAGAAGAGGATGATGATGGTGGTGGTTGTGTATCGGCATTCGGCAAGCAGAGTGGTGGTCGGCGTCGAAATTTATGGGACCAGATTGTCGGTTTAATTTTGATTTAAAAAGTGGGAAAAAATTTCTTAGGAAGAAAGGAAAAAAAGGCGGTGCGGCGTTTTTGCTTTGTCGCTACTATACATACTTAATGGACTTTCATTCCTTCAAAGGTTAGTCGTGGAATTCCCTCAAAAGGTACGGATTGGACACGGTCACGAGTCACGGTATTTTTTATTTATAATTGGACGTGAATTTGAACCTGTTAACTCTTTTGTAAAAGTGTAGTTACTTCACTAATAGATTTCAAGGTCTTTCACAAAAAGTACAGACTCATTGTATTGGTTGCAACGACTCAGGTTTTTTTTTTTTTTGCGCAAAAATGTTTTATGAATTATGTAAAAATAGAATGGGGTTCAGAAATTTTTAAAGAGTTGTATATATATCAGAATGTTGTAAAGTCTAGTAATTGATCTAGGTAAAATATGTGTCTCGGGTCGGGATTATACTCATAACTCATGCTAGTCAAGAAATTAGTATCATTTCCATAGACGAGTACTTCTTGAATCGACAATGTTTATTCCCATCAGTATTTTCAACGAGTTTTGAATACTTATTCACATTTTCACACTTTTTAATGCATTTTTAAAAAATTAAGAATTATATTTACGAACATAAATATTTTAAATAAACAAAATAAAAGGTCAAAATTAACACTTGTGCGAGTGCGATAGAGGAAATGCACCTAAACCCATCCCCGATCCACACCAAGGTTTTCAGAACCGAACCGGGAGTCGAGCTGGCAAGGTCAAGGATTCAAAGGTTTAATGAGAAAATCAGGGTTGAACCGGGATTGAACCAAAATTTATCGACGCCGGAAAGCTAACTGGTTCACGGTCGAACCATGACAACCAGGAGCAGGATACGGCATTTAAAACATTGATCCACACTCATAAGTTTCCTTACAAGATATTCCCTGTGAATGTCAAGAACTAGAAAGTGTAACATGTTTTGTTATTTTTTTCATTATGGGCCTTGGGCTTTACACTTGGACCTTAAACAAAGCCCACTACTTAGTTAGCCCTAAACTTCCTAAAAGTTAAGAAATAGATTAGCCCCAAATATCAAACTAACAAATTATTAATTCAATGTTAAAGCTATTAACAACTTCTTGAGTTAAAGATCCCCAAACTAACAAACTACCAATTTGACATATATTACCCTAAAACCCAAATAAATAAATAAACCTTCACAATTCCCTTTTTCCTTGTCTTCTTCTATTTACACCAAAAGCATTAACCCCAAATCTAGACAATTATCTTAATTAACAAACCCTAATTGCAACTTCCCCCCAATTGATAAGTTAAAAGAACCCAAATGATCATCTTTAAGCCATGCCAGTTTCCCTTTTGTTGCTATATGTGCAAAAGCAATGGCTAACTCAGATCAAGATCCACCCTTTCTGGGTTCCCCCTTTCTGTCTGGTTGTTCACAAGTTCAACTCCAAGCTGCCCTTTGTCTCCTGCCCCGAACCCGTATAGCTTCCCCGATTCGGTCAGAGCGAACGTGTGAGCGTTCCAGTAGATCGAGTTGGTCAGGCTGATTTGAACCACTCTCTCATTCACTTCCTTTAGAGATGTCACCAGCTCAGGGCTCAGCACATTTGCATGCCTGTTGTTGGCTTGCTGTCAAGAAAAAGCAACAAACTTTATCAAGTAAGCTTTGATTTAAGATCGTTTCGATCAATTCGAAGAAACCGATTGATTAAGGCAAGTTTGGTAATTGCTATAGTTGGAAACAGTTGCCAAACATTCAGATGCCCTAAAAAGAGAGTTGGCTAGGTAGACTGGCACGTTTAAACTACTAGCAGTTGAAATGTCATTTGTGGAAGACTTTGAAAGGGAGACATGAATCCCTGACCAACAAGATGGACCATCAATTCTTAGGTGAAAGGGGCATCATGGAGAATGTTGATGCATTTTACGAGTGTTTCGAGGACGATTCACGAGCATCCTTTTCGGGTAAGTTTCAATGTGACTCAAGTTATGGGAGAGTTATTAAGTCAAGGGAAAACCTGTTCATCAACAATGGCATTGTGTCCAAGGCTAGACGATTCACCACATCCGAACGAGTAAACGTCTCCTTCATCGGACACCACGAACGTGGTGTAGTCGCCCGTAGCCACATGGACAGCTTTCACATTGCTGAGAGCCTCTACGACCTTAGGAACCGACTCACATTCTTCGTTCCCATGTCCCAAGCACCCGTAACGTCCCCACCCCCATGTGCATACTCGTCCATCTCGGCCAACCACAGCTGCGTGCCAAGCACCAGCTGAAACCACCATGGGTTGAAGGTTCAGTACCTGCAATTGCTCGATTAATCGAGGGTGTTTCTCATCGGTCCTCGACCCGTGTCCAAGCTTCCCTCCTAGTCCACATCCAACTGAATAAACAGACCTGATCCATCCATACACAAAATCATGAGCAAGTAGTCCCTAAAATACACGAAACGCAACACCAAGATAGTCGAGTTTCACTCACATCCCGCTAGGTTGACAGGCAAGAGCAAGAAGGTAGCAATAACCAGCTGCAATCTGAACCACAGGAATGTTCTCAAGTGCACCAGCAAAGGGTGAGGCTCAACATCATTAGGCTCAGTTTGGTGACCAAGCTTTGCATCGTTTCCCCAAGAGAATGTATAAACCCTACCTTCCCTTGACAGTACAGCAGTAAAGAAGTTACCAATTGCAGCTTGTACAACGAAAATGCCCTTCAAAGACTCAACCAGCTGAGGAGTTGTAACCATTTTAGACCCCTGAACTCCATACTCAGCCTCTCCAAATGAGTCCTTCCCGAATGCATAAACTCGGCCAGCATCACTAATCAGCATTGTCCTCCCCGGTCCAGCTGCAGCTTGGATAATCCTAATGCCTTGCAAGGATCTAACAAAAACACAAAGTCATTAACTTTCCCCTCCCCCTTCAAGCAAAGAGGTTTCAGTTAAGCAACCTGACTATACAAGGCTTCGACTCCTCTTCGGTGGTGCCATGGCCGAGCTGTCCAGAGCTATTCGATCCGAACGAGTAAACTGAACCCGTAGAAGTCACAGCAATGCTATGACCAGGTCCAGCTATTGCCTGAGACTTCTCCCTCCTACAACAACCTTCACCAGCAAGTAAGAACCTCAGCACCAGCTTCCATGATCCTCCACACCTTTGCTTCAACTCTCGAAGCTCGTCGGGTGTCATTGGCTTAAAGATCGCCCTCTTCTTGCACATGTCGAGCGCTGCAAGCTCGGATATTGACAGATCGTAGTCAGGAGCGAAATTCGCAGGCTGCCTGAAGAAGGAACATGTTGCCTGCCATCACATCACACACACAAATGAAAATTTAAGCAACTCCCCTTCATTTGAAACCACGAAAATTTCGAAAAACGGGAAGACTTTCTTGCCTCTAACTTGGCAAGGTCTTGAGGGTCCAAGTTGCAAGCTGTGAGGACATGAAGAACAATGGAAGGGTTAGCTGCTAAGGGGAACTCTCCAGGAGTTGATTCCCCATAGCAATGGCGTTGGTTTCTTTGGAACGTTGATACAATTGCAGTGATGGGTTGCTGTTCTGTTATGTTCATATATTGAACTGTGGGAGTCCCACTCGTTGTGGCGTCCATTTTGGGCACTGAATCAAAATTGCAGTGCCCAGAAAACCCTTTTCGACTCTCTCAAACCTTTTGATCAGAAATGCCCAAATCGTCAATCCTACAGATCAAACAACGCAAACCCAATATCAAAGGCAGTTGCAGAACAAAAGGGTTCTCATCAAAACACGCAAAAGGAAACCCAGAAAAGTAAAAATGCCCAAAAGGAAACGTATGAACAACCCCCCAAAAAGATTCAACATCCACCGATCGGAAACACGATCAGATCATGAAAACTGAGCACAGAATTCAGCAAAAGGGGAAAGCAGACATAAAAAAAACAGAGGGTGTACAAACATTACGATGATCATGGCGGATCGTGAGAGAGAAAACAGAGAAAAGAAAGGAATTTGTGATTACGTTTAAAGAGGTGAGACCGACGATTTGCTCATCTGCTGGTATCCGTCGTCAATAATTGAAGGGCTGCCTTGGAAAATTATAAAAACAAAATTCTTCTTTACCCACTTTTTTCTGAAGCCTTCGTGGGTAATATAGAGAGAAGAGAGATGGTGTAGAGAGTTGGATTGGGAATTGGACTAATATAGAAGCGAGAGAAAAGGATGAATTATCGTTTGTTGGAAGAAAAATTGAATAAAGATTGGAGCTTTATTTATCTTCTTCGTTCATATAAGAGAAGAGAGAAGGAAAGAAAGAAGGAAGTGTAAAGAGGTGTTATATAAAGGCCAAATGGGACTTGTTGACGTGGCTCTTCCTCAAGCAACAATTTTTTTTAACTTAATTTTTGAATTGTTTTTTAGATAAATGAGAAATTATGTTTTCGATTTATATTTAATTTTTTTTCTTAGTCATAGTAGGAGAAATGAGATAATCATAAAAAAAAATAAGTTGATATGTTTATCACTCAAGGATTTGGGAGTCAACGAAGCGCATGGTGAGCCACACAATGGGTTGTCGTATTAGTTTGTCACGGAATCACCGAGAGTCTTAGCTGTGGAATGGAGTCCATCAAGTTGCAGATGTCATATACCACAACACCGCCTTCACGAGACATCTTCGTTGGTACTATGTCGACATAAAACACACGCGTCCCTGGCGGCTAGAAATTCAAGGACGAATGAGTTAGTTAAACCAGGATAAGCACCACTTTGTACCCAACGCGGTTGTTGCATCAACATTGATCTTCAACGATGGTGTGAAGGGGATCCTAAAAGAATGTCGAGGAATTTAAGGAGAAGGAGCGGGTGCAGGATAGGGGAGGAAAGAAAGTTTGTCCGTATTTAATATATATTGTCGGTGGATGGCAGATATGAAATACTGAAATTTCTCAAAACATCACCCAATTTCTAGATTTCCAACGCGATCATCATGCTAGTACCAATGAAAGCCAAATTTGTAATGGTAAATATCTTATAATGTAGTTAACAAAATACTTATGATGTATTTAATATAACTATTGTTTCGAAATGATGATCAAATAACAAAAAAAATTTAAACAAACACTATTAAAACTTAATTGAAATCTTCTATTATTATTATTATTATGCAAATATAAAAGAGACCCCCTTTTATTCTTCTTCTCCTTGAGTTTAGGGATTCTACCAATTATCATTAAGTAATTAATTAATATTAAATTATGTCAAAAATAAAAACATTATAAATAATTAAAATAATGCAATGGAAAACCACCCACGTTTTTTTTTGCAAAATTAATAAAAATAAACTTTTATGTTCCATGATCTTAGGATTATCTCTCCTTTCACAATAGCATCCTTTCTTTTGTTTTCTCTTATTTAAAAACCTCAAAAGTGTACATCCCCGCTTAATTTTAGTATTTCAATAAAATTAATTAATTTCTCATACAAAATAATTTTAATTTCCACGTTTACTCTATAAAATAATCATATGCATTTTTCATTTTCAATCAATCAAAGATCTTATCTTCATTTTTTTAAGTTTTGACTGTATGAATATTAGTAAAAGCTTATTCTAAATGATTCATATCAAAATGAAATTTTCAATGCAAAAAAGATAAAAATTTAAAGAATTTAAACACTAGACCAATAATTTAAAAACATTATTTTATACTATAATCTATATATGTATCCAATATCTACGATACATATAATGAATCTCTTTTTATAAATATGATTTATATGTTCACTTAAGCCAACCATTATCGTCAAAACTAAATGAGAATTTTAACGAACTTATATATAAAGAATTAAATTATCCATTAATCTAAAATGTTATTTGAAAGAATACACAAAATAAATTCAATTTTATTAAAAGAGGGTTCAAACATGGGTTATAATAGTAAAAAAAAAAACGTTTCACTGACTAAAAAGGGAGAAAAGTTCTATTCTATAATTCTACAATACAAATCAGTTAAACGGTTTCTAGATAAATGCAATCAGTTTTCTATATAAACATTATCTTATGAGAACACATTCATTATTACAAAAAAATTTAATTTCAATAATCATCATAAAATTGGCCCATAAAACTATCATCCTAAATATATAATAATAAAGCTAAGATAAAAAATAATAAAAATGAGGTAGATAAAGAAAATAGAGATTACTATGATTACAATGAAAACTATAGACTTTGAACTGATAGAAAATATTTATTATTACTTTAATACTAAAATAAATCTATAATATACATAAAATATATATGTTTAACTCATTTTAATAACTATGATTCATATCTTTCAAAAACAACTATGATTCTATATTCTATTTTTAAACAAAAAATATAGTTAAAATAGAATGTGATCCAAACTAATTTAGATATAACTCAACCTATGAAAAGGTAAATAATAAAATGACACAAAAAAATAAAAATAAATATCACTGTATATTGATACTACGTGCAGTACATGATAAGTGAAGTTAATTGAGACTCATGTAATCATGTATACGATTTCTAAATTAACTACAAATATTTTTAACAACATGATAGTTTGAGTACGGTCAATGCGATATCATTCCTTACCCAACAACATTTTGAATTTCCCCATCTCCATACCAACCATTAAAATGAATATAAATTTCATATCGTCATTTGAATTTCATGTAGACTCACATTAATCGGGGTTTTCCACATGTAAGACTTTTAGTAATATAACAAAAATAAACCTTGAAATAAAGTTCAATTATTATTAATTTAAAAGCATTATATTTAAAAATAGGAATTTAAAATTTATAACAATCTAGAAAGAAAAAAACAACCAAAAAATTCGAAGAAACCAACATATGCAAACTCATACATTATAAAATTTTGAATTCCTACTTCTCCCTTGCAGAAACTACCAGTTGGGAATCTTAATAATGTTATCTCACTAATAAAAACTATTAGTTTTTCCAACTACCGTCTATTCACATGGTTGATTAAAAAATTAGTGAAATTAAATATTTAAATAATTATTGTTTTTATTTAAGATTTTTGAAATTATAAATTATTACTTAATTGAGAATGTAAAAAGTTTATTTCATAAATCCATTCCAAAGTTTACCGCTATCTTTTTTATTGTCTATTTTATGCCTTTCTAGATATTTTTATTGGTTCCATTTGTATAGAGAAACTTTAAGGAGTAAATATTTTCACCATGCAATTTATTGTTAGTTCATAATTTATTTATTTTCAGTTAATATTGTTATTGTAAAAAAATCAAAGTTTATATATTTTACTATTTTTTTATGATTACATGACCTCAGTGATACTAAAATTTTAGTATTTGACAGTATACTAAATGATACATTGAGATTTGTGTGCATTAAGCTAACTATTTTCAAAAAATTAACGTAGTTAAGTGTTACTAAGATTTTAGTATTTGTTTACAAAAAGTTTTGAACTTTTAGTATTTGATTTTTTTAATAAAAAATAATAATTTACCAAAATATTCGAAAAAAATTTCATTCCTCAAGTTATGGAGAAGATTGGAAATTAAAAAAATTTAGTTTTCAACTACATAAAGCCATTTTTTTATATATTATATTGTAGGTACTTATATTTTTATTTAATTTATATCACTTTAATATATGTTATTTCCTATTTAATTTCATCATATCAATTAAGGATGTAAACATATTTAGACTTTAAAGAGTTTAGAGTTTTATTCTTCAGAGCCTTCATTATTTTTAGAATTTAAGTACTTAAAGAGTTAATTTTGAGCATGTAATTAAAATTAATTAGTCTTTTAAAACCAAACAAAATTTTGATATTAAAACCAGATAGATAACTATTTGTTGTTCTTGAAGCAACATGCTTAATTTGAATGGTTATCCGTATAACATAGAGTTTACAACTACATTTTTAAAATACTATGTGAATTTAACAAATTCAAGAACGTTGAGATTAACGTATTATAAATTATGAATGCGAGAGATAATTTTTCCTAATAAGAATGTAGCTCTTCTCTCTCAAATTGTTTATTCTTCTCTCAAAATAAAGTTCAAAATATATATTGAATTGTGGCGGGCAAAAAAGCTAGTAGGTAGTAATTAAGTATGTACCACTTTAGTAGCTAAAAGCCCATATAACCGTCTTATTTATTCGTTGGATTATCCCAATGAGTTTTTGCTTACGTGGTCACAATATATGTATCAATAATATTTTAATTTTAATTAATAGATCACATGATAATGATAATTAATAATTATACATTAGTTATTATGTGTTCATCCTTGTCCCTAATTCCTATTCTACCCCTACTCAACTTATATAATAATTAATCATCTTTTTGTTGATTCAACTCTTAATTCTTTCCTTCTCTCAATAAGCTTTACTTGTGGTTTCACTCAACATCTTTATTGTTGACACATATATAATATTGTAGCAAAATATTAAATATTGATCCAATTGTATTTTGTGTCATTTGAACAATCTAATGCTAAACTTTAATCTTATTCTAAAAAACATACTCTAGTTTTGTTTAGTGTCTCATGACTGTTTATTTATATTGTTTACCAAGTGTGATGCTAAAAAATATTTAAGATAAGGACGGATCAAATATAAGTTTTTTCCCTCTCAATACTATAAAGTAATTTTTTTATAAAATAGCTCACATGTACATATTTGTTATTATCTCTCAAAAATCACTTATTAATGATATTTCGAATTGGTAATCTATTGACTAGAAAAACCTTATACACTCTCCATAGCCCATACTCTCAAATAAACATATATAGTTGTTAATGAAAACAAAACCTAAATATTCATATTCATCTCTTCCTACTTCAACCACTTTGCTTTTTGAGTCTTTTCATCCCGATTTTCGTATTGTTAACTGATACTCATTAAATATACTACGTCATATAAAGGTTAACCAACAGGGATTTTTCTCCTCCTTATGAGAGGTTTTCCTCGGTTTTGAGGCCAAACTAGGGTTTCCACGTACGGCGGCGGCGGCTCTTTTTTCACGTTTTCTTGGAAAAGGTTTTGCTCCCGTTCCACGTTTAGCACTGCAACAATGGAGAACAGCATGGCTTCGTTGACTATAACGGAAGAGGAAGAACAAGAGCTCGAGATTGAAGGCCTCACCATTGAAGACTCGACGGAGGAATATCCGCTTTGTGATGTAGGCATGTTTCTGACTGATCGGAACTTCAACTTTGACATCATGCGGGTGCGTATGGCTGAAATCTGGCGTCCGGGAAGAGGCGTCACGATAAAAGACCTCGGGAATAAACTGATACTATTTAAATTCTATCACGAAATCGATCTTCGCTGGGTGATCGATAAAGGGCCGTGGACTCATAATGGCAACCTTCTGGTTCTACATGAGATGAAGACAGGGGAGCGTCCAGCAGAAGTTCCGCTGACACAATCCTCCTTTTGGATCCAGGTTTATGATTTGCAGAATGGATTCTTTGCTGAGGCTGTGGCGAAAGCACTTGGTAATTATATCGGCTCCTTCATCGAGTATGATGACTATACATATGGGGATGCCTCCGAGAAAATCATGAGATTTCGGGTGCAATTGGATGTGCGTAAGGCGTTGAAGAGGGAGAAAAAGATCAAACGTCCAGGAGGAGGCACTTTCACGTGCTCGTTCAAATACGAGAAGCTGCCGACGTTCTGTTATATCTGTGGATTGATAGGACATGTGGAGAGAAACTGCGAAATTCGCTTTCAACAACCCGAACATGAAATTGTAAGATTATGGGATGAACAACTCCGGACACCACAACTCACCAAACGACCCAAGGCTGCATCAAGATTCTTGGTCGATGATGGAGGTAAATCTGACGATAGCATACCTAGTGGCAGCATGGGACGTGGTGTTGGAAGGAAGCTATTTACTGAGAAACAAACCAATGCTATAGCATGGAATGTTAATCAGATGCATGCTAATTTTGGAGCTGGGTATGTGGATGGAAAATTAAAGGGTGCGGAAATAGCTGATGCAATAAGATCAAAGAAGAAGAGTTATTGGTAGGGCTGGAAAAGAAAAGGAGGAGAGATGACGGGGAAGAAGTTTCGACCAGCTCGCCACCTGAAGGAGATATGATGATGGAAAGTCCGACGAAGAAGCAAACTCAAGGGAATCACGACCCAAAAAACGTGAATCAGGCAGGTCTGACAGGGTTCAGGTCCTGCCCAGCGTCATGATTATCTTAAGTTGGAACTGCCGAGGACTTGGCCAACCTCGAGCGGTTCAGGCGGTGGGTGAACTCATTCGAGCTCACAGGCCAGGTGTGGTTTTTCTTATTGAAACTTTTGTTGATAAGCAAAGAATGGAACACGTGCGAAGTTTAGTGAAATTTGAAGGATGCTTTACAGTTGATAGTAATGGACATAGCGGGGGATTGGCGGTGCTATGGAAGGAAAAGGAGACGGTAGATATCAAAACTTTCTCGTCGAACTTTGTCGACATGGAGGTGGTTGACCGGAAGTCACAGAGATTTCGTTTAACGGGGTACTACGGTTACCCTGAAAGGTCGAGACGCACGGAAGCTTGGAACTTGCTGAGGAGTTTGGCGGATAGGTCAGACATGCCTTGGTGTGTGATTGGAGACTACAATGACCTTCTCGATAGCACTGAAAAAAAGGGGTGCATGAGCACCCGCCGAACCTCATCCAGGGTTTCAGGGAAGCAGTAACGGATTGTAACTTGGTGGATATCGCTCTAACAGGTTATCCTTTCACCTGGTCTCGCTCACGGGGCACTAGTCGTTGTGTTGAGGAGCGGCTCGACAGATGTATGGTGAATACAGATTGGCTGGAAATTTATAGCGACGCAGAATTACTCAACGGAGTGGCTCCAATATCGGACCACTCGCCGATCGTTTTGGTGACGGAACGTGCTCAGGAGTTTGGAGGGACAAGACCCTTCCGTTTCGAAAATTTCTGGTTCTTTGAGTCGTCTCTCCGGCCAACAGTTGAGAATTGTTGGAAACAGGAAGGTGCAAGTGACATTCTTAACAAACTCAAAGCATGCACTGCAACCTTAGAAAGCTGGAGCAGGAGGATTGGAGTGAAGTTCAAACGCGATATCAAGCGTGTCAAACAAAGGATGGAGTCGCTCAGGGAGAAGGAAGACATTGATTCCTTTACGGAGTATGAGCAAAGCCGGGACGAGCTACTGCGACTTTTGCATGAAGAGGAATCTTATTGGAGGCAGAGAGCTAAACACTTCTGGCATAAGGATGGAGATAAAAACTCAAAATACTTCCATTCGGTGGCAACCGGCCGAAGGCAAAGAAAGCTAATCGGCGAGCTCAAGACGAGAATGGTGAAACTATTGATGACCAGAAGGGTATGTTGGGAGTGGCGACTAATTATTTCCGAGACTTGTTTGCCGCAACTCATGTGGAAATTGAACCGGTTCTGGCAGCCGTGCAAGCAAGAGTTTCGAGACCGATAATGAAATGTTGCTTGCACCATTCACAAACGAGGAATTCCGCACTGCGATTTCGACATGCATCCGGATAAAGCACCGGGCCCGGACGGGTTCAATCCAGGTTTTTACCAAAAGTTTTTGTCTCGTATTGGTGACGAAATATCTGAGGCTTGCAGGAATTGGCTGGAAAGGCAAGAGCTACCAGATCAAATTCATGAGACCACAATTGTGCTTCTTCCAAAAACGCCTAGCCCGAAGAGTATGAGAGAGTTGCGTCCAATCTCGTTGTGTAACGTCCTATATCGCTTGGTCGCTAAAGTCCTAGCCAATCGATTTAGGAAGGTCATGCAAGTGTTATCGGGGTGGAGCAATCAGCCTTCGTCAAAGGTCGGAGCATCATGGACAACGTGTTGGTGGGTTTGAATCGCTGCGTGCAATGAAGATTAAACAACGCACGAAGCAGGAAATGGCAGCACTCAAGGTGGATATATCAAAGGCATTCGACCGAGTGGAATGACGTTTTTTACGAGGTATGTTGACAAAGCTGGGATTTGCGGAAAAATGGGTGAATTGGATGCTCATGTGCATGGAATCAGTGGAATACATGGTGCTTTTGAATAATAATCTCGGCGAGGCGTTACGGCCTGGGAGAGGGATCCGTCAGGGATGTCCTCTATCGCCGTTTCTTTTCATTATTTGTTCAGAAGGCCTTTCGGCCTTGATGAGGAAAGAGGAGAAAAGTGGACGGATTCAAGGTATTCGAGTCAGTAAGGCAGCTCCGAGAATAACCCATCTTCTGTTTGGGAACGACAGCTTTTTCATCTTCCGAGTTGGCCTTCGAGATGCTAGACGACTCCAAATGGTTTTTGATACTTATGTAAGAGCATCAGGTCAACTAATTAATTATAGCAAATCCGGGATATCATTCTCAAGGCATACAGACACTATGCTTAAAGAAGGAGTCTCGTCGATCCTAGGTGTGGAACTGACACTAATCTCTGGACATTACCTTGGGCTTCCCTCGGTTATTGGCAGGAACAAAAAGGCAGCTCTGCAGTTCGTGAAAGATAAGTTGTGGGAGCGTATCCAGATGTGGCGGAAACGGTTCTTCACTAATGGAGGTAAGGAGGTTCTGATCAAGTCTGTTGCACAAGCTATTCCCTCATACTGCATGAATGCATTTCTCATCCCTCCATCGATGGCGGAGGAACTTGAAAGGATGCTTAACAGCTTCTGGTGGGGCACAAAACAGAATGGTAGAGATGGAATAGCGTGGATGAGATGGGAGAGGTTATGTGTGAGGAAGGAGTTTGGAGGTTTAGGTTTCCGAAATCTTACCGGTTTTAATCTCGCCATGTTGGGTAAGCAAGGGTGGAAGTTCCTAACTGAACCCAATGCATTAGTCACAAGGGTCTTCAAAGCTAAATATTTCCCGGACGGGGACTACTTGACAGCTTCGGTCGGATATCGACCTAGCTATATCTGGCAAAGCATTCATGCAGCTCAAGCAGTGGTGAGAGAGGGATTTCGATGGAGAGTGGAGGACGGCAGATCTCTAAACATCTGGACTGAACCGTGGTTGAGAGACGAGGGGAATTGTTATGTCGAAACAATCCCTAGTATGCCACTTAATGATTTGACGGTAAACGACTTAATTATCCCAAACCCACGGGGATGGGATAATGAACTTTTGGCTAACCTTTTCTGTGACAGGGACCAAAATATTATTAAGAAGATGCGGCCACCTAATAATGAAGGATGAAATGTTCGTGTTTGGAGGTTTGACAAAGCCGGACGATATACTGTAAGATCGGCGTACAGGATTACGACAGAAACCCTTGGATCACTACCACATTTGTACGTTCATCGGCCATGGCGAAGCCTCTGGGACTTGTCTCTACCACCCAAGATCAAGCACTTTGCCTGGAGGGCGGCGAGACAGGTGCTACCCACGAGGACAACACTTCGACGATGTGGAATTGAAGTTGAGGATGTTTGTGGTCTTTGCTCGATGTCGGGTGAGTCGATTGAGCATTTGTTGTTAGAATGTGTGGTGGCTCGTGATTGCTGGTCGGTGGCAGGTTTGCAAAATTGGACTCAAGACTTGTGGCAGCAAGGAGGAAGCATCGCTGATTTCCTTTATCAAAATGCTGAATTGAATACATGCGGTGCGGAAGACCGAGTGCAAAGACAGGTTTCGATCATGTGGGCTCTATGGAAGGATCGAAATGAGAGGGTATGGAACTCCACATCGAAGCCGGCTGGAATTATTGTGAGCCTCGCAACTGATGAACTGGCCGAATGGAGAGCTGCCCAGCAAAACAGAAGTATCACCCAAAGCTCACGGCCCGAGGTATGCCAACGATGGCATCCGCCGCCAGCGGATTCATCAAATGTAACGTGGACGTGGCGATTTGCAGGGAAGAAGACCGCACTGGCATCGACAGAGTGGTACGTGATGACTCTGGTTGTGTGAAGCACATTCTCATGACCGGTAAAGATGGGTGTTTGGACCCACGCGAAGAGGAGATGGAAGCTTTGCTTGAAACAATGCAATGGGTAAAAGACATGGGTTATGACAAAGTTGTGTTCGAAACTGATAACATGGATGTGGCCGCAGCAACACACAGAGACGAGGTTGACGTTACAGAATTCGGAGTCAATGGCAAGTTGTGTCGGGAGATTATTGAAAGTAGGCCGTTTTTCAAGGTCGAATGGGTTAGGAGATGTAGAAATGTGTTCGCTCACGAGCTTGCTCGTCGTTCACGTTATCTGGCGAATCCTATTTACATGGAATCGCCTCCTAGCTGGGTTGATGATAACATTTCAGATTGTTGTCTTTGCATGATTCATTAATATAAGCCTTGAGCTACATTTCGAAAAAAAAAAACCTAAATATTCATAAAAAAAATAAAATAAAACCTAAATACTTAATTAAGACATAAAGTATTAAACACTCCTCCCTCCGACCAAGTACATGGCTAGGTTCATTGTTCTTGATGGCTTTTTTTTTTTCTAGATTAGTCCATAGAGAAAATGAAGAGATAATCATAAAGTAAGAAAGTGTTAAGTGCGTACCAAAACCGAGAGGTTTACCAAGTTCTAATTTGAGAAGCATTGAAGGGCATGGTGAGCCACATAAAGGTCTGTCTAGGGGATCACCGACAACTTAAGATCTGGGGTTGAATCAAAGAAAGACTTGATATTTGCAACTATTGAGTCGTCATCTCTCCAAAACTGATCCCGTCTTGATACCTTTGTCATTACCTCCGTTGCATCACTTTCAACATCATCTGCTAACCACTCATGTTGTGAGATAACAAACAAGCGTCCCTGAAAGAGCAAAGCTATATAATGAATGAATTAATAATACTTGGGTGAAATTTACCAATAGCAAAAAATGTGGGCGAGAAAACAATCTCGAACCACCATACCAACAACTCTAGAGATTACCATAAACAAAATAAACTGAATAATTAAGTCTCCATTTAGTTGTAGGGTCCTGGCCACAAGTCTCCCAACACGTCAATTCCCATTTGGACTATTAATCTAAAATACACAACAGCCTCCATCCACCATCCAATGGTAATTCGACGTTTCACTCATTAACTTTTCTGCATGCCTCTGGGTTTCTGCCACCTCATCATGTTAGGGTAAATAAATATCAACAATTTGAATTATTGTTTTGTATTATGGTATGCATGCATATTACGGCTAGGGGTGGCATTTAACCGGGTCTGTGCCGGATATACCATATTCGTTCACCGGCCGAATTATACCCGGGTTCGGGGAATCCCCGGCTCACCTTCACCGTCGGATATGGGATGGTTATCATCCCCGTGACCGATCGGATTTCGGATTAACCAGTGGTTAATTTTACCCGAGTATTTTGATTCATGAATGCAGTGTCGCCGATTGATATGACGACATTGGTTGTCGGAGAGAAGTTGGATGAATCGAGGGAGGGTTAGGGTTCATTATTCCGAATAAGGGTTGGAGATTGGAGGTTGAACTCACGCCACACCCACGCCGACACAGAAGGAAGGGGTATCGGCGTCGGCTGAGTAAATTGAGGCTCTGCATGAATCATGATGAGGAAAATGGCGGCTGAGAGTTTTGGATATAGCGACAATTGAGAGAAAATGAGTCGGCGGGGATTGTGAATTGTTAAGCAGATGGAATGAATTAAATGCAGTGCTGGGTATTTTTTATCCGGCGGGCCGGGTACGGGGATGGTTACGGGGCGGATACTTTTGGATCCGTCCCCGGCCCGTCACCGCGAATAAGAAGGTCGGGTTTCACCGTCCCCGCCCCGTTATCCAGTCAACTCGGTTAAAACCCGTGTTGACTGGTTCGGTTTCGGGCGGTTTTCGAGTTGACCGATTTTCTTTGCCACCCTAATTACGGCGTGACTCAGTTTGGGAAAATTCTCAGAATACGCATTATAGAGGTAATTAAAAAGTTTGAGTATATGAAATACAAAATTTGACTCTCTAGATGGTAAACAAATAAAAATATATCACCCAACAGAATTTTTCCACGTACCAAATGATTGATTTAAAATGGATATCAAACTCATTTTTCTATGAAATATTCAACAATTGATTTATCCAATTATTTTTATAATTATAACTCTATTGGTAAACTGAGCTTTGATATAAAACGGCAGCTGATCGGCAGCCAACCTTTTCCAAGGGTTGGATTTTATTCCAACCCTTTCCTAGTTATTGGATCATTCTTTGACCAATCTAATGGTCTAAATTTGATAGGATTATTTAGAACATTTCACACTTAATTTAATTTTTGTTTTATTTTAAATATTTAATATATCTCAGTGACTGGCTGACCACTCTCAGGGGCCCGACCATCATGCTCCGACGACTTTTCCGGTGAGACTCCGGCGGCCGACCAAACTCCGGTGACTTTTCCGACGAAGTACATGTTAACTAGTTAACACTTTTTTAAAATTTTCTAATTTTTTAACACTTGTTCTAACTGTTACCTAGTTAACAGATTCTTTTGCTGATAACTAGTTATCTGCACTAGTTCACAAGATATTTAACTAGTTAACAATATATTTAACTAGTTAACTCGATTAGATAACTAGTTAACAACGTGATAACTAGTTAACTCGAGTTGTCAAGTAGTTAACTCGTTAACTAAATTTAACTAGTTAATTGGTTAACTAGTTAACTTGTTATATTTAAGTAGTTAACTCGATTAGATAACTAGTTAACAACGTGATAACTAGTTAACTCGATTGGTTAACTAGTTAACTCGTTAACTAAATTTAACTAGTTAGTTAACAAATCGAGTTAACTAGTTATCAATGTCAACATAAAAAAAATAGTGACTAAAATTATAAATTTTAATACTAAACAATCAAATTATCTATAAATAAAAATAAAGTGACTAAATTGTAATTGGGTGTATACGAAGAGGGAAGGGATCCGCGTTGCAGGGGATAATTGGGTGCAGTGGACTGGTTGGACGCAGATCGCGTCCCATATAAAACTAGATGGAATTATCAAAGTCCACCTTCCCAATATTCACCCATAAACTATACTAACGGGTCGTTTGGTTTATGTGATTTGAAAATAGTGTATTTGATTAATATTGTGGTTTTAGAAATAGATGTTTTGTGATTGAGCTTACTTGCTGAAAACCTTTGTTTGGAAGTTGCTGTAATTCAATTGAGATTTGGGTGGATGTTATTATAATGAAGTAAAATTACCAATTTATCCTTGTTATAATGAATTAAAAAAGTGGCACTGGTTGTAATAATGTAAAAAGGTAGACATATATGTAAATGAACATTAGCTCTAAATCCACCATTCTCAAATCACCCAAAACTCAACTAATAGTTGAGTTTTGAAATCATCCATTTCTCTCTCATTTTTCATCTTCAAATCACTCATTTTAAATCACAATCCAAAAACAAAGATTTCTCCTGAATACACATATTCACTCAAATCATACCTCCAAATCACAGAAATCAAACGAGGTGTAAACTGATGTAATAATCAATCAATTCAACCTCAAACTCAACTTTATTCTTTACTTTTTTCCAGCCCTCTTTTTTTTTTTTTTTTGAAGTTTTTTCTTTCCCATTCCTTTTGACACGTGAATTTCAGGCGGGCCATGAATAATGATCATGTGTCCAAACTCTTTGGCGTTCGGAATCGGATACTATATGTAGTAGTGTTTCTTACGAGGAATTTGTACACTACAAAAAAAATTATTTTCAGCTACTGCAAAATTACAATATCATGAAAATATAGTAGCAACTAGTTGATATTTGCTACAGCAATCACTATTTCATGTAGTAATTTGCAGTAGCAACTACTATTTGCCACATCACTATTTGCTACGAGACCACAATTTGCTACGGGGATGCTGAGTGTAGCAAATAGTGGTGTGACAAATAGTATTTGCTACTGCAAATTACTACATGAAATAGTGAGTGCCGTAGCAAATATCAACTATTTACTACTGCATTTTCATGTCGTGTAATTTTACAATAGCTAAAAGTAAACTTTTTGTAGTGGTAGACATTCTGTGAGAAAGAACGCTACGTACTATAAAATAGTAAAATATACGTACATTGTTTTGTTGCAAGTCAACATTCGTCTACTGAACATGTATATATATGTTCGTAAAACGTCGTACGTACCCAACCATGCAACTTTAAAAAAACCATACTATAAACACAAAGGTATATATATATATATGTGTGTGTGTGTTGTTACGACAGTCGCTTTATAAAATAAAACCATATGATTAAATTTGTTTCCCCCTATTTTTACCACATGATGATAAGATTTGTCACATATCTCTATATCATAATTATGCATGCTCCATTCAAGACATCACTAAGAGACCAAAGTACTTTTCACCAAACTGATCACAAGAACACACAACATTCTTGTCTAGCTTGTTTAATTAAGGAAATCGTAAGATCATGATCACCAACTTTGTGCTTTCTATATATATCTTCTCCGATTAAGATATGTATATGCATATCTTCCTACACGACCCATGCATCAATATAACGGCGCATGCAAGTTGTTCACCAAAAAAATATAATGGCGCTGTTAGACACAAGAATATTGGAATCTGAAAAAAAACACTGCAGAAAAACATTCAGCAGTTACTGAGCTATTTAGACTATTAGACTACCTCAATATCACAGCACACGTTGCTGGATTATTGGGATTATTGACTCCTAATAATAAGCAACTACTTTAACATCCCTTGACTAATTCAAACTTCCACTAAACTAACCAACCCGATTCTGACTTGACTCATAACCAACTAACTCAATTATTTAACCAACCAGACCAACAATCTCTAACAATAGCCTCCCCTAAACTAAAACTACAAGTTTAAGTTTAACCAGATGAAATCTTCACAAACACCAAACTCTCTACACCTTTCCAAACTTCTTAAAGCATTTCCAAACTCCACGGCTTTGCAAGTCCATCCCCTGACTTCCCTTAGACCAACTAGGTACCAATCTTTCCTTACACCAGCTGGATATAGACTTGTAAATTCTCCTTTTCCCCATAGCTCCATTGTTTCCTTGGTCAGCCCTCCTTTTTTCATTCATTAAAACTTCATCAGTAACTCCAACTTCAACAAGATTGACAATCTGAAATGTATGTGCATCCTCCCTTGAATGCTTTCTTTGACAAAACAACCCTTCTTCATCATTAATCTGCTCATCCAAATATTGCAGCTCTTTGCTTACTACTTGTTCAAATTGGGCAGAAGCAAGTGGTGTTGTTTCTTCTTTACTTGTAATCTTATATCTTCCTTGAGTTTGATCATTGTAATCGGAACCTTCTGATCTCACATTGTCAATTCCAACTTGATAAGTTCTGCTGAAATCCTGAAACTCAGAATCCACTTTCTCTGCTATTGCAAGTTGACATTGCACTTCATGGCTCACCTCTGATGCTATTGCATAAGCTGCCAATACAAACATCCTGTTTGTTGACATCTTTGAATGCATAACAAGTCCCCTCTTTTCATGATAAATCTTGCACTCTCCTTTCTTTATTAAGAAAGTCAGCCCCTTTTCTTGCATCTGACCGATACTCAGAAGGTTAGCAGTCAAACCTGGAACATAGAATACATCTTGAACTAGCATGGGCACATGATTAACTTCAAGCCTAACATTGCCCTTTCCAGCAACCTGCAAGACATTTCCATTCCCAAGTTTCACATCAGATCTGAAAGTAGTATCCAGTTGGGTAAACCATTCCTCATTACCACACATATGGTTGCTGCAGCCTGAGTCCAAAAACCACAAGTTATCTCTACTCATATTATTTTCCTCTATGTAAGCCATCAACAACATTTCTTCATCTTGGTTTGCATAGTGAGCTTCTTGGTCCCACTCTGGACATTCATACTTGGAAGTGCCCAAGTTTGTGACACTTATAGCACTCTACAGTATCTCTCCAAGACCTTCCCCTGCCCCTGTATCCACCATCTCTGTCGCCTTCATATCCAACACTTCTTCCACCAAATCCACCTCTTCTACCTCTTTCGTATGAACTGCCACCCTCATATCCAACACTTCTTCCCCCATATCCACCACCTCTTCCTCTATATTCACCCCATTCATGTTCATTGAACTGACCTCTTCCTTGGCTGCTTCTTCCCCCTAAATCATGAGTGACTTTCAAGACCTGCTCTTCTTCCCTTCCCTTTCCTTTACCAAATTTTTGTTCATGCACCAATAAAGAACTTTGCAGTGCATCAACAGATAGCGTGTCAATGTCCTTTGACTCCTCATTGAACATACAATATAATTGAAATTCTCTGTTAAAGTTCTCAAGATTTTTTCAACGATTTTCACATCTGGCATATCCTCACCACAATTCCGCATATCATTTGCGACTACCATCACTCTTCCAAAGTAATCAGTAACAGACTCTCCCACTTTCATTTCAAGCAATTCAAAAGTTCGGCGAAGAGACTGTAAGTGAGCTTTCTGAACTCGAGCATTACCTTGAAATTTAGTTCGCATAGAGTCCCATAGTTGTTTGGATGTAGTCTTCTCGGTGATAGTCTTCAGAACTGCCTTATCGATGGAACTAAATAAATAGTTCTTTGCCTTAAGATCCTTTAACTTCTGCTCCTCCAATTTCTTTTTCTGCGCGTCTGTAACAGCTTCCCCTTGGTTGGGTTCTGTATAACCCTCACTTACTACTCCCCAATACTCTTTAGATCGTAGTAAATTTTCCATCAACAAGCTCCAATGATCATAATCTCCATCAAATTTAGGTAAACAAACTTGTGCAAAACCATTTGAATCACCCATGATTAATATTCAGACTTCAACGAATCTTGGATTTCTTGGATTTCTGGATATCTAGATTTCTTCTTCTTCTCTCGTCTGCGTCAATCCACTCTTGACTGCCTTCAAAGTCCTCCTTTGAACAAATCTGTGCTACTTTCTTCTTTTTCAAGCCGCACCTCTCACGACTCTCTCTTTAAAGAAAACACTCAATCAACTATCTCTCACAATCAGGCTTCGCAGGCTCTGATACCACAATGTTAGACACAAGAATATTGGAATCTGAAAAAAACACTGCAGAAAAACATTCAGCAGTTACTGAGTTATTTAGACTATTAGACTACCTCAATATCACAACACACGTTGCTGGATTATTGGGATTATTGACTCCTAAAAATAAGCAACTACTTTAACATCCCTTGACTAATTCAAACTTCCACTAAACTAACCAACCCGATTCTGACTTGACTCATAACCAACTAACTCAATTATTTAACCAACCAGACCAACAATCTCTAACAGGCGCATGGCCAAAGTCTTGATAATTTGTGTTGAATTTGGTCTGGATCAAGTTCTTATTCACTACAATAAAACGGAATATTAGTGGCAGTTATTTTTCATAATTGTGAAGGTTATAACCGCCACAGTTGTATTAACAGTGACGGTTGCACAACCGCCACAATTGGGAAGGATAACCGCCACTAATATGTCGATACAAATAAATAAATGTATAATAAACAGTGGCGGTTACATTGTGGCGGTTTTAATCGCCACTACTACTACTGCCACTATATTTAGCGTCATGTTCCCCACCCTGACCGAAAGCATCTCTAACAAGATGACGAATTGAGTTAATCTCAGTGGCACTTGGGACCTCTCTTTCTTCTAAACGAGGTCTGTCATCCAACGCTTAAGGAATTCCTACATCATCCACTGTTTCTCCATGACGAGTCCACACGATGTAGCCTTCAGGAAATGGTTTTGCTAACAGATGACACTGTACGTCGTATCTCGTTTGGAACTTTCTCATTCCACACTTTGAACAAGGGCAAATGATATGCTCCCCATCCCCGGAGTTGTTGAAAGCAAAGTCAAGAAATTGTTCAACTCCCACAATATAATCTCGAGTGTGGCGAGGTTGTGTAATCCAAGATTTGTCCATAATTACTAGCTCTACCTATTGAAATCTTATTAGTAAAGGCAAATTAAAGTTAGAATTCAATGTCAGAAATTAATTAGTCAATCTTAGCTAAATTATTATTCAACCTATACAAAACATAATAGTCAAAGCATGTTCAAAACATATATATTAACATGTTCACAACATATTTGTCATATTCAAATCCTATTAACTAAGTTCAAGATCACAAGATATTTAGTCTAATTGAGCTTAGATATGCAATTAAAATTTTTATTTGACATTAAATAACACATTTTAATTAAATTTACATACAAATTAGTATATTATATGAACATGGTTGAATATGCATTTTTTGAAAAATTATACTACAAAATTTTTAATGCTATTGACCCATTTTTAATGCAATTAAACTTATATTTGTCATATTCAAATCCTATTAACCAAGTTTCAAGATCACAAGATATTTAGTCTAATTGAGTTTAGATATGCAATTAAATTTTTTATTTGACATTGAATAACACATTTGAATCAACTTTACATACAAATTAGCATATTATATGAATATGGTTGAATATGCATTTTTCAAAAACTTATATTACGCAATTTGTAATGCTTAGTCGATTATATAGTATTGATCATATTATGCTCAATATTATATTTAGTATTGTATTAATAATTTAAAGAATCACTAACTTGGAATGTTCGGTCAAAAAGTGAGATCAACCGAAAGCCTTCCTCAATCAAAGTCAACCCAACATGCGACACAATCATACAACGAATAATTTAGACATCCAAATCACATCCAAGTCAAATAAACAAATCCCACTTGTCAAGATTACAAAGTCATGAAACCGATATACACAAAGTTCACTCAATTCATCACACGAGCATTATTTAGCCATAGATATTCGAGAACAAGCATGCAAACATATCTATAATCATCAGAAGATCAATCTCGAAGCAACAAATCATCAAAATTCGTCCATGTACAAAAATCACCAAATTCGAGCAATGTCGGTATGAAAAGTTTATGTAAATGCACAATTGGAGTGGCAAACGATATCGAAACGATCCCCAATTCAAAGTATAGAGTCAATATACCAATTTCATGAATATCATGTCAATTTCTCAAAATCAGAAACTTGATAAAATTAGGGTCTTGGTTCAAGAACACCAAACCTGAATTTATGAACCTGCAACTCGATTTTTCATGCAACAAAGCACTGGGATAATGTTGTAAGAGGTAGGGAGAATGAGATGAATACCTGGAGGTCCAATGTCGTCGAGTTAGGGAGACGGCCGCCGTGTCGGAGAAGAAGCCGCGCGCCGTGAGAGAGAAGGCCGCCGCATCGGAGAAGAAGCCGCAAGCCGCGAGAGAGAAGACGGCCGCCGCGCCGCGAGAGAGAGAAGGCCGCCGGCGAGAGAGACGGCGTCTTGGACCAGTTGCGAGAGAGAGAGACAGTTGGAGAATGCTGGTTCTGAAATCGCTTGAAAGAGAAGAAGGGGGGTTTAAATATCAACGATAGTGGCAGTTTGTATTGCCGGTTAAAACCGCCACAATTAGTTCTACACATTGTGGCGGTTTTAACCGCCAATACACAACCGCCACAGTCATTAAACAATAGTGGCGGTTGTACAACCGCCACTGTTGCATCCGTCACTTATTCCTTTTTTTGTTGTAGTGATTACGGTGGAATGTGATAATAGATGGGATCTCGACCAAGTTCATACAAGAGTAATTAGAGCTCTAATTTTGTTGATTTCTTGTGTAAAACTATAAATAAAACAAGGAGTTTCAAGGCTTATAATGTGGCCGAATTTGTACTCAACTTTATGACACGATCTAATATTCTTCCTAATTTGACACACTTCTCAGTTCTTTTTTGGTGAATATAAGGTCACTACAACAAAATACACTTTTAGTCACGGTTTTAACCGTGACTAAAAAAATTAGTCACGGTTTCTGAAACCGTGACTATAATGAGCATTTTTTGTCACGGTTTACTTTGAAACGTGACTAACATTTTTTTGTCACGGTTCCTTAAAGAACCATGAGTAACATTAGTCACGGTTCTTAAAGAAACCGTGACTAATTTTGTCACGGTTTCTTTGAGAACCGTGACTAATATTACTCACGGTTCTTTAAGGAACCGTGACAAAATTAGTCACGGTTTCTGTACAAAAACCGTGACTAATTATAGTGACCAAATAGCAATGTTTCAGTGACTACATTTGTAATTTTCTAGAATTATAGAACCAAACCCTCAATTCCTTCCGTTATGCAAAGTGATCCAAAAACTTAGACAGTTAACAAAAGGTCCCAATTCAACTCTTTCAGTTATGCAAACTAGTCACTCCATTTTACAGGATTTCTAATAGGACATTAATTTATTAATTTGTTTCAAATAATACAAATTACAATTTTAATTAATTTGAAAATAAAATAATTAAAACTTTTTATACACACAAACCCCCTAACTTTACAAAAATTGCACAGAGACCCCCAAACTTTCCCTAAATTGCACAAAGACCCTGACTCTTCGCCGCATCGTCTTCTCCGGCTAGCCAGTCCCCCCGCCGGAACCCATGGCTACTACCACCGCCGCCGTCGCTTCGTCGTTGTCTGGATCTGGATCTGGATGGCGTCTCGGATCTCCAGAGCTGGATTTGTGGGAGGAGGCTGTGACGGCGGTTTGTGGGAGGAAAGTTTGGGAGGAGGAGGCTGTGGCGGCGGGCTGTGGGAGGAGTAGGCTGTGGCGGCGATTTGTGGGAGGAGAGGAGGCTTCGGCGGCGGCTGTGGGAGGAAAGTTTGGGAGGAGGAGGTTGTGGCGGCAGGCCGTGGCGGCGGTTTGTGGGAGGAGGAGGCTGCGACGGCGGCTCTGGCGGCGGTTTGGAAGGGAAGCCATTGTTGTTACAGTTGGGAATTGCTAGTAATGGGCGGCTGAGATGAAGAATGGTTGAAGGATGAAGAATGCTTGGTTGGGAGAAGAGGAATGAAGAGGAATGGTTGGGAGAAGAGGAATGAAGAGAGAAGAGAAGAATGGTTCAGAGAATGAAGAATGAAGAAAAAGGGAGGGATTTTGGGGAAGAGGAGAAGACTGAAGAGAGAGGGAGGGATTTTGGTTTAGAGAAGAGGAGAAAGGGAGATGGGATTGCCAGCATGGCACCCATTGATTGGTTCTTATATAAAGTTGGGATTGCCACCGTGGCACCCACTAATTGGCTCATCAGCTCCTAAACATTAGTCACGTTTAGTAAAACCGTGACTAATTGTCACGGTTTCAAAACGTGAATCAGTACGTTACTAAACCGTGACTAAATTGGTATTTTCTTGTAGTGGGTGGGATAAATCAGTCACAATATGAGATGGTGACACTCAAATGTTCTACAAAATCCACAATCCCTCAATCTCACGCACCTCATCTCTCCCCGCCTATTTCCTTCATTTAATTTATTCTTTTGTTTAGTTAGCATGGTGCACGATCTATGATACTCTCTCCTAAGATATTCCACAACAAAAAGAAACCTCAACTAGTAATCAACTAATACACAAGGTTCAAAAAGGCGGGCCTAGGCGGCCGCGTAGGCGAGCCTAGGCGCTAGGCGCCGGCCGGCCGCCTCGCTTTCATGTTAAGCGTGGGTTAGGCGCGACTAGGCGGCGTGTAGGCGGAGCCTAGGCAGCTCGGCGGTGACTAGGCGGCAAATTTTTTTTTTTAATAATAATAAATTAAAGTAATAAAAAATTAGGGTTAGATAGAACCTTCTTCTTTCTTCTGCAATCGCAGAAGTTCATTCCTCTTCTACTCCAACAAACTCGGACTCCGCCGATTGATCGATATGGGATGGCTAATTGAAGCTACCATTGCCTTTATGGCTTATCTTTATCTTATCATGTTTTTATACTTGTTTTTCTATTTAAACATTAGAATTTGAACCTTGTCTACCTTGAATATGTGAAGTGAACTACTATGTTGGATGTTAACTTTCAAGTCTGAAGTAAGGTAGTGTAATATTTTCTTAAATTCTATGTATTTAATCAATATTGGTAGAAACGCCTAGGCTCGCCTAGGCTTCGCCTAGGCGAGCTAGGCGCTAGGCAGAGCTTCACCGCCTGCCTAGCGCCTAGCGCTTTCTTGAACCTTGCTAATACATAAACAAAACATTTTTTATAGAATGCCCATCATACATACTTTGATTAATCAATGTTAAAATTCTGATTGAAAGTCATTGAAAATTAAGAGTGTATGTTGTTGCAATGAAGTTTAATTTTTGTCATCAAACGACCAGTTACCAAGACTTTTCAGTCGGATCAATTTTTAAATTTATTTAAAAATTTATGCGAGATAACTAAATACATCTTATTGTTTTAAGAAACTGAAAAAAGCACCACTCGTACAAATTGACTCAACTAATCTAAACAACTTTACAAATCGGGGTTAAAAACCTTATACAAACATCAACCAATTAACACTCGAATTAGATCGAATTCAATAACTATTTCTACTTAGCATAATTACGAGTGATTCACACATAGTCGGAATTTGCAGGGACAGGGGAGACCGTGGTGGAACACAGATGAGCAGCACGCCTAAGGTGGACAAAAGCTAGCTTGGGACACAATCAATTCTCATGTGAATTTGTGCATACAGAAAGCTGTGAAAGCAGACACTCCAAATCATTTGGAAGATTGTGTAATTACTTTATTAAAAAAAATAGTTATTTTTGAGGAAGTTTGCAAAGCAAGAAAAGGAGAATAGGGCAGTTGGCCACAAATTATACTAATTCTAGTACTCCACTTCGTTACACAAGTCATCTTAAATCATATACAAAACCCTCAGTGGTACAAAAAAACAGAGGTGCTTTAGCGTATACGCCAAGGCACTGAAACCCTAGATACGTTGACCTCTCTTGTCTAAAAGCTACTAATTAGAGTTTTGAAGGCTTAATCTGGTACTATAGAATCATCGGAGCATATACAATCATCAATCATTTCTTTGGACTACTAGACCAAATATATAATAGCCGTCAGATTTGAATGAAAGGTCAATATTAGTTTGAGGTATTTAATACAATTAAATATAGAAATAAGGAAAAAAAAAACACAAACCCGAGATCGCTGCCGTCGGAGAGGGTTTCTGATGATCGGGTCGGACTTAAACAGGAAGGTGAAGTCGTGTGGGCAAATAGGCCTGGTTGGCCCAGACCCGAATCAGGGAACTATTTAGTTCCGGTCCATGGATCGCCGCCACTTATTGGGCCGCTAAACGCGCCAATATATTTAGCAGGTTAGTTTCGTTTTGGGCCATAAACAGAAAATTTGGAGGTAGCAAATTATTTAATTAATAATCATATTATAAGAGTAAAATCCAATAATCACTTCATTAGTTTAATTTTTGTAACCCATAAGTGAAAGGGACGCTATGTTGGATTTGAGATAGTATGTTGAAAGTTAGATTCACACTAAAAAATTACATTATGTAAGTATATACTTTATGATCAAATTATGTATTTCGAATCCATAATTTTTTTAAAGTAATTAAATATTCAGAAGTCATGAGTGGGGAGGGTAATGATACTCATCATTATAATTATTTGATCGAATTGAAGCCAGTGAAACATGGTAAAACTGGAGTTGACCAATATTTTTAGAGCATGAGTAAACAAAAAAACTATTACTAGCGGGTATGTGTAGGTATGAATATTAAAGTATCCAAAACGAACCCGAACTGATCAAATTAATTCATATAAGAATATTTTTATGATGAGATATTTTATGTTTATAACATCTAACTATTTTACTTTTTTTAATAGTTATAATAAAAAAATATGTGTGTTATGTATTTTGACAATGATTTATTAGTGATTCATAAAGTTTATGTGTTTGAAAAATGATAGAGTTTGTGTATTTTTGTTTGTAAAATTTAATATTTCTTGGTTATGATTATAACCAAAAGTGTCATAAAAACCGATGAGTACAAGTAAAGTATGAAATTTACTATCCCAAAAATTATTTATAGTAATTATTAGCCAACCCCAACATTAAAATTATTTCCCTCTCCCTCTCCCTCTTCTTTCTTTTTTTCGTTTTTTTCTTTTATCTCATAGGTTGGCTCGCTATCTATGGTTCTCCCTATGGGAAGTTGTCTCGGAAAAAAAAAAAAAAAAAAAAAAAAAAAAAGAAAAAAGAAGAAGAAGAAGAAGTGAGCGACAAATATCAACTATCCCGCTCGAACGAAAACTATTTCATTCGTCCTAAGAACACAAAAGCAATCAATATATAAGCATATACGTTTTGAATTGGATGGATATTATTTGAGGAGTATAAACCCAATCCCAAGTGGCAAAAGTTATGAACTTCGAGAGGTCTACAATCCTAAGTGGCAGCTCACAAGCAAAGGCCTAAGCTTTACCAAAGCGATAAGAGATAGTGAAGTGGCCCCGTCAATACCAAAACATGAGGTCCATATCTCCCCAATCCGCACACCAAAAGGATAAGATCATAAGAGAACAATCCAGAAAATCCCATTTCCATTGGACCTCAATCTTCCCCAATTTTTTCATTACCCTTCCACCCACCAAATTCTCCATAATCCAGTTCACCCATCCCAATTCCCAATTCCCCCAAATCTGCAGAGAACCCTAAAATTTCTACAGAGCTAGCAAAAATGGTAGCAGCAATGACGACCATGGCGATGCTCAACGCAAAGTGCTTGACCAAGCCCCAAATCTCAATCCCCACTACTAAAATCCCACAACTAACAAAACCCATCTCCCTTTCCTCAATCCCCACCATACCCAGATCGCTAATTTCCAGCTCCGCCATCGCCGGTGCGGTGTTCTCCGCAATCGGGTCGTCCGACCCGGCCTTCGCCGCGCAGCAGATCGCCGCCATCGCCGATGGCGGCGACAACAGGGGGATTGCTCTCCTCCTCCCTCTGATTCCGGCGATTGCTTGGGTTCTTTTCAACATCCTCCAGCCGGCGCTGAACCAGATCAACCGGATGCGGGAGACCAAAGGAGTGGTTGTTGGGCTCGGGTTGGGCGGCGGAATTGCTGGTCTGTTGGCGACGGCTCCCGAGGCGTCGGCAGCGGCGGCTGAGGTGGCTGAGGCGGCGGGGAGTGACAACAGGGGAACTCTGTTGCTGATCGTGGTTGCGCCGGCGATTCTGTGGGTGCTTTACAACATTCTGCAGCCGGCTTTGAACCAGATCAACAGAATGAGGTCTTGAGAAGGTGATTTTGTAATTTGGTGGGTTAAGGTTGTGTTTGGTTCTTGGATGTATAATGTGATTTGTGATTTTGTACTCTTATGGTAATGATGAACTCTGTATGTTTATGTGTTTGTCCAAATTGCCAAGTACTAGTACACAAATTTGCATTAGTGTTTGTGAAATCGTATCGAAATGGTTGCAAAATAATCGCCCGATAGAATTGGATCGATTGTTGATTAGGGACTTCAATTGCGTCGTTAAAAGAGGGTTTCGTAATTTGGTTTTGAAAATGATTTGTGAACTAATTAAGCTAATAATGCAAAGAAAACAAGTAAATAGATTGGGGTTTGAAGATAGATCAAAGTAGTTGTCCGTACTCGAATTCACTCTAATTCGGTTAAGATTAGGGGTGGGAGTCCCAACCTGAAACCCGAAAACCTACCCGTAATCGATCCGATAATGCGGTTTTATAACCGAATTGACCAAATAACGGGTCCGGGTCGGGCGGTTAAAAAAAAACTGGCCAAATATTAGGGCGGTTATTGGTCCACCAGATAACCGGGCCGACCCGGCCGAATGTCACCCCTATATGGATGACTTGATGAGAGTTGGGATCATCACATCGTTATGTTTTAAATTTATTTTCTTCGAACTTTAGTATTCGCAATTCCGGATGTTAATTAGTTATTATTAAACAGAAGTATTTGTGTTATTATTTTGGGATTTCAGATTTTTAGGTTTCGGAATTAATTATTTGGTTAGTTGTTTAGTATTTCAGAATTAATTTTTATTAATTGTGTCACTTAATAAGTTAGTACGAAGTATGAACTAAATTATGAAATTAACATATCCCAAATTAAATGCTACAATTGAAATAACAAATTATCTGGGCTACTAAAACCCATAATTATGTAGCCCGATTGGGTTTGGAAGCAGTTGGGCTGCATTTGGATTCGAATTTGGGCCGCAAATGTTGGGCTTCACGCTAGGCCGGGTATAACCGTTGGTTCCCACCCACCCGTTGGCCACGATCACGGTAAGGAAAACAGAACCGACGGTCTGGGTCGGGCGGTTAAAAAAACTGGCCATATATTAGGACGGTTATTGGTCCGCCAGATAACCGGGCCGACCCGGCCGAATGCCACCCCTAGTTAAGATGGATAGATGCAATGTAATTTAGGTTACTCAGACTTGATGACTCGACATTTTCTAAAGCAATCTTTACTCCATGGTCAGGTTGGAGAGATACTATTCTATCCAAATCACAAGTTCCCATGGTCAAGTTAGGGTCGTTTTCCTGCCAGGAATTAAATGCTGGAATTCATTAATTCCGGTGGAAAGTTTAGATTCCTTGTTTTCCTCTTTCAATTAGGAGTAGAATTTAATTCAATTCCTCGCAAAATTCCAGATTCCAGATTTGAGAAGGAATTAATTCCATTTCAAAACAAGGAATTAATATTTTTCTACCGGAATCACAACACTGCCCTCCATCTTCTTCAACACTCCGCTTCTTCCAAACAACTGATCACCGCCGACGCCGCCGCTGATGTCACCGTCGACGTCGCCGCCGACATCGTTGCCGACCAAGCCGCCACCCAGATCCGATGACGGCGATGTCCTTCCTCCTTTTCCCCACCGTCGCCATGCCAATCACCTCCACGACCTCTGCCTCCCAGATCTTTCCACATCAACCCATGATTACTCCATCGGCCAGATGCTCTGGTTCCGAATCCCTTCTCGTTTCTCGATTCACAAGGCGCCGCCACTGCCTTTAATTTGATTCCCTCGACTATCGTGGGTCAGTCTCCTCCCCTGAAAATACAGCCTTGCAAAATCAAGTTCCTGACGCCTCTAATCCTCGAAATTTGGTCGACTCTGTGAATTGAGTGATTTCTGGATGGCGCCTAGTCGAAGAAGAGGCGTCGGCAAAGGTTTAGCAGCTGCCACCCGTGGTCAATGGAAGAAGTCGAAGATGGAGGTCTAGTGAAAGAAGGGTTACAAAAAGGTATTGGTAAAATAAAAAAGAAAAGGGGATAAGCTGCTGACCAAACGATACCACGAAAAGGATAAGAAAGAAAGGGGCAGTTCTGTCATTTCAAGCTGAGTTAAATTTCAATTCTACGAGCCTAATTCGCAGGAAAACATGGACTTATTGACCGGAATCTTACTTGAATCCAATTCCGCCGGAATGCTTAATTGCGACATAATTTGTCTATTTTGCAGGAAAACGATGCCTTAATTTGTAAATTATCAAGAACGCATGCAAGCTGGTTGATAATTAAAATGCCACAAAGATAATAAAAAGAGATTAGGTCTACCGGTCTTATGGTCAAGTTACCGACAGAACCTTACGACTTTCTAAACTCTAGAATGACTTACGTTTTTTGTCAGATCCGCAAAATAAAAAATAAACAAGAACTTGACAATAGGTCAATCAATTAGATTCAAAACGTTTAAATTAGGGTTTAAGAAAATCACATCAAAAGTCTGAATAAACCTCAAATAACATTGAAAGGTTGCGTTAAAAAAATATTGAAGGGTTAAAAATCCAACATCATCCATACAAAATCTTCCTAAAGTTTTATCTAATCTAAACAAACCTGAGAGTTTAGCTGATCATGGTTTGAGAGAAATCACAGATACAATAGAAGAAAAATATGGAGAGAAGATCATCTTGCTCCGAGATAAACAATCTTGATGATCCGCTATAATCTCTGACCAATTGAGGCTTTCTTGCTCTCCAATTCGTCGAATGATGAATGACTCCTCAATTTTCTGTTTTTGGGTTAAAACCCCCTTTTCTTTTGAAATTCGGAATCCATGAAAAGTGCGACCGGACAACACTAAAAAGTGCGCCGGCGCACTTTTATATGCTGGAGACACACATTTTGAGTCGGTGGAAAATTTTTAGCTTCTTCGATGACTCCCACTCCGTCCGAACTCTGAATTGATTCCCGTTTGAAGCCTCAAGCTCGTGAAAAGGTCCTCCACAATGTGGTTACCTAAAATATCATAAAAACAACTCGAAACAACAACAAACGACTCTAAAAGAGGGCCAAAGGGCAGTAATACGTAATTTGCACGAAAGTTTCTAGAAATTAACACAAATCGGTGTAAAATGAGAGGAATGCCGCTAAAATGTGACGAGATAACGCGTTGAATCTAGTGTCAGCAAATCACCCCACACGTAAGCTTTTGCTTGTACGTCCTCTAGATAGCAAAGTAAACTTAGAAATACACTCAAATTCACATATGACACGTTTAGTCAAATCGAAGTTCAATATCTAATAACTCAGTTTACAATGTTCCACCTAGAAAATGTAACCCATACATGTCAGAACATCAACCAAACAAATCCAGATCTTGTTATTTTCTGCAAACTTCAAGTAGTAATCACCCATCATGCACAATGCCACCTGAGCCAACTAGACTTCCTCACACAAAAATATTTAGTACAAGGGGCTCTCACTCTCTATGTTTAGGGACGTGTTCATGCACTCATTCATTTTCAGAGACAAGTACTTACCATAAGCTTGCACACCAACAAAAGTCTCCACCACTGTGATAACACCAACTCTAATCAAAAGGTCTTTCGAACAGGTTGTAATGGGACTTAGGTTAAGGCAGAGAATGATCTGGAAGTAGTGAGTACAATATGATGTGGCAATCGACTCGACCTTGTCCGCCTCTAAACCTATGACTTAACGTATTGCTAGCTAAGATCAAGACTAGACACGACTCCTAGAAAGAATGATATATTACTATATACTACTGTTACAGATGAGACCTGTAGAAGAAAAATGTAAGACAAATAAATTACTATATTGATTTTTTTTTGTAAATGACTATATTGATAAGTAGCTTTCTAAAAATTACCAGTTACTCTTGTTCTTACATTATAGATTAAGAGACTACAGTTCTGGAGACAGCGGTTAACTGTCTCCAAACAAGCATTAATCTCAACAATTCATCCATCTACGGTACTCATCTCTCACTTATTTCTTATTTCTTCTTTAACTCGTATGAATAGGATTTTTTTAGGCCATTTATTTTTTCGAACGAAGAAAAAGTTGGCCGAAGAGAGATTTAAGTTTGTGGGACGTCGTTTCTACATAGAGACTCCGTCGATGATGGCACGCTTAATTATTTCGTTAATACAGTATGTACGAATTTCATACAAAGTGTACGTTATATATAGACCGTACGATTCTTATACATAGTGTACGTATTTCATATTGAGTATATACAATTTGTATGAATTATTTACGACCCTACCATACGAAAAAAATTGTACGAAATAAATACAAAGTGTATGCAACTCCATACAGATTGTACACAAATAAATATAAAGTGTACAAATTCTGTACGAAGTGTATACAGTTTGTATACAACTCCACTACAGAATGTAAAAAAATAAATACAGAGTGTACAACTCATACAAAATGTATACAGCCTCTACAAACATCAATACGAATTGTATATAGTTTGTACAGCCGCATAAAACTGTACGACTAGCCGTCGTAAAAATTGTCAGAGAAAATATTTTTTATCCATAATTTTTTCCCAGAAACATAGATCTAATTATGGTGATCGTGTGGGTGAAAAAAAATTCGTTAACGGAGGCTCGTGTTATCGGGAAATTCGTCGTGAAACTTTTTGGATGATAGAAAATGAGAGGAAATTTCAACAAACTAAAATAACTTGAAATTATAAAAATGAATTGAGACCACAAGATGAAACAACTAAGATCTAAGGAAGGAGATGAATTGTTACCTTGGATGCAACGAAATAGAGGAAAGCATTGTCACGGTAACTCTACTCTGGATTAAGATGAAATACTTGTTTGGAAAGATTCCAAAAACAAACCCATTTGGCTTCATGTTGGAGCTCCCGACAACTATCATTCCAAACTAAACTCATTTGTGTTATACATAACACATGGATATAAGTATAAAAAACAAGGACTAAATTGTCATGAATCTGACCTAGTGAGCTCACCTGAATCCGCCGCTGGTTAGATTCCATAGTTGATAATACAATTTTATTTAATTAACCATTAATACATAGTTGTTGTTACATTCATATGATGCTAACTTAATTATAAAGTTTATTTAACGAACCATAACATATATAGTTTTTATTTTAGGTTCGTAATACGAAATTATAAAAAAGATAGAAAACCTTCATAGCATAATACGTAGGTTGATGAAGCAGTTGACTCCTGCTGTGTAGCTTGCTAGTAGTCAGTACAATTAACGTATTTGTACGACGTCAGAATCTGGCTACTTGCATTTCGATGACCGCTTTTATCGAGACGCTGAAAAACATCATAGTCCATCTCCAAACTACTTGTAGTGTTGTCGCTACACTCCTTTTGCTTAATCCTCACCCCAGCTTGCTTCCCGTTTTCACTGTTAGTTACCTGCATCCATGCAAATATACGTACACGCCTTTAATTATCATTCGTAAACATAACCAAGAGAGTAAACAATAGGGATTCATTGTTGATTCGGAAACTAAGTGTTATCATGATCATAGATTAAAAATTGTTACATTCTATAAAATTTTAAGATTTCTTATCCAGATTTCACATGATTGCACCACCCATTGATTTTCTTTGGAGCAGGATTCAAACCTATGGCCGCCCCGCCCCTACCCATCTCTCTAAAAAAGGTACGATCGGATCAATACTATATCCATATCGACCTTTCTCTGTCAAATTATCTTCCCTAACAATTCCTTTTCATGGCCGCCATTTCATATACCAATAGCAGATTTTTCAGACAGAATAATAGACTTAATACATACTAGGTTGTGTTGGCCGCGCGATGCCGCGGGATTTAAACTGAAATTGAAAAAAATACTACTAACCCGTTGGTGAAACTATAAAAAATTATATTATCATGAAATTAAGTTGAACTCTATATTTGTTCAAATACAAAAGTCTCTTCTCGTATATTAAATTTGAATAGTTCAAACACATATTTTTTAAATTATATTGGTATAGGTTGTTGGTCAATTAATTTGACGATAAAATACTTATAGAAAATATCTAAAATTTCTATGTAATATATATTTAAACACAACAACTTTAATAATTGCAAGCAAAAATACAACTTTAATAATTCAATCACATACTATTAAACTCATTAATTTGACATGAGATATAGTTATAAAAACCGTAAAGGGAATTCAAAGGGAACAAAAGTGAACATCAATGGTGAAGATATAAAGCTGAAAAAATATTTTTAAAATTAATGAAGTGAAAAGTTAGGCAAGAGAAAATTTAGGCTTGGCAATTAGTATCTGCAAATTGGTCGTACCCACCTGAAATCCAGTTGATTTGCGTGGGGATTACCCGTTGGCGGGGTAAAGTTGACGGGTACGGACCAACCTGATACCTAGTTTGAGCGGGTATCAAGCGGGCACGGGTTTGAAGGCATCCGCCTCATACCCAACCCGATGGGTACCCGATATGAAATGGTGTTGTATTAGCCACAATATATCATCTATGTTTAATGAACCAAACCCAATTTCTTCTTCAGACAATTAGTTCTTCACCTCAAGTCATCAATCGAGCAGTCCATTGCTAACCCTAATGCATTGAAAATCATAGCTCCGTCTCGAAAAGATATAGAGAGATTTGGAATTCACTCGATGGGTAGCAGGTTTACCCGACCCATTTCGAGGCGCTAATGGTTTGGATTTTGTACCCGTTTAGTCTCACGAGGCAGGTACATATAATACTCATATAATAAACGGGAAAGAGTAGATACATGGTATCCGGACCCATAGGGGTCATAGGTACCCATTGCCAAGCCTCGAAAAATTATAAACTTTAATTAAAAAGAAGAGGAAAAATAAAATAGAACAAAATCAAAACATATATGGAACATTAAATGGTTGACTAATTTTATATGCAGATCCTTCTCTTGGTTGAATGAAATAGTAGCACTTAGGTGAGAGTTTGGGACAAACAGAAAAGTAACCCATATATCAATTTAAAAGAAAAAATAAAACAAACAAACCATATTAACAAAATAATTATTAAAAATAAGTTAGATAAAGGAACACTAATTGTCAAGGAGTTGGACAAAGCAAACTAAATAATTCTTAAGTAAAGCAAAAGAAGGTAATGAAGTAAAGTAAATAGGAAGGGGAACAGGAATAGTTGAAAAAACATGGAAAAGAGAAAATTCGGTTCAAAGCCAACTGGGATGTACTGTTCCTAAGGAATAGTAATGAACAGTAAACCTCCCCTAGCTTTTTATGGTTTAATATGCACCAATGAATTGAGATTTTCACGATTAAAATTGAGATTTTGACTACCTTAAACTTAATGTAGAATTGTTTCTACACATACCTTTAAGCAACGACCATCAACAACATGATCAGTTTCAACGGTAGATCCACAAATTGTTGCCCAACCATAACTTCTACGCCACACAACCATCATATTTTCGTCCGAAGTCAACGTAGAGGAAGTGTGTGGGACAAGGTTGCGATCGTAGCTGGCAACTACAACTGTGTCTTGCATGGTACCATTATCATAACGAGATTTTGCGGGTCCATCTTGAACGAGATTTTCGACCGCATGATTCGAACCATAAGGAATCTGATGATCCACGAAGGGAGAAGTTGAAGGAGGTGCTGCTGAGCAATACCCAGGGCCAAAACCACAATATTTAAAGGGACTGCAGCATCGTCCGACTGAAGTGTCACAAACAGCGCATTACTGATCATAGTCATGGCAACACGTGCACCTGTGATCTTCGTTTTCACCGTTGACAACGATCAAAAGCGAAACTGTAATCAGAACCAAAACCAAAACCATCATTCCCCTCATTGCCCTTAATTTTTGTTTTATTTGTTTTTTTTTTTTTTGATAATTTTGTTTTGTTTTATTTGTTATGCTAGCTATATATTTATGAGATGAATTGATATTGATGTTTGTGCTATGTGTGATCTATTTATAGTGTCCTCGAGGAAATTAGAAATTAATTACATTATTATTATAATATAGGTGGAAGTTAGCTATAGGAATTGCTCACTTGACCGTCAAAAAACAATGTGTAAGCATTAATTTGGAATGTAGTTTATAGTGTTATATGAATAGAGGTTAGTAAGAATTGTATAACTTAGAATTTGTGAGTAGCTACCTCGACCACATTTATGAAAGCTAAGTAACTAGCTAGGAATATAATGTGACAGAAAAACAAGGGTAAACAAACAAGAATAATATACATCAAGACGAGAAAATACATTAATAAATTAGTTTTATTTTATTTACACGATTTTGATCCAGGTTAATGTTTTTAGGGTATTTGGAGCCTAAACTTATTTGTATAGGCTGGGATCGGGTGATTTTTTTGTTGGGGCCGGGGCTTTTCTGATTCTCTTCGGTGTATCAGAAGAGGATTTTGAATGGATCTTATAGTGTTTACTATCCGTTGGGGGCTTCTGATATTTAAACGTTTGAAAAGTACGAAGAATATGGGGATGGACACATAAGCACTTAAATTTTTTAGTTTCAGGTTTAGTCGTTCATGATTTCGAGTTACAGGTTCAAGGTTAAGAGTGTTTATCTCATCGCAAGTAGTTTCTGTTTTTACTTAATCTTGAGATTCACCGGTTGAACCGGTCCATAGTTATTACTCGGCTCGAGAATTCGTGCCTCTTAATCCTGCACCGTTTCATTTGAAGTTGGTTGGGTATATATATAACCCTTGATAACTGCCTCAGGAGAGATAATCAACACTTAGACAAAATCACTGAAATGCTCTACTAGGGTTTCTTAGTGCTTGGGGATTTTTGGATTGACGATCTCCACCAAAATAGAGAATCGATTTTGGTCGAACCCAACTAGTTTGTTTTTTGCCGTGAGACATGTTTCATTTCAAGATCTACCGACTAGTATTTTTCTATTTATTTCTTTTGATTTACCTACTGAAATCTCCCTAGATCGAAGCAATCTAATTCAATAGTCTGGCTCATTGCATAGAACTGGAAGGTTTTGGTTCATTTAGGTTTATGTAATTTTTTTAATTAAAATTTCGCTTTTTCCAAGAGACGATCCTTGGCTTCTGTTGTTGCCTCCTTTCAAAGCTGAGTCTTCGTTCCCTTTTACTGCAGTTTGTTCATTGTTTTTCGTTCTATAATCTCAGTTCTGTTGTTCTGGGTTCTTTTGGTGTTCTTGTGATGTTGATCCTGTATCTTGTACTCTGTATGATTCTATAGTGTTTTTGGGATGAGTCTCCTTTCTAATATAAGTTCATTTTCCGACTGATATGATGTTTTAATTTGTTTGTCCCTAACAATCCGTGTTTAAGCCTAGTTGTAACTATCTGTGGTGAAGCATCCTTACCCACATTAACCTAATTACTAAGTTTTTGGTGATGATGGTTTTATGGTCCATCAATGTGACCCTTTAGATGTTTTGTGAATACTCTTTGTTCATCGTCGAAACCAATATTTGAACATCAACAAAGAAGTTATAAGCCGTAGCGCACAAAGTGTTCGTGTATGGGCGTGTGTAGAATTTTATGTAGCTTATATACATCCCTACACATCGACCTTGAATGATTTAAAAGCTATATAATGTCTTACTCGCCTTAAACCCGAACTAAACCTAATGCCACATGATTCATATATTAAGTAATGAGTGTTTATATAATCAATACTAGTTTCATTGCTACAACATTTTGTGTGTCACCTCGATTGAATTTATCGTGTCGAATCAGGAGGTGGACCGTAAGCTAGGTCGGTAGAGCAAAATTATCCATGCTACAACACCGGGCAGTGACAACGTCAAACCAAATGATATGTCGAATATCAGTTTGAGTAGTGAGTTAGATTCATATATTATGGTTAGCTTGCCCATATGGCCATATCAATTTGACTTTTGAGACCCACATGAGGAATCAAATAGGTTTGATCCTTACCATATTAAACCGGCTAATAAGTCCATTTAGTACCTTAACAACTCAGTACCCACCGTTAAAAAAATAGCTTATGAGTGTCATTCGTATGAAAATTTAACACATCCATCCAAAATGACAATTCCATCCAATTTTCACATTAAATTGCCACATCACGCGTCCTATTTGGATCAAAACGCTGACGTGTATATCCACGTCAGTTGGGCCTGATCCATCAATTGAAAATTAAACCCCCTTGTTTTCCTTTCTCTTAGTTAGTTATTAGTTAGGTTCTATCCAGATTCTCCGGCTTGCACAACCGACCAAGCGAGTCAGGAATCAGACCTTCACACTACAAGAAAACATGGGATTAGTCACAGTTTTTTTGCCTATTAGTCACGGTTTTTACCCTGACTAAAAAAAGTAGTCACGGTTTAGTAAACCGTGACTATAATGACCAATTTTCGTCACGGTTTCTATTGAAACCGTGACTAACAACTTTGTCACGGTTTCTACTCAAACCGTGACTAAATTTAGTCACGGTTTCATCAAAAACCATGACTAAATTTAGTCACGGTTTCCTCAAAAACCGTGACTAAATTTAGTCACAGTTTCAATAGAAACCGTGACAAAATCGGTCATTATAGTCACGGTTTGTGAAGAAACCGTGACTAATCAGGTGGCCAAAGTGTTCTAATTGGAATTTTGGGTGACCCATTGGTTAATTTCTTGAATTATAGGTCCAGACCCTCAACTTTTCCCGAAATGCAAAATGATCCTTAAAATTAAAATGTCAACAAGATGTTCAAATTAATTACGAATCAGTCACTGAATTTATTTGTGTGTCAAAATAACCAAAATACATTTTTAATTAATAAACAAAAATTACAGAAAAATTAATAAACAAAAATAAATCTCCGCCGCCGCCGCCGCCTCCGATTCCAATCGCTGCCGCCGCCACCTCCGATTCCAATCACCGCCGCCGCCTCCGATTCCAATCGCCGCCCGCTCCGTTCTAATCGCCGCCGCCTCCGATTCTAGATCCGGCCTCTTCACCATCACGACGAGGAGCCGCCGAGCCGCCGCCCGATCCGCCCTCCGATTGCAATCCTCCTCTTAACCCACCGCCAGATCCGGCCTCTTCACCATCACGGCGAGGAGCCGCCGAGCCGTCGCCCGATCCGGCCTCCGATTGCAACGCCACAGATCTGAGATGGAAGAGGAAGAGGATGTCTTCGATGTTGAGGTGTTGAGGAAGAGGATGCAGAGAGGTGTTGGTTGGGTGTTGAGGAAGGTGAGGTGGGAGTGAAGGAAGAAGGGAAGGTGTTGGCTGGGTGTTGAGGAAGGTGAGGTGGGAGTGAAGGAAGAAGGGAAGGTGAGGTGGGGGTAATGGAGAAGTTGAGGTGTTGGGGCAGTGAAGGAAGAAGGGAAGGTGGGAAGAGAAGTTGGGATCCGCGTGAGCAGTTGGTCTGGTTGGTCACGGTTTTGGCCAAACCGTGACTGGTTGGTCACGGTTTTGGTCAAATCCGTGACTAATTCAGTCACGGTTTTGGTAAAACCGTGACTAATTTAGTCACGGTTTCTTTAAAACCGTGACTAAATTAGTCACGGTTCCTTTAAAACCGTGACTAAATTAGTCACGGTTTTAAAAACCGTGAGAAATTAGTCACAGTTTGACCAAAACCGTGACTAATTAGTCACGGTTCCTTAAAAATCGTGAAAATTAGTCACGGTTCATAAAAACCGTGACTAATTAGTCACGGTTCACAAAACCGTGACTAGAAAACCGTGACAAATAAGGCTTTTTCTTGTAGTGTCAAGGTTACAATCTGCCATCCAGAAGTAATAGAGATTCGTCAAATTACTAAGCTCGCTCAACAACGAACCAACAAGGTAAGGAGCTGTACAGTAATATTTTGTTTGGTCAGTTGTCTTTTTGTTTTCTTTTGAGAAAATAGCATTTTGACACCTCTACTTTTTCAACTTAACAAATAGCTTCCTATAAGCTCATTTTACCACTCCTACTTCGACTACTTTCATTTTGGTCCTAAACCCGATCCTAGCCCACCCAAAAAAATTCAGGTTGCCAGATTCATTTTATTTTGGTTTCGGGTGCCAAACGTAACCCTCCAATTTTGGACGGTTTCAAATTGGGTCAATAAGTTAGGTCCACTATAGTTTTAGACCACATACATATGCATACTTTTAAATAGTAGTTTTATAAATATTTTAATGTTTTCACGATCGTACCAACTCGTCGAACTAATGAGTTTAACAATATATTGTTCAATCGCTAAAATCATTATAAACTATAGTGGACCTAACTTATTGACCCGATTTGAAATCGTCCAAAATTGGGATTTTTTCCAAAAATAGGCTTGGGCCAAAATTCAATTCCCAAAATAGGCTCGTTCTACGGTCAATTCCCAAAGTAGGCTTGTGTGTGCTGACTGGACGCGTACATCGCCAAATTAAGTGGCGATTAGCATAAAATCGGCAGAATGTTTGGCGACCATGAGCTCAGCCCCAAAATCGCCACTTATAGTGGCGATTTTACTCTGAAAATCGCCACTGTAAGTGGCGATTTTGGGGCTGCTTTTGTCAGCCCTAAATCGCCACTTATAGTGGCGATTTTGAGGCTGATTTTCAACTTCCCTTTCCCATCAAATGTTTGGCATTATTTGGCGTGGGAATCCTCAACAGCAACTAACACTAACACAGAAAAATAAAATGATAGGGTCAGACTCCTCTATTTATATTCCTTCATTCTTCCCATTTTTTCATTCACTCCTCTTTCATGCATGCAAGAAACAAAGCAAGTAAGCTCCTCCATTAATATTCTAGTTCGTTTCCTATTCTACCTCCTTATATATTTATCACTAATTACATACTGTTTTCTTGAAGGAACATTAATATTATCTAGTTACTCGGTGACGTATATCATTCTAACTATCCACAGTTTGAAGGTATGCACGAAAGTTCTGTATTTATATTGTTTGTGTGTTCTTAATATAAGCAACATTTTTACGTAATACGCATTCAACATATCTGTTTTAGTAATTATTATAATTTCATATGTAAATACTAGTTTTTTTGTTGGCACGTTGGCCGAGTTACTCGTTGGCCAAATTCAATTAAGTATATTATGTTTCCATTTTTCATACATATGTTTTCGTCCAGTTTGCAGTTACAATGGGTGAACCATATGACCCTGTGCATTTCATTGGCCCTGGGCCCGAAGAGGACAGCGTACTCCACGATCAAGCCAATCACCGATCTGAGCATATATGGCAAAATCCGGTTAGTACGCCAAACTAACAACCAATGGGAAATTTGGTTGTTAGTTTTACACTTTGACAATTTTGCGTCATTTTAAATCCATGGCCATGCGTCATTTTAAATCCATGGCCATAACTAATATAGTGGTTTCGTGCTTATTCTTTGCAGGGTCAACAGAGATTGCTTCACTGTAGACGATCTACCATTGTACCGCCCTACAACGAGTTGTACACCCCACATCTAAGAACTGTAGGGTTGTACGGCGTTCACGAGCTTGTGTGGATGAGGTTGGATCACGACCTCATCACTGCACTAATAGAGAGATGGAGGCCTGAGACACACACTTTTCACATGCCAGAGGGGGAGTGTACCGTGACATTGCAAGATGTGAACATTATTTCAGGTTTACCTATCAACGGCAAAGCCATCACTGGGAGGGCTTCAGGACCGTGGATACAAATGATCTACGATTTCTTGGGCCATCAACTCGGCGTAGAAAGCACAGATATAAAAGGTTCGCAACTCAAGCTCCGGTGGTTGAGCGAAACTTTCAGTGCGCTACCACCTGACCCCACCCCCCTTGATGTACAACGATATGCACGTGCGTACATGTTGTGTCTCATTGGGGGGTTTCTATTCCCCAACAAGTCCACACAATATGTGCACTTGATGTGGTTGCCACTTCTTCGGGACTTCACTTCCGCCGGTGGTCTTAGTTGGGGTTCTGCATGCTTGGCATGGTTGTACCGAGAAATGTGTAGGGCGAGTCATATCGTGGCAGAGCAAATTAGTGGACCATTATTTATTCTCCAAATATGGGCGTGGGAGCACTTCCCCTTTATTGCTCGTACACCATCATACACAATTCCGTGGGACATCGAGGAATTCTTACACATGCCTTACGGGGCTCGGTACGTATTACTTCCCCAGTTCAATGCCTATCTTGTACACCTTTATTTCTTGCCTTACTAACAAATATTTCACGAAATGGGGTAGATGGATCGAAAGGGGAAATGAGGGTGAACAAGCTGAGCATAATGTGGAGGTGTATCGTTACCAGTTCGATCGACTTGCCCCAAATGAGGTTATTACTATCCAACTACTGTACCTTGTTATATCTTTCAGTTACTAATACAGTTCAAACTATGTAGATTGAATGGCAGCCATATGAAGAACAGATCATATATCGGGCACTCCGGACATCCCGAGGTACCATAAATGTTACGTGGGACGCCCGTGTACCACTCATTTGCTTTCATATTGTTGAGTGGCATTTTCCCGACCGTGTTATGCGCCAGTTTGGCTTCCATCAACACATTCCCATATCGGTGCCTTCAGGCATGGACAGGCTGCATCGTATAGATCTGCGAAGGGGGGAAGAGAATTGGGCAACGTACCATGACCAATACATACAATATTGGAATGCACGACAAACCCTCCGCATCAATGGGACCCCCATGGGAGCTTTTGCGCAGGGATACCATGATGAGTACATGCAGTGGTACCGTAGAATAACACGACTATGGGTTTCTCAAAGTGGAGGAATGCTTGGATCTGTGGTAGGGCTCTCACCACACACATCCGTATGATTAACCATCATCATTAATATGCTGACTTGTCTTGTCAATATATTACTAGGTGAATGGGATTGAACACATTAACCTTCGCACATCCGGTCAAACGGAGTTAGGGAGGGACGACACCGCGTTCATTCGTGACATCAGTACACACATGTTGCAAGCCCTACAGGAAGACCGTCGTGACACATTGAGACACGTTCCACGACGTGCTCCGCCTCTTCCTGAACACCTACAAAATCCAGTGGTCCAGAATGAGGAGCCTCGACGGCGAACGGGTAGACGAGCTGCAGAGAGAGGCAAGGGTCGAACCGGACCCCAATGTGCGATTACCACCCCCATGGGAGCACCCATTCCAGAATGTTAACCCGAGCCACACATTCACTACCCCACTTCGAAGCAACGTCCACCCCACGAATATTAGTATGTTGGATGCATCGGTCCCCATGCATGGTTTCCGTGGAGGTCCTCCACCGCAACAATCATACACCGCACCAACTTCGAGATCTGGATATGAAACCCATTCGTATGGTGGTCCTATTACCGAATTCCAGCAACCTCCTACCGGCTTCCAAAACTATGCTAATGTGGGTGCAGGCTTCGGAGCTAGTTTGTTCAATCAACCTCCAGTGTATTCGTCATTTGGTGGACCTCAAGGATTAGGGGAAAATATGTACACCCCCAGTCCACTCGACACAACACCCCATACTGGTACCACACAAAGCAGTGTAGCAACACAACACGTGGATGACGAAGAGGAAGAACCTTCCACGATCCACAAACGATTACGGAAGAAGAAGCATCCAAGGAAACGTGGTTGTTGCCCCACTGATTGAGGGGAGTCTATTATGTGCTAAACGTGTAGTCCATGTTGTTATGTATTCCTATTTACCAAGACAATGTCAGTTACTATTTCCTCATAAGCTTGAGGTTTGATTTGTATGCTTTTATTCTTAGATGATAATAAAAGGATTTAACTAGTACATGCACACTCATAAGTGCATTTCGAAGATAAAAGTAATAATAGCATATCTAGGACGTCGATGGGAGATTTGGACAATTCCTCTTAGTATGACCAACTTGTCTACATATGCCGCACTTACGCTGAGGTGCCGGCTCTGAGGGTTGATCCATCTCATTGGGTCGTCTGTTCACTTGGGGTCGACCATACTTACGCCGCTTCGACTCATCTGGAATGAGGACGGGTCCACATACTTCCGGCCAGTAGTCGATATGCCCCATGGGATTGAAGCTTTTTGCATAAACTTGTGCGAGTTCACTAAACCTGTAGAACCGGCCCACATATTGCCAGAAGTCAATGGAGAGAAACTTGCATGCGGCAATCGCGTGAGAACACGGGATCTCCGTACCTTGGAACTTGTTGCAAGTGCACGTTCCAGTAGACGAGTCTTCATCCAAGATGACTCGGTGAGTGTTTCCACCTCGGCGATTACCACTACGTACTGGGGTGGTTACATCAAAAGTGGCATCCGCACGACTGTATAATCGCACTTGGAAGGTGTTGGACTTCCTAATTCGCTTTTCCATTACTTCCATGCATTTATCACTGAACATATTTTGCCCATCCTCGACAGACGTGTACACCTCAATTCGGTTTGTGAAGTATTTGTTCGTACGCCAAAGTATATGTTGGACTAGCGCGGATATCGGGAGGCCTCGTATACCCTTGTAAACACCATTGAGGCTCTCAACCATGTTTGTTGTCGTTATCCCATATCTGTGTCCCTCGTCGTGGGACATCGTCCAATGCTTCGGATCATGACGGTATATCCAATTCGCACTAGCATGATTTCCCTCCAACTGCTCCAGCTCGTTCATTCTCCGTGTGTATTTGCGTAATTGGAAAGTACGGGCAACACTCCAGATTCTTTTTTTTATTTCAGTGTTGTGAAAAGTGTCGTTGTAGTTGCTCATGAAATGTCGCACACACCATCGCCACTCCCACTCAAGTTGGGGTCCATAATCCTCCATCGCCCTTTTTATTCCAGCATGTCGGTCGGATATTATGGCCAGCCCCCTACGTTGGGTGACATACATTTGTAGACATTGAATGAACCAGGGCCAACTACGAGTGTTCTCAGACTCGACAATTGCGAAAGCGAGAGGCATGATCTGTCGATTTCCATCAATAGCAGTGGCGACGAGCAACGTCCCTTTGAACTTGCCTTTCAGGAATGTGCCATCAACTTGAATCACGGGGAGGCAGTGGTTGAAACCAATTATGCATGGGGCAAATGACCAAAATACACGCTGGAAAACGGAAACATCTTGGACTTCATGCCCGTTTCTGTGACTAGTGGTCTCGTAAGAAATCGGTACACTGTGCCAGGATTCCAATATTCGATTGCACGTAGAAGGCGGGGCAGGTCTTTGTACGAACCGACCCAGTCGCCGTAAACTTCAGCTAATGCCTTCTGTTTTCCATGCCAAGCTTTCTTGTACGAGATCTTGAAACCCACCGACTCAGTGATTTGAGCTTGTATTGCGCTAATCTTGAGAGTTGGATCTGCTTGTATTAGATGTAGTATGTGGCTAGCGACATATGAGCTATCCAATTGGTGATGATCTTGGACGATGGTACTTTGCAAGCATACATGGTGCATCTCCGCGGTACGTATGGACCAAAAGTCTTTTTCTTTTGACTGAGCAGCACGTACGGTCCACTTGCACTGAAATGTATCAGCATTCTTGCATTTCACAACGAGTAATCGCTTCTTCGAGTCACATACCATGTACTCAAAATTACGTTGCAACGCATATTGTTTCATTGCCGCTTGAACGTCCTTTTTGGTCTGGAATATCATACCCTTGATGAAGTCCCTTGAAGGGTCTCAATATGGGATGTCTGGAATTTCGGGCATATCGGTTGTGGCGTACATGGGCTGGCCGATCATCGTGTAATGCTCAGTGGGGGGCATATGTTGCCTTTCAGCAACCTCAGGATCGCCATCTGAGTCATCAGTGCTAACGTCCTCGGACTCGTCACTCGAGTCGTATCGCTCGCTCGGTGGTGGGCTCGAATCTGAAATGAACGTTGTACAATCCTTCATTTTGCGATGAGGGTCCGACGTTTTCATGACTGGATGTCCTCCCAATCTCGGTAACACGCTCCGCAATATCATCCCACGACTCACTGCATCGGCCAAATAGTTGTTACGTACGAAATATGACTAGGAGCCATCATTATGAAATTAAGAAGTAATGCTTTATTACCTTGTAATCGTATCAACATAAATCTCGGCATATTCAATATCTGGATTATTTTGTAGTGTCTCGTATATCATTTCCACATCATCATCGTGACTGAGAGTGATCGGGATGTGTGCACGGGTATGATCGCTGTATGCTGGCATTCTATACGTTAGATATGCTGGCTGTTCATGCTCATCGAAGTGTATAGATTCGGTAATTAACTCTAGCATTTCACTGAAACTAAGCTTCCTCGTTGCTTTAATTTTTTTGACGTGGCCACCTTTGTATTCCACTCCGTTTGATGTGAAGTTAGTCTCCCCTCCCCAACGAACAATGAGCACATACTTTCCTCCCATTCTGTACAAAGAACTATGGACATGTATCAAACTTACTATTAAAAGCATTAGAGATAAATTCATCTTGTATGGGTTATCAATTACAAAATAAAAACAACCAAAGCGTCAAACAACATGAATAGCAAATAGTACACATTTAACACAAACTTACTGCAGAATGCTACAAATGGCGTTGAGGGAAAATCTCTCACGAAGTCGGAGGACTAATAATTTTGGGAAAATGTTGGAGGAGTTAGTGGTTCTTTCGATACGACATATGACAATATATATAACTTCATATTTGTGGAGTACAGCTACGAAGCAAATTCGTCATAACTCATATACACTGATTGGAACAACATTGCTCAAATAATTGCGTGTAAACGACACAATAATGGGCTCGTGATAGGAAAACAATATGATGCTTTTCCACCGCCTGAAATCATGCATGAGATAGCCCCTATAACTCCCCACCACTTGAAATGATGCATCAAATCGACACTGTTCATGCTCATTTTATTTTTCTGTGTTAGTGTTAGTTGCTGTTGAGGATTCCCACGCCAAATAATGCCAAACATTTGATGGGAAAGGGAAGTTGAAAATCAGCCTCAAAATCGCCACTTATAGTGGCGATTTTCATAGCTGAAAATCGCCACTTACAGTGGCGATTTTCAGAGTAAAATCGCCACTATAAGTGGCGATTTTGGGGCTGAGCTCATGGTCGCCAAACATTCTGCCGATTTTATGCTAATCGCCACTTAATTGGCGATGTACGCGTCCAGTCAGCACACACAAGCCTACTTTGGGAATTGACCGTAGAACGAGCCTATTTTGGGAATTGAATTTTGGCCCAAGCCTATTTTTGGAAAAAATCCCCAAAATTGTAGGGTTACATTTGCATCCACCGAAATAAAACGAACCTGAGAACAAGAATTTTTTTGGGTGGGCTAGGGTCGGGTTTAGGACCAAAATTGAAAGTAGTCGAAGTATGAGGGGTAAAATGAGCGTATAGGAAGCTATTTGTTAAGTTGGAAAAGTAGAGGAGTCAAAATGCTATTTTCCCAAAAGAAAACAAAAAGACAACTAACCAAACAAAATATTACTGTGCACACACATATAAATCGCCAAACTAACCGACGATTTTATTGCTGATGTGGCAGAAATGGCCCTTCTTTTGGAATTGATTCAAACACAGCCCTATATTGGGAATTTCATTTTTGAAATACCCCTTTTTGGGAAAAATCCCTCCATTAGCGGTGTATTCGTCACCGTCTGAGGATTCTCACGTACAACCAAACATAATTCAGTTGAACTCTGAATTCCGAATTTAACGACAGATTGAGAAAGAGAGAGAGATGGAAATTGATGAGGGGATTATTTAGGTGATATATCCACGTCAGCGTTTTAATCCAAATAGGACGTGTTAGATTTTCATACTAAAGACACTCGCAAGTTATTTTTTAAACAATGAATACTGATTTGTTAATACCCAAACTTAAGGTACTGAATGGGCTTATTAGCCCTATTAAACCTGCAAAACATGTCTCCAGTATTCTACTATTCTTACCTCATACCTGCGACAAAGAACAGCAAAAGCTTGCAATCATAATGTCATCCATTAACCACTAAAATATCTTATCTTTCTCAAAAGTAATTAAAGTCCATCACTTTTACCATTATTATAAACTGTCAGTAAGATCTCAGTTCTCAATTATTGATCACAAACAAAGAAGTTTATGTTCATCCTCTGCCATTTGGATCATGGATCAGCTTGGAGTAACTCTGTTAATCTTCATTTCATCCTGCCTCTGTTCATACTTAGTATTGATCATCATCAGCTTCTTCAACAGAGCATGGTGGACCCCGATTCGAGTCCAATCCCGGATGAGATCGCAAGGGATCAAAGGCCCTCCTTACAGATTCTTCCATGGAAACACTAGAGAGATCTTCCAGATGAGAGCTCAATCTACAGAGACCCCCATGGAGTTGTCCCACCATATCTTTCCAAGACTATTGCCTCATGTTTACTCCTGGACCAAGCTCTACGGTAATTACAAGCATTGGGCTTCTGATACCATGTTAAGAACTGATTTATTTAGTATTTTTTTTTTTTTGAACAGGGAAGAACTACCTGCAGTGGTATGGTAGCAGGGCTCAGCTTGTGGTGACTGAACCAGAGCTGATCAAGGAGGTGCTCACTAGTAGAAATGGAGATTACGAGAAGGAAGCGTTTTCGGCATTCATGAGAGACTTGATCGGGGATGGACTGGTGGTGTCAAGAGGGGAGAAATGGGTCAAGACGCGCCGACTCGCGAACCATGCCTTCCATGGAGAAAGCTTGAAGGTAAGACTTGCTTATGAGACGTATCTATACTAATTCAGTAATTTGTCTGTCTTCTTGCTCAGTGGAACAACTAATTCTTACAGATCGAAATTGTTTATTACAGTGAAATAAGGCAATCGGTTGAAAATTGTCTGCTTCCCTCTTTTTTCTCTGTATACATGATCTCAAAATTGTACATTTTGTTAGCTTCTTTCATAAAATTTGAAATTGAACTTGGTGTTGTTCTTCTTCTTCAGGGTATGGTTCCGCCATGATCCCGAGTGTCGAGATGATGCTCGAAAGGTGGAAGAACCTTAATCCTGAGGGAGGGAAGAAAAAGATTGAGGCAGATCAGGAGTTCAGAATCCTGACATCAGAGATCATATCGAGGACAGCTTTCGGAAGCAGCTACCTCGAAGGAGAGAAGGTTTTCGAGCTTCTGAAGAAGATGGTTTCGTTAATCTCGCGGAACCAGTTCAAAGTCAGGATTCCAGGACTCTCCACATTCCTGAGGTTAGCCCTGCCCAGAAATCGAATCCATCCTGACGAGAAATCTCGACATCCTGAGGTTAATCGACCGTTCGTTCTTTAATCTTTATGCAGAATCGTTTTCAGAACAGGGGATGAGCATGAATCAGCTGTTCTCCAGCAAGAGATCAAATCCACAATTATGAACATGGTGGCCAAAAGAGAGCAAGAGAATCAACAAAAACAGGACAACAACAGTACTAGTACTAGTTCTGCAACTGATTTCCTAGGACTACTTCTGAAGGCTTACACCGATACGGACACGAAAAATAGCATAACATTGGATGATATGGTTGATGAATGCAAGACATTCTACGTAGCGGGCCACGAAACAACAACGAGCTCGCTCACCTGGACGGTATTTCTGCTAGCCGTACACTCAGAGTGGCAAGAGAAAGCCAGGGAACAAGTGGTTCAACTGTTTGGCAAAGACAAATCCCCAACTCCTGATGGCATCTCCAGATTATCCATTGTAAGCTAGAGCCTAGAGATCTTTTTCTATCTCAATTCGGGTTTTCGTAGACTCATACTATTTGGGAAATTTTTATTGTTATGCTAAATGTACACTCTTTTTGCAGCTGACAATGATCATCAACGAATCTCTAAGGCTATACCCACCGTTCTTCCATGTCTCGAGGAAAGTCGAGCGAGACCAAGTACAATTGGGATCCGGGGGACTACTAATTCCGAAAGGGACTGAAGTTTACATCCCGTTTCTAGCAGTTCACCACGGAACCGAAACATGGGGGGAAGACGCTCAACTCTTTAGACCAGAGAGGTTCACAGAAGGGATATCCAAGGCATCTACGAATTTTCTCCCGTTCGGGCTAGGGCCGCGGACTTGTGTTGGTATGAACTTCGCAATCACACAGGAGAAGATTGCAATTGCCATGATCCTGCAACGTTACAGGTTTACACTGTCGGACAAGTATGTGCACTCGCCAACTCAGGTTTTGAATAGCTGTCCACGGTTTGGCCTGCAAATCGTTCTTGAGAAACTCTGTGACAGATGATCAAAATGATCAAAATATGGCCGCTGGTGTTCTCTAGGCTTTGTGTTCAAGTTGGGGGGGGGGAATTTTTCCAAGGCTCAAATCAATTATAAATAAACCGAATTTCAGCAAGAATATGTTTCACTGGACATACAGCTGCTGTCAGCTAACTCGATTTTCTCTTCTCTGTTCTGCTTTCTTACCAGCTAAATGAACAATTAGAAATCACAACTTGAGGACTGTTCATTCTCTTTCAGTCAAGCTAAACTCAAAATCTCAACAAATAATACTCACCCATCGAAACCCAGAGCAGAAGGCGGACTTAAATACACCGGATACTACTGAACTTTTTAAAACCAGTCACACTGACCACTAAACTTTTTTTCGTACATCGGATACCACTAAACTCGATTTATTATCCACGATTTACCATTCCATCCTTAAAACGGATGAAAAAATGACGTGGCAGTTAACGGCGTTAGCCTAAACACATATACTGATGACGTGGCTGCTGACTGTACGAAAACTTAAATGTAAAGAAGAAAGAAAGTTTAGAAGCGGTGTTTTTTGTCAAGAATGAAATGAGGGGAATAAAAGGAAAAGAAGAATCTTACCATTTTTTATTCTTGCTGCTACCTCTTCCACATCTCCATATTTCAGCACCTTCTCTCCTCCAAGTGACCCATCATCTGAAAGCTCATCCTCTCCATTCCCTTCTTCATGGCACTCATCCATTCCATTGATCTCTTCCCTAGGAATGATGCCGCCCCTGCACATAATACACATATTAACTCAATTCTCAAGTTTTTGTGATCTGAAATTGAGAGACCATAGTTGTTCATATCTCTTACCATGAAAGTCTTGTGGTGTGCAGGAAGGGAGGATTGGATTGAGAGAAGTAGGAGGTTATTGTTGTTGGTGATGATTGTGATCTTCTTCATGAAAGGATTGAAGCATGAAGTTTGAATGGAAAAAAGCCATCCATTACAAGTCATCAACTATAGTATCTATAATTGCAGAAGATGCAGAATATATAGCTCTTCCCAGAAAGGAAGAATTGATACAGGACAAAGAAGAAATCTGTCCAAGAACTGACAGAGAATGAGAGATGCTTATAGGGAAGTATATTGGGGTTGATATAGACAACTTAAGTTCTCTTGTCATAGTGTATACTCTCATAGTGTATATTATCAGCTTAAGTTCTCTATCATAGCGTCGCTCAGCAATTGGATTCAGGATAGCAATACTATACCAGCAATTGGCCGCCACACTTGATTGAATCAATAAGATTCCATCTTGGTAATCTGCTTCCGTCTTGATTCAGAAGAAAAAAAGAGGATGAAACTTTCCACGAACGAAGTCTCAGGAACGGAGTCTGGAGGTTTAATTCTTTGTTTAGGAAGAAGAAGAGTTGGAGCATTAAAGGGGAAAGAGATTTTCTGAAATAAAAAAATACCTAAATTGGTCCCTCACATAAACGCCTAACACAATGGAAAATCTTAATATTTAATTTATCGTCCAGTCAGCGTCCACGTAGGCACTATAATATGACTAGGATAAACGTTTGTTGCCATGTCAGCTTTCCATCCATCTTTTGGATGGAGTGGTAAATCATGAATAATATAATCGAGTTTAGTGGTAATCGTGTATGAAAAAAAGTTTAGTAATCAGTGTGACTAGTTTTAAAAAGTTAGTGGTATCTAGTGTATTTAAATTCAGAAGGCGATATAACATACAAGGAAATCAGAGAGAGGTAAATGGGAGAAGTGAAGCCTTTTCTTCTTGAGCTTCCATGGATTCCAGAGCGGTAAGCCTGCGTAGCTTCAGATGCAGAGGAGAAGAGAACTGTGGGGACCTGAGCAAGAAGACGACGTCGTAATGGGTTGCTGATGTTAAATATTAGCCCATTAAGGCCCATTTATTCTGTAATGAACCTTCGTTCTCTCCTACTCGCTGTTCATGGCTATTCACTGCGACATCCTCCTCATCCTCTCGCTTTTCAGAAAGAATCAATCTTCGGTTCTCTGAGGTATCTGACTAATTACTCGAATCTCCAATTTCATCTTCCTTGGTTCTCTCCTTTGTCGGATGGATCCCTGAATTACACATCGGTTTCTTATATCGGCGGCGGGTTAGGGTTCTTCTTCCGCGTTTGTTACTGTTTGGCTTCTTCGGAATGGGCGATACGATTCTATGGTGTTTTTGATCGATCGATCAATCAGGTTCGGCATCTCGTGGACTTGGTTGTCTCTTTCACTTTCCATTTTTCTTCACTGTTGAATCGTATTAGTTTTTACTTTTTTCATCTGTAGAGTGGATTCAGAACGAACTGGCTGTCTGACTTTCAAAAATGTCCAGTTTGCGGCGGCGGGTTTACTCTTCTTTGGCTGAAAAGCTCTATACTCACTTGCAAAGCAATCCCAAGAACGTAGAAAGAGCTTTGAATTTAACCAAGCCTAAATTGGATGCTGCATCTGTCAATGAGGTTTTGCAGAGGTGCTCCTCCTTGAACGATTCTCAGCTGGGTCTTAGGTTTTTTGTCTGGGCTGGCTGTCAGTCAAGCTATAGGCATAGTTCTTACATGTATAACAGCGTTTCTCAGTTGTTTAGGCTCAGGGAGAACCCACGAGTTGTCTTGGATTTGATCGAAGCTTACAAGGCGGAGGAGTTTTCAGTTACTGTGAAGACGTTTAAGATTGTTCTTAATCTGTGTAGAGAGATCAAGCTTGCTGATGAGGCTCTTTCCGTGTTGAGAAATATGCCTGCATTTGATATACGTGCAGACACTAGTGCATACAATGTAGTTATTAGGTTGTTATGCGAGAAAGGTGACTTGGATATGGCTGACAAGTTGATGGGAGAGATGGGGTTGATTGATCTCTATCCTGACATGATCACGTTTGTGACGATGATCAAAGGCTTTTGTCATGCGGGTAGAGTGGCGGAAGCTTCTGGATTGATAAAGACGATGAGAAAGACTGGATGTACACCTAATGTTGTTGTGTATTCGACTCTTCTTGATGGAGTTACCAAATATGGGAGTGTAGAAGAGGCTTTAGAGTTGTTAAGTGAAATGGAGAAACAAGGTGGGGATTGTAGCCCGAATGTTGTTACTTATACCTCTTTGGTTCAAGTTTTGTGTGAGAAGGGGAAGGTGGTGGATGCGGTTTCCATTTTCGATAAGATGGAGGGTTCTGGGGTGTCTCCTAATAGGGTGACAGTTAGCACCTTGATCAAAGGCCTTTGTGAAGATGGCCTTTTGGAGGAGGCTTATAAGTTGATTGATAGGGTAGTTGTGGGAGGCTGGGTATCTTCTGGTGAATGTTACTGTTCTCTTGTTCTGTGTTTATTGAGGATGAAGAATTCTGAGGAGGCAGAGATTGTTTTCAGAAGCCTTTTAACAAGTGGAACAAAACCGGACAGCCTGGCATGCAGTCTTATGATCAGGGATCTTTCTTCAAAGACAAGGGTGCTTGATGCGTTTCACTTGTATGAAGAAATTGAAAAAATGAGTGGTGCTGTGACACTCGACTCTGATATCTACTCTATCTTATTGCTTGGGCTTTGTCAGCAAGGTCATCTTGTTGAAGCTGCAAAAACTGCAAGGTCGATTATCGGGAAAAATGTGCGTCTGCAATCTCCTTATGCCGACCAAATAGCTGAGCACATGGATAAGTTTGAGGACAAGGAACTAATTGGAGAATTGACTTGTAGATTTCGTTAAGACACAACTTCCTTAGGCTTACACTGATCTGGACATGAAGAGCAGCATAACATTAGATGATTAGGTTGATGAATTGAAGACATTCTACATTGCGGGTCTCAAAACCAGGACAAGCTCCCTCACCTGGACAGTACTTCTGCTAGCCATTCACTCAGAATGGCGAGAGAGCCAGGGAACAAGTAATTCAACTGTGCGGCATTGACAGACCCCAACACCTGATGGCATCTCCTGATTCTCCATTGTAAGCCAAGATCCTTCCTATCTCGACTACTACATTATAGAAAATTGGTAGTTATCAAGTTTCTTTTTTAATATGCTCCTCATGCTCAGGAATTTTTTACTGCTCTGCTAGATGTATGTTTGCTGTGTTTCCGTTGTCCTTGTCTTCATTAGTTAGGGCTTGACCAAGTTTAGAGAGTAGTGGGCAAGAGCTTTGTTGGTGCACGCAGTAGTGTGACTGGAACGTAATCGACATATTTTTGAAGTATATGTGGTTTCTTTCATATGGTTTTTTGTGGGTTGGCTTGCTAGTTTTGTGAATACAGAGTTCTATGTCTGATCATCATGTATTCTTTGCAAAGCTGTGTTGTTTCTAATATCAGAAGTAGCACACCTGTGTATTCTTTTTTGCAGCTGATGATGATCATCAACGAATCTCTGAGGCTGTACCCATCGTTCTGCAATGTTTCGAGAAAAGTCGAGCAAGTTTAAGTGGAGCTACTGTTTCTGAAAGGGTCCGAAGTTTACATCCCATTTTTTGCAGTCACCGCGGAACTGAAACATGGGGGGGAAGATGCTCAACTTTTTCTGACCAGAGAGATCTGCAGAAGGAGAACACCACACAATTAATTGAGTAAACGATGATGCATCTGCATATATGCATGCAAAGCCTTCTAAGGTTCATCCCACGATCATTTGGTAAACTGAAAAACAAATAACATAGTTTTTATTTAAGCTCCAGGAATCATGCAATTACATAGAAATTGGCTTGTTCTTGCTGAAAACTTGAGAAAGGAAAAGAAAAATCGCCTTATTGATGGAGGGACGATGGCAGCCAGCTTGATATGCGATTCTTTTCGACCCAGGTTGTCATGTCTTCTTCTTTGTGACCGGCTTAGGTTCAGAATCATGAAATGTGAAGTTGAAGTAATTGGTGCCTGTATAGACTCCGTCGTCCTTTACACGAGTCTCCGGTGGCTTTCCAGTACTCTCATCAAGAACATCATTGCGAGTGTAAGTAAACGGAACGTGACAAGTAGCTAAGGTGGCCTGGAGCTTGACTGTCACCATAGTCCATGGCAGCAACTTGACCTGATGTCGTTTATACTCTTCAGAATTTTGTGTGGCGGTTTCTCCCCATACATATGATTCTTGAAACGGAGCACTCATCGCAATCTTGGATGAATCTGTGATAGCTGGGATTTGGTCGGGTTTGATGGTGACAACAGGTCCCAACTCGAGGGAAGAGTTAGCCGACGTCCAAGTACTGGATGTCTTTGTGTCATTGTAATATATCATAGCATCGACGGTACGAGTTTGGTCAGTCTCATTGCCTACATCTTGTCCTTCACCGTTTAATACTACATTCTCTATTTTATCGTAAACCCACCCATTAGAGAGGTCGAAATTCATGTCCCGAATTGTCCTTGAAGTGACCAACTCAGTAAGCCACAAGTGGGACGAGTTATCGATCTCCTCTGTTATGGCACAAAGACTGTTGGGTGGAACACCGGTGTAGCTCTTGCAATATAACTTGTTCCTTGTGTTACAGAGAGCAACAATTTTGTCGTCCACCTTCACATTAAATCGCTTTGTGAATCTATGCATAAATAGATATATGGATATTGTACGTAGTATGTCATAAGATGATTCATTATTGGTTTTATATTATTCATTAACACATAATCAACTGACCTTGACCGGTTGGAAGATAGAACCTGAGGTGGGTGTAGTGGTAAAGTCATCAGCCAAAATGTGAGAATCGGCTTGGCTATAATTGAGCCTCCAGAAAGCACCCTGAGAAGCATTCTTGATTCTCAAAGTTCCATCCGGTAGAGAAACAACCTCATTGACGATGGTTTTAAATGCAGGATCAACATTCCCAAATCGTAGTTTGGCTCCACTTTCTTCAACAACAAGGCCAAGATAAAACCCATCGTCGCCCTTAAAAGTCACGTGTTTAGGTAGCCTGAGCAGCGATTCCCAGTCCGTAAACCGGAACACACAATACGGGTCGTCTATAGGCGTCGGAGAATATGGCCTTAAATAGTAAGTGCCGTTGACGTTGTAGCATTGTACGTATAGCCCCATTTGAACATGAAGGAAAGAAACCGTGCCACCGGAGAACTCAGGTACGAACAAGGTAGAGGTCCACATGGTTTGGTCATCCTCAGGCTCGTCTGCTAGAGCATATATGTATTTGTTGATCGGGCTGTCGGTCAACCGTTGCAAGTACTTGTTGTTGTAAGAGCAGCGGATGTGGAACATGGACGGGTGGAGTTTGGAGGGCTCGACCTCGAACCTCGAACGCGGACTCCACACTTGGTTTCCGGTCACTCGAATTGCATCATCTGTGAAGTAGTTAACGTATTTCCCTACGCTCTCTGAGTACAGCACCACAAACTTTGGCAATGCCATTGTAATCTTTTTCTTGGTTCTGGGTTTCTTTCTGCTTAATTATCAACAGTAGTAGTAATTAATTAGCTATAAGTGTTTGGTGAATGGTGATATTATCGACACTCTTCCTATTTATAGCAGAGCCTATCATTGTAAACGTGTGCCTTAATGTTACATTCATCATTCTTTGTTTTTATCAACCCACTTGTTGTTATAAATTATAAACGTCCAGTGTTTAACATATGTAACACGTATTAAATGCTCGTTTTGGGGTCAATTTCGCTACTCCTGGTCTAGTGGTAAAGCACTTGGCTAGATATTGACTTGGGCACATGCACCCTGAATTTGACTCCCACCAAAAGCAATTTCAAGGATTTACTTGTTGAGAGCTATTGTGTGGTAGAGAACACTCCATGTGAGTGGGCATGGACCATTTCTTGGTATGTGGGCTTTAAGCAAGGGTCAACCGGAAGGACTAGTAGCAGGCGGTTGTCGGTAACTATGGTGAATGAAGCGTCATCGAGCGGGGGCCTATCCTTGGAGCATGACCGGAGTTTAACTTTGGGTGAGGACGCCTGAAAGGTGGCCCAATGTAAGGCTTCTCTGTCATAAAAAAAATTGCTATTTGTACCCGTGTTTTTTAAAACTGGACCAACATGGATGGTTTGATTGGTTTGATCGTGAAACACTTATCGAGATTATGCAATATAAGTATAACTTGGATATAATTGTGATTCATTCATTGTTCAAATGGTTAAATCACAAATTTGACTCACTGTTTGGATGTGTTGGTCTGAAAACCATATTTTGTTAAATGGATAGGATCATTCTTTTGTTGGTTTTTTCATTAAAGCATCCCTATCAATGCAAAGAGAGAAGACATATGAAGTCTGGCTTGGAACCCAACATGTTACAATTCATTACAGGGAAGATCTGAAAGATTTATCATCATTTAGCAAGTAACTCATTTCAGAAGTGTCTTCACGATGGATTTCACGTTCAACTTCTTTAGATCCGTGTACGACTGTCCGCAGCCCACAAACATCACCGGTGCTCCAGATATGTACACCATGGACAGTGCAGCTCCAACCTATGCGACGAAACCAAATATGGGTTTGAACGGTTCAGTTTATGAACACAAGGGAGTCAGAAGCGATTTCCACAGATACCAGGGTTTTCCTGACCTTATCGTCAATGGTGTCGAACTTAGTAAGCAGGATTCCGTCGATTATATGGGGATTCGGGGAAGTGGACAGATCAGCCAGTTTCTTGACGATGGTCAAGCAAGTTCCGTCTCGTTAAAATCCGATCACAGGGAGAAAGGGATGTGTATAATAAAAACTGTTCAAAGTAGAGAGCACTAAACCTGATTGAACTTGGAGAGTTGATCAACTGCATCATTTCCAACCAGAGCCTCCCCGACGAACAGAACAAGATCAGGACTGTTGAGGTAAATGAGCTTCGACAGCGCCCTCATTAATGGTTCGTTGTCCTGAAATCCAAGAAAATTTTGTTGAAGACGGACCCCATGGTCTCAGTTGTGCACTATGCTAGTTAGGTTTTGTACTATAACTTCCGAAATGAACACTGTGCACATAGTTTACCTGCATTCGCCCAGCTGTATCAACAAGAACAACATCAGAACCATTGCGGGTAGCCTCCTGAATTGCTTCCTTTGCAACTACTGCAGGATCCTTTTCGTATCCCTTCTCGAATATAGGGATCTAGAAAGACAGAAGTGAGACTCAACTTTACAGTCTTTAACTATGCAAAAGATCAGAAGTACAAGAACATGCACAAAGAACAACAAAAATGGACAAGTATTCCACCTGTAGCCTCCGTGCATGAGTTCGCAGCTGCTCGACGGCTCCAGATCGGAATGTATCACAAGCAGCCATCATAACACTGACTTTGTGCTGCAGAAGCCAGTATGCGACCTGCAAGATAACACAGCAAACTTTCCCATAAGAGTAGTTCTAAGTGCTAGCATGGAGCCAAAGAGATAGTTAAACCAAACCTTAGCTAGATTGGTTGATTTTCCAACCCCATTGACACCAACAAAGACAACAACATAGGGCTTCCTTTGTTCCTTGGCAGCATGTACATCCCTCAATATGTCAATAGACCGTTTAGGAGTCAGAATCCGAACAAGTGCATCTTCCATAGCTGCCTGTGACCACATATACCACACCGAGACTTGGACGGTTGCTATTTGAACGTATTAAATACATAAAAACATACATTGAACAGGAAGCATATACCTGCACAGTAGAAGATATCCTTGTGAAAGATCCGAGCTTTTTACCTTCCAGACTAGCTGCAACTGATTCACAAAGCTTCTCAGCTATCTCTTCAGCCTTCGATGCCACATGAATAAAGAATAATCAGAGATTAAGGATCCAAGCAATACAAGGCAGAAGCCTGTCAAGTAACTTACCACATTCTTGGTCATAAGCCTGTTCCTTGAGAGCTTTCAGAGCTGGCTCCAGGTCTGACTTCTCCAAATTTGCTTTTCCGGCAATACTGAGACAAAGATAGCATGTCAAGTTTAACATTACCACATATATGCTTACCAATCTAGATTTTGTTCAGCATCTCTTCAATGCCAAACCATGCCCAAACAATATATCTTTTATTTCAATCCCATTTGAAAACTGATGCTCAAGATTAAAATCAATTGTATATGCAGGCAAGGATAATGGCAAGGCATATTTTTACCCTCCAAAAAGAGACAATATCGTATAAACAAACTTACCTCTGGAACATAGATGAAAACCACCCCTTCTTCTTGGAGTCAGGCATGCTGTCCTTGCCAACTTCGTCTTCTTCATCCTCACTTTCACTGCTAACAATCTCTTCCTTGTCCATCATGCTTTCACCTTGGTACTGCCACGATTTCTACATTCTCATTCCCATTTTCCGCAGGATTGGTGAAGTCCAATTTCGATTGTGCAGGCGAATCATCCCAAATCCTTTTTTTCTTGGTTGCCTTTTTCTTAGAATCCACTTTGGGACCCTTGTTATTACCAACAACAGTATCAGTTTTCTTCCCTCCTTTGCTTTTAATCTTCTGGAGCTTACTTACATCGAATGCTCCAACATTTTCACTAGCATTTTCTTTGCCATTAACAACAGATAAACTTCTTGAACCATCACTTTGAACATGATAGCCATTGGAGTGTCCGTTATCCTTTTTATGGACTGTTTTACTACTATCATCACCATCATCACTACCATCAGTAGCTTCGCTTTTTTTCTTGTTACCTCCATCAGTCCCACCTCTTTTCACGTGACCCTGTCTCTTAGAATCATTTACAGGCTTACCCGCCTTCTTCGATTTCTTCAGATCCTCTGACCTGGCCTCTGCCTCTTTCCTCAGCTGCCTAAAAGTTTCGTCAAATTCATTGTATTCCACCCGCTTCGGATCATATATCTCGCAGAATTCACGCTTCATCGCGGCAAGCAGTTCATCCACATACATCAATCGGAGTATGCGCTGATAGACAGCCACAAACACAATGCCAAGCTCATTGTGGAATGTCCATTTGAGGGTATAGGCTGCACCTGGAGCATCGTAGTTATATGAGTCTGCACTAGATCGTTCCTCCAAAAGGCAAAACCTGATCAGGGTGTCAATCGGTGATCCCTTGAGAGCGTTTCCAAGCTCTTTACATGTCCATAGGATCAATCCTCCTCTAGTAAATATGAGCAGCTGCTCCAACATCCTTACCTAGGGTAGATTCCCTACAGAAAAATACAACTTTAACGATGAATAGGAACTTTACTAACCAAATCCCCAATCCAATTGAAGCCAAAATTCAAGAACAGCTGGAAACTAGCATTAGTTCAATCAACAGGCCTTATCAACATCAACAAACAGAATTTAGTACTGAACACCTGTATCTGAGTTACGATCAAACAATAAGTCACGTAGATCATATCCAAGATGGAGAACTCAAAAAGAATCGAACAACAAAAAATCGGCGAAAGAGAAGTAGATCTTCTGGATTCTAATATCCGAACAGAGTAAAATTCGATAGATACCTGTCCGTTTTCGTTTGATTCTGATGAAGATCCCGCAGGAAGATAGTTCAGAGAAATGGAGGAAAAAGAACGAACAAAAAGTGAAAAAAAAAACTTAAAACGTAAAAAATAAATCCAAATCAGAATTTGTGTCTGGAAGTTTATATATTCAATATATATCGGGCTTCCCTTTGCTTCTTAAGTTTTGGACCCAGCCCGGCCTGGCATAACCAAACATAGATGTATTGGGGCTGGGAGACCCGGCCCTGCTTGACTGGCATTGACCAGGCTTCAGACTACTAGCCACTACCTATAGGTTGGGTTCGGATTCTTCAAATGTCTGCGGACGCTGATAAAATGTACAAGGGGATCTCATATCCCCCTACCTCTTCATCCTTTTGACGAATTTTCTATCCCATCTCATACAGAGAGGAGTAGAGGGAGGTAATCTAAAGGGTCTGAAACTTAATGTGAGATGCCCCACCCTTACCCACATACTTTTCGCGGATGACACCATCCTATTCGGAGATGCCTCAGTCTCGGAAGCAATTGAAATTGCGAAGGAATATGGGCGGATTACAGGGCAAGAAATTAACATTCAGAAGTCCTCAGTAACCTTCAGCAGAAATACCCCGATGGCCCTCCAGACCCTTATCAAAGATAGACTTGGTTTTGACTGTAACCCCGAGTTCGGAAAGTACCTTGGCATTCCCTCAGAATGGGGTAGGTCTAAAAAAGATATGGTGAAGAATATTCTTACTCGCCTTGACAACTTGTGCCAGTCTTGGAAGAGTCAGCTCTTATCCCATGCCGGGAAGGAAACGCTCCTGAAGTCGGTCTTTCAAGCCATCCCCACCTACATTATGTCATGTTTCCTCCTCTCCAAAGAAGTTACAAAAAAAAATGAACTCAAAGCTGAGGAATTTCTTCTGGGGAGGGACCTCTACCTCTAAGTCGATTCATTGGAGAGATGGAGAGGTCCTCTGCCACCCGAAAGCGATGGGTGGCCTGGGTTTTAAAGAATTTAGAGCATTCAACCTAGCCCTCCTGGCTAAGCAAGGGTGGAGACTGCTTCAAGACCGGACAAATTATGGGCAAAGCTCCTTAAAGGTCTTTACTTCCCGGGAACCTCCTTCCTTGAGGCGAACAAAGGAGAGAAAGCATCCTGGATTTGGGCGAGCATTTGCGATGCTAGGATAACATTGAAGTTGGGGGCTCGCAAAAATCTTATGAATGGTCAGTCCATTCGAGCCTTTACTGACCCCTGGATCCCAAATGTAACGGGATTCAAGCTCCCCATCGGAAGAGAAGGGACCGAGACCAATCCCACGGCTTGGATGTCACAGGACCATGAACAATGGGACCCGGGGAAACTTAGGGATTCTTTAAATGAGGAAATGGTGATTGAGGCAATCCCGATAGGCCCTCTTGACGTGAAGGATCATTGGGTCTGGCATTTCTCAAAGGAAGGAAATTTCTCAGTGAGATCGGCCTACCATTGTAGTAGAACCTGTGAGGGGGCTGATACTAGGAATGACAGGTACCTTTCGGAGGACCCAGTATGGAAAAATCTTTGGAACCTCCCATGCCTGCCTAAGTTCCATTTCTTCCTCTGGAGAAGCACTCAGAATGCACTGGCCACCAAAAAGAACCTCTGGACTAGGAAATGTGCAGACTCGGCTCTCTGTCCTATTTGCGAAGAAGAAGAACAGGATATCTTCCACTGCTTATTCCGGTGCAACCATGCTAGGAGGACGTGGGATAAATCCTTCATGGGCTTTAGCCCACCCCCTCCAGGGACGGGAATCATTCAGTGGATTATAAAATCCAAGGAGGACAACAACAACTTTGATATCATGCTTTGTATTGCTACGTTGTGGAATATTTGGAAAAACAGAAATGACAAGATTTTCAACGACAAGGCCCCTGTGTGTGACACCACAATCCTGCTCTCTTCACGTATGAAATCTGAATGGGAACGCTTTCAATGTCAGTCACAGCACACCCCTTCTTCCAATTCGACCCAACAGCCTCCACCGCCTGACAATTGTAGGGAGATTTTTTGTGATGGATCGTTCTCACAAAACCTCCCGAGGGCGGGATATGGGATCATCATGAAAGATCGCCATAGAGTAGTTGTGGCCGGATACGCGGGCACCCTTGTATGTTCATCACCCATCGTCGCTGAGGCTAAAGGCCTGCTCGAAGGCATCAGGATAGCGGCCTCCTCTGGGGTTGAGACTGTTGTAAGACGGATTGTCTGGACTTGGTGAATGCGCTTAGGAAGAATCCGACTGGCTGGCCATGGCAATGCGCAGCTTGGCTCCACCGAATGTCTAACATTCTAACTGAGAACCCTCAGATCAGGATTTCCTTCACCCCCTGAGCCGCTAATTTTCTGGCGGACAAAGTGGCTAAGGCAGCAGCTTTCGACGTGGGCCAAGAGGATTGGATTACTCAACTATAGCTTTTGATCCGGGATTTTTTTTCCCTTGTAACCCATCCCTCTATTAAGTGATGAATATAATGAGTATTTTTATCGTAAAAAAAAGAAAAAGTAAAGAGTGCTGTTATATACAGTTCGTATTTTACTTCGCGCAGTCTGTCTTTACTTCGGGCAGTCCAAGTTTTACTTTGCACAGTCCGTTTTTACTTCGCGCAATCCAAGTTTTACTTTGCGCAGTCCGTTCTTACTTCGCGCAATCCAGATTTTACAAAGACGGTCCATATTTGAATAAACTAATTATTTTTATTATTTTGAAAGTAAAATAAAATACATATTGAAAACTACGACACATTTTCATATCAAAAATTAATATTCTAATAAAATAAAAAATACATTTTTCACAAAATAAATTGAATAATTATAAACCATTACATATCTTCGAAAATATCCAACAAAAAAAATTAAGGTTTATAGTTATTCAAGTTATTAAAATCTGGACTGCGTTAAAATCTGGACTGCACGAAGTAAAATTTGGACTGCACGAAGTAAAACCTGGACTGCGCGAAGTAAAAACGGACTGCGCAAAGTAAAAACGGACTGCACGAAGTAAAAACGGACTGAGCGAAGTAAATAAGGGTATAATGGTAAGTTTTTGAGAAAGTATGGACTGTATATAGCAAATCACAATGTAAATTATGTAATCATAGTATGATTCTGCATCGCGTGTCATTATACTTAATTTTAGGTGCACTTAACGAATTTTGCAGGTTTCTCAAATTCTAGCAGGTTACAAGTTGACGTGGTTGTCACATAGGCTACATGTGAAAAAAATATAATAATATTATTTATTTTATAATTTTAATTTTCAAGTGACAATTATTTTTGTAAAATATTTTAATATGTTAAATAAAATTAAATGAAAAGAAAATAAGGTAAACCTTAAAAAAATCGAACGCTCGATCAATAAAAAATTACTCGCAAGCAACATACCTCAACCCTTTCCCTAGAAAACTAGTCACTTTATTGACCGATATTCAAGGGGCCTCGAACGACCGAGTGGGGAGGACAACCAATGAGAGACAGACCAAAAAGAGTCAACCGAGAGGAACGATAGTGGCAACATTAGAAGACAGAAAGTGTTCCAGCCTCGTCGCCTGGCCCAATACAGGAAACCCAAGTCCGTTGGTCTTCAGGGGGTGGTGTACCTCGTAAGCGATAACGGGGGTAGTTAGTTCAAGGGAGAGTGAGGTGATCAGTTTAAGGAATGGGAAGGGAGGCGAGTTACGTACCACGAGCGTTTGTCCGCTGGGTAAAAGTGTTGTCCTCCGGTTTACGGAGTGTACGGGGGGTATTTATAGTACCCCTGTCTTGGTCGCCAAGGTTGAATCCTGGCCACTCGTTTGTAGTCTCCATAGGATGTCGACACGTGTCCGCTTCGTTGTGGAACCCTAAGAGCCGCCTCGTTGGGCCGTCGCTTTGGGCCTTCTTTTACTTCTTGGGCTTGTTTGTCTGGGCCGCCTAAACTGTCGCCCAGGTCCAACCCGTCGGCGCCGACCGCTGCGCATGGACAGCTGTCCGGGCTCTTAGGATGCTGGCGGGCCGAGCCCATCAGAAGGCGACGACGAAGAAACCCTAAAACCCCTCATAAGGGGAAGGAGATCTCATGACGAGAGAGAGAAAATTTACCATGTCTAAAATGATTAACAACGTAAAAAACGAAAAAAATTAGGCGCTGAAAGCCAGAATATACCTTTAAGCGCAAGAAAATGTTTAACTTGGGACGAGAAAAGATGAATCCACGATTCATCTGTCTTCCAAGGTGCTAGTCTCTCATTGATCAAGTGATCCATGAGTCTGTCAGCATATTGTGAAAAAAGAGAAGAATTATTTGGTAAGAACATGAACATGAGAGGAAAATATGATAGCGATACTATAAGGTTATGGACCGCATTTTATCCCGCTAGGTTAGATTTTAGAACATAGATAAGTCTACCCAATCTTAGCTACTGATCCTACTCTACTTGAGATTTCTCAGCCGAAACTATGTTTCTGAAAAGAAAATTTCCACTAATGTAAAAAATCTACAAATGTCAATCTGTTAAACAATGGCCTAATTTGGCAACAAAGTGGGAAAACTGGTAAAAGTGAGAAGGCGGCCGCCATGACAGCTAGAAGGGGCTGACTTTGCGAGCCAACTGCAGCATGAACTCGGGAACAAGGCGTCGTCTAGGAGGAGCCACTTTGTCTTTAGCTTGAGCATCGGGATCACCCTCGTGTATAATCGAAACTAAGTCCTCGAACAACTGATCTTTCCCACCTCTCATTGGATCCTGAAGAAACAAGTCTGTATGAGTCTTGCCTTCATATGTTATTGCCTCAGCCCTCACTCCAGCTCTCTTCAGCGTTTCAGCAAAACTCGTGCTGCATAATTTAGAACACCAGAACCATTTCGTAATCATTGCATGAATGGCCCTAACTGCAATCATAGTGTGTGGAGGATACTCACCTGGCATCATAGGGGATTGAATAGTCTGCAGTACCATGGAAAAGAACAACTGGAGGCAGGGGAGAAAACTGCATCCTGCATGCTTGGATCCTGCGCTAGAACTTCAGGTGAAAACCGCTTTAACGACGCTTCACCTTCCATTATGCTGCATTTTGTGCAAACCCGAAATCAGAACAAACTACGAAAGACTGAGAATCAATCAGTTCACACGATCATACCTTAAGAATATGGAACGGTACAGACCCCGACTGTGGAAGTAATCAACGAGGTTAAACAAGTTGTACCCTCCTGATAAACCAAAGTAAGCCTTGATCTGGGAAACACTCCAGGAAAGATTCTCCCCTTTCACGGCTTCTCTGATTGCCTGCTCAACTAGGGCACATCCAGCTATATGAGCTCCAGCTGATTGACCCATCAGATAAATCCTATTGGGATCACCTCCATATTCAGCTATGTTTTGGCATACAAATGAGATTCCTTGGCAGGCATCCTGCACCATGTCTCCCATAGTTCCCTGAGGAAAGTTCCTGTATGGAGGTAGAGAAAATGGGCATGGTTATATGGTTTAACCCGACAATCATAATAATCAATTGTTTAGCTGTAATGAACGGTATAAGAAATGGCTTAAAGTGCCTGTCAGTTCACCATTACCCACACCGATCTCAGCCCTAGCATGAACCAAGAGTGTTTCTATACGCAATTTTTATCAGTGGTATGAATTTTACAATCTTAGCAACGAGTTTGGAGTTGATGCATAAGAGCCATAATCACCTGTAATCTATGCAAGCTACTATGATGCCTCTTTCAGATAGTTGCCACCCCAGTAGAGAACCCCAAGCTTTATACCTGCACCCGCAATACTGTAAGATTCTCAATGACATTGAACCATAGATTCAAGAACACGATGTATAGATTACTCACCCGATTATCCAGGCTCCACCAGTTACAAATGCAACAACTGGCTTTGGACCGTCGCTGGTTTTTGGTATGTACAGATCAAGGCTGCATATGGAAACTTTCTCTACATCATTTCTTTGCTATATTGTTACACTGATCTGATGAGAAACGACCAATGCTGGAACTGGAAGCATTACCTATTTCTCGGTTGATCGCCATAAACTACACTCCTAATGACATGCTTAGAGAAGAAATAGTAATATCCAACTGCAAATCAGTAACAGAAAGCTGTAATGCTGAATGGAAAAATCAACATAATAGGGAGGATTGAAGCAAGGTATTTCTGCTAACCTTGAATGAAGCCAGGGAGAAGCATCAAAGAGTAACAACCAAGAGCAATAAATCTGATAACCCATCTGTAGCCTACCCTGGATTAACAGAAATGTTCAGTTCATACCTAATGGCTATATGGAAAGGAGAGAGTCTTATGATTTATCAGCGATTGAAACAGATAAACCGCCATATTAATTAGGTCATCCAAATTACCCAAGATAGGTGAGGAGCTGCAAGCTCCATCTCGTAATCAGATACGTCTCCACGGCGGCGTGACCGACTTCACTGCTTAACGACTCCTCCCGGCTCCCCTCCGGCTCCGCCGCCCCTCCGTCGTCTCGAGACAGAAGGGGCTTCTTGTTAGAGGCGCTCTCCTCGGGAATCGAGAGCCGTGTCGAAGGGTTGTCGAGGACGAGGTTCATCAAGATGCGATGACCCACCCCCTTCCCTTCTGCATCCTGATCATCTTTGATCAGCAGTGAAGTCTCCGTGATCGGCGACGAATTGGGGAGTTTGTAGTGGTTGGTTGCGGTGGTGACGGGGAGGACTTGGGAGGACGGCATTATGGAATCAAAGTGGTGGGAGCCTCTGATCTGGCGGGTAAATTGGTCGGTGGCGTAAACAAGCGATAATTTGAAATTTGATTTCTCAGGGGAGTGTCTGGTTGATAGGAATCGGAGGGAGACGGAGAGGAACTTGATTTGGCGGAATTTGGTCATCGCCGGTGGGTGGAAGTCTTCGTCTCCTTCATCTTCTTTACCTTCTGAACACGAAAGACAGAAGAGATGAGAGATCTCTGAGCAGCAGAGACGTGGCAGTTCGGTAATTTCGAGGTGGGAGTTTACCTCTATCCAATGTAAATGGGCCACGTGTCTCGTCGTTAATAACTTGTTAAGCTTTCTTGTGGTGGGAGAACTTGGACTTGGTCGTCACTTATGGCTTGTTTGGACGTCAGTATTTAACTATTTATGAGTTAAATTGAGGGTGAATTAAAGTTATTTCACTGAGGTGAAAAGTATGTAATTACACTTTTTGAGAATGATAAAAAAAATGAGTGAAAATTTGCACTTTTTTCCTGTACTTTTCTAAATTAACAAATAGCCCATATACTACGAAATGATCGATTTACCTTCTTTTATTATTGTCAACCTAACAATCAAACACTTCCATCCAAATTTCTGTTAAGTGATGACTCAACAATTAATGATGACATTACATTGCCACATCATCATCTTTTGATCCATCTCAAGTAAACTAAAAAGAAGAAAAACATAAAACATAAAAAGAACTAAATTTTTTTATTATTTTAATTTAATAGTTTTTAATATTAAAAGTAAAATAAAAAATTTAATAAATTTAAAATTTTCTAAAAATAATTTTTTATAACATTTAATCTAAAATCCAAAAAAAATAAACAATAAAAACTAATTTTTATTTATAAATTTAAAAATATTATTTTTATTTAGTGTCTTTTGTTTTTCAAATTTTATTTTATTTGAGGATGAACCCGATTATGTGACAAGGTACTGTCATTGTTGATTTATATTGGTGAGTCATCACTTAACATAATTTTGGATGGAAGGGCTTGATTGTTAGCTTGGTTATAGTAGGAGGGGTTAAATCGATCATTACGTAGTATAGGGGGATGTTTGTTAACTTAACAAAGTAGAGGGGGAAAGTACAATTTTTCCTTAAATAATTCATATTTCTTTTAAAATAACATGTTTTATGGTTATAATATATTTATTTTCCTTTTCAAATATTATAATTAAAATCCTAATATTTAAAATTATTAGCATGAATCTCTTTCGTGCTTTGTCAATATGGGATTTGCTCATCCCTCTTAAGGAATCAACGTCCTCGTTGAGGTTTGCCCCACCGTCGTTCAAGAGGGACAAAGAGAGGCTCTGATATAGAGGCTATAGAAGTTAAGGTTCATAGATTTTACTGAGTGAGAGTAACAATTTAAGAGTTACACTCTATACACAATATGTTATGACTTATAACGTTACTGAGATTTACTGATTTAGGGAACTAAGAGTAATGGTTTTGGTTTAAGGGTTAGAGTTACTAATTAGGGTTTAGTAAAATGGTGATGTGGTTAGGCTATAGAAGTTAAGGTTCATAGATTTTACAGTGTGAGAGTAACGATTCAAGATTTACACTCTATACACAATACGTTATAACTTATAACATTACTAAGATTTAAGAGTAATGGTTTTGGTTTAAGGTTTAGAGTTACTAATTAGGGTTTAGTAAAATGGTTTACAGGGTTAGGTTATAGAAGTTAAGGTTCATAGTTTTTACGATGTGAGAATAACGATTTAAGATTTACACTCTATACACAATACATTATAACACGATATTTTTACATAATGGTCGCTATTTATGATGATATAATTAATGACATTCATGGTGCACAAAACACGATATTTTTATAATATATATTCTTTAATATTACTACTATATAAAGAAAATATAATCCAAAAAATATATATAAAGAAAATTCAAAACAAGGAAATATTTTCATGTATCAACCTCCTTTTTTGTTTTTGTTTTTAGTTAGGATGATGCACGATTTATGGTGCTCCTTAATGGGAGCTTCCACGACAAAAAAGAAGTGAGATTTCAATATCACATTAGCTAGTATCGACTATAAATATTCCTCTTCCTAGTCGTCAATCCACATAAAATGAAGAAAAAAATAAAGGAAAAGAGGCATCATTAGCGACATATGTATGCGGGAGTGTATGCATTTTGGCCATCAGAGAAAGGAAGAGAGAAATTAAGAAAGAATGAACTTTTGATAATGGTGTTAATCGCGGTCTCTAAGTATTTTAGACAAAAATTATTTGCCACATCAGCTTTTGGAGACCTCCCCTTAAATGTAGGGATATAATATTTTTTTTTTAATTTTTTCAAACTCTCTCTTCCCTCTTTCGATCTTTTCACCATAATAAATAAAAAAATAAAATTATATACCAAAATAAATACCTATTCAAACTAGGTATTATTTTGGTACATAGTTTTATTTATTTATTATTATGGTCAAAAGCCCCCCTCTTTCTTTTCCCTTTTAATTAGTTTACTTTTCATAACATTTTATGTGTTACTCAAAACATATTGTTTCCTTCACAAATGTTGTTTGTTTTATTTTTTTGAATCCAACGACATCAATATTAATATATTTTAGTAAATAATTAATATTATATTAAAAACTATGTGGAGGATGACGAAATCGTTAATCATTACTTACACCTACACATTACACCAAAAATTTCTAAGCATATTCAATCATATTGTTTACTTACAACATAAACAAGCCTAATATGTTGTTCATTCAAAATCGGGCTTTTCACTAAAATAATTAAAAAAAATTAACTATTAACTTAAATAAATATGGTTCAAAACTATTAATTTTTATAAATAAAATCGCCCCAGGCCTAGGCGATATCGCCTAAGTCCCAGGCGATATCGCCCCAGCACCAGATATTTCTGATCAAACCGATTCTAAACTGCCTAACCAACCGAGTAAATGTTGTCTGGCTGGACACATGGCGATCTCGCCCCAGCCACAGGCGATATCGCCCGGGCTACAGGCGATCTCGCCCGAGGGGCAGACACCGGGCAAACTCGCCCCAACCCCTATAAATACCCCATTTTCAACCCCACCATTCCCCCACACCACTCTTTAACCCCTAAGGCAAAGGTAAGTCTCCTTTCTCTCTATTTTTTTTTAAATTACATTATTTAGTAGGTTTTAGGTTAGAGAATTAGTTTAGGGTTTTAGGTTAGAGAATTAGTTTAGGGTTATTATGGTAGATAACTTTTTCCAAAGTGATTTATTAACACTGTCATATTGACGTTGTAGGATTTTTATAAAACGAAGAGGACCTTTTCTCGCACCATTACACAAGGTACATAGTACACACATTATTTATTGTTCTTATGTCATTGTGAACCATGTCATTATTTATGGATAGCTTAGAGAATTAGTATGATGTTGAGGTTAGCGAATTAGTATAATATTGAGGTTAGACAATTAGTATAATTTTGAGAACTAGTATACTTTTGAGAAAGAGAATTAGTATAAAATAGTTTTCCTAACAATTTACTATACAATAGATGTCGAACTATGGATGGGATGAACCGTTGGTTGATCAGACTCCTGAGGGCGTTAGGCCTCAACCTGGTGATTGTTCTCTATTGTGGGGGGAGAACAAGCATAGGGCTACTTTAGTGTGGCGTGACCCTCATGCGTGCAAGGCGCTGAAGTTGCGACAGCGTAGTTGTTGCTTAGAGTGGAGTTCAGAGTACGAGGCATTCTTGCGAGAGTGTCGACTCCTCCCTGTTGGTCGTTTACTCGGTTTCACACCGTGTAAGGAGCTCGTCACAGCATTGATTGAGAGGTGGCGGCCAGAGACTAACACATTCCACCTGATACCGGGCGAGGCGACGATCACTTTGGAGGATGTTGAGGTACTTACGGGTCTTCCTATCGATGGAGTTCCTGTTACCGTAGCGGTGGACAGACGTGATCCGGGTGTCATATGTGAGGAGTTGTTGGGTGCCCGACCCCCAGCTGGGAGTTGTACGGGACAGTCAGTGAAGATATCGTGGGTGAAGGGAATGTTTGATCGTCTACCGGCTGGAGCTCCAGCAGATGTTGTTCTCCGCTATGCACAAGCCTACACTTGGGTTCTTCTTGGCGCCATTCTACTAGCTGACCGGACTGGAGACTTGATACCGGTTCATCTACTCCGGCTTATTGGGGACTCTGTGGTTGCATCCACGTTCAGTTGGGGTAGTGCGGTACTAGCATGGCTGTATAAGGCCATGGGGAGGGCGACCTTCTTCACGGCTGGGAGTCAGAGGGGTACAGGTGACTTGGGAGGCTTCACCTTGCTGGTCCAGCTCTGGGCCTTGGAGAGATTCCCGATCATAGCCGAGCGCTACGTAGCAGGTGGTGACCCACCAGATGCTGACACCGTTCCTCGTGGTGTGCGCTGGATGTCTGTCATCCAGCGCCACCAGCATCGCGTGGCTATGAAGCTGGAGGAAATACGCTACGCACTTGATCGGAACACGGAGTTCGTGGTTAGGAATCTTAACCTCATGTACATACTCTCTCTGATTTTCTTAATTCTTCCTTACAACATATTTATTAATTCTCCAGTGGATGTCGTACGCCTTTCGAGAGGAGGACTATCAATTGGAGGACGATGTGTTCTGGCGAGCTGTTTGCCCCATGCTGTGCATAGACTGTGTCTCATGGCACCATCCTGATCGTTGCATGCGTCAGTTCGGACATGGTCAGCGTATCCCACAGGACGCCGAACCTGCTGCTCGCGTCGAGGAGTTGCTGGGACTAGACTTCAGAGCACCAGTGCATGATTGGGGTGCTAGGTACCTACAGTACTTACGTCTCTGGGAGGAGCGGGATCAGCACATTGCCGAGGGCGAGGTGAGAGCAGATCCATTGAGCCACCACTTCCATGATGAGTACGACGAGTGGTACAGGAGACGGACACGCCTGGCCATATCACACGATGGTGCACAGTTTCAGGGGATGGTTAGTGGCCACCTACTTTAGTAACTGTAGCCAATTTAGTATTCCCTTAGGGTACACTAACTTTTCTTTTTGTTTTGCCTTTCAGATCGCCTCGTTGGAGCAGGCTACCATTTTGAGTGGTACGAGTGATTCTCACATGAGTCATGTGCTCCGATCTGGATTGGCTATGAGTGGAGCATATGAGCGCCTTCCCGATCGAGGACCACACCGCCCACGTGCAGCATCACGCCTGCCGACATACCCTCCCTATGATGGCTATCCCATCCCACAGAGAGGTCACAGTACAGGGTTGGATAATGTCGATTACGGCGGTCTCGCGCACCACGATGTGGGATACGCACCTCCACCCTACTATGTGTGGAACGAGGATTTCGCTGACGGGCGGACTTACAGTTTCGATGACCCTCCTCAGTACCAGGCTACGACGCCTCAGTACCAGCCGACGGCACCTCAGTACCAGACGACGGCGCCTCATTACCAGCATGCAGGACACCCAGGTGCGTCGAGTAGCCAGCCGTATGGGCCCACCAGCCAGCACGTTGATCAGAGCCATCCGGTCGGCTCCCAGGGTTTCTCGGAGGACAGTGGGTTCGAGGATTGGGCCCATCGACCTGATTTCGTACCGCAGTCCACCCAGACACCACCGTACACTCACATGTTACGTGATCGGACTACATTGCGTCCACCGGATTGCTACACGGACGAGCAGCGACAGAGACGCCAGAGGGGTCGGAGGCATTGACACTCACATTTTCAGTTTTTCGTTTCTGTATTTATGTTATGGTTTACTGTTTTTATTTGTCGTACTATGGTGATCGATTTGCACTTTCATGTCATTTTCGCTGTTAATGTTTTTGCAATGAAATTCAACCATTTCGATCTATATGTGGATGGAACACTACTGCGCCACATTTTATTATAACAAACTTCACTACGAAAATTACATAAACAACAGTTCCAACACGGTTCAGGTCCGAGGGTTTCTCATATTGAAATTCATAAGCTCTTGTTGTTCTTTGATTTTCTGGTTCAGTTGTCGAATCATCTCGTCCTTCTCCCTAACGACCCTTTGGTTCTCCCTCTTAGCTAGATCAAGTTCTTTGTCCTTCGCCCGAATTATATTGTCCTTCTCCCTTTTGATCTTGTCCACAGCCTCCTGAACCACCAATGTTTCAAAATAACCACAACCCTTGTTCTTTAAAAAATGGCAACGAAACATGCGGGTTAGGAAATATTAATGGGATAGGTGACAAATTAAGAAAATCATTCCAGTCTTTATACCTCCCTCTCAAGCGGACACCCAAAATAGGGTTCGAGATCCTTCAGTTGAATGGATCTTGTTGCCCTCAAATCACACCAGCAATTCACCTCACTTAGCTCATACTCGAACAGGTATTCCTGAGGTTTCTTCATCTTGTACATTATACGATCAACTTCTGAAACTACACGACAATAGCAATTGTAATTAGTGCAAAACGTGAAGTAGACGGGGAAACAAGGCATGTTTTTTACCTTTATCGCGAGCTCTACTTCTTTCCCCATGTGTGAACACCATAGTGTGACCGCGGTGGATGGAAACTGAATTCGAAAATTGAAAGTAGTGGTGTGTGTTTGGAAGCTGGTAATAGGAGGGTTTTATGATGCATACTGCCCCCTGTTGTGGCACAGGCGATATCGCCCGTGACCCAGGCGATCTCGCCCATGTCATAGGCGACATCGCCTATGCCTAGAGTGACTACTATTTTATTAAACGAACCGAGATAAAAACGTTACAGATACACTATTTTATTTCACGCTTGATTACTAGAAGACGCCCCAGCACTGTCCCGTCTCCTTCCACATGTCCTTGCATTATGACCCACGCAACCGCATGTCCTGCACTTACTTGGGCGACCCTCCTCACGCCAATCCATCTCGTTTCTGATTCGAGAGTGTCGTGGACGACCCTGTCCACGAAGAAGATGAGGTTGCGGGATCACTGGTAGGCCCGTGTGTGGGATCCAGTCTTTAGGACCCAGTATTGGTTGGAATGACTGAGCATACACTAGCTGGGTCTTGGATACCAGATAGAAGGGGCTGACGTAGTTTTGCCAGTTAGCACCAGCAAATGTGCAATAAGCTACAGCATGGGAGCACGGTACCTTGTACCCCTGGAACTTCCCGCATGTGCAAGTCCCCTTACGATTCGACTGCCTATCGAACCGAACAACGTAGCTATTATTACCGCTACGGTTCTGATTGTTTGGACCAGACTTAACCTCGTAAACCCCGTTAGCCGCATCGTACGGCAGCACGTAGTGTCTGACGGAACTTGACGTAGATTCTTTGGTTAATTTCTGACAGTACTTCGTATACGCGTTCCCTTCTGCCAACATTCCCTGGTATTCCCCACGGCGCCTATGCCAATACTTGACCATACGGTGGAATGTGTGCTCGATCACAGAAGACATGGGCAAACGTCGCACACCCTTAAGTACTCCGTTCACGCATTCTTGCGCGTTGGTCGTCATGGTTCCCCACCGAGCACCGCCTCCCTCAGTGTTGTCATAGGCCAAGCTCCATAAGGGTAGTTCCTCATTCACCCATTTTGGCTCCCGTACGTTTTGTTCATCATGGATCGCCAACCATTCTGCCTTCTTTGCCTCAAACTTCCGCACATTCCCTTCTATTCCTGCGGGTAGCGATGAAGACTTCTATGAATATCTAGTTTGTATGACAATATTGTATTAGTTAAGTTCAAATATACACCGTAAACAAGTTGACAAATACCTAAGTTCCAAAGGCGAGATTTTAAAGTTTGGTTGCGGTATTTCTTGTTGAAGTTGCTTAGGTAATGGCGTAGACACCACCTCCATACCCACCCTCGATCAATGTTGCGCATTGCCGCTGCTATCCCCTTGTGTCGATCACTGATGATTGTGATGTTGGCCCGATTGGTCACATGTCTCTGTAGATTCTCCATGAACCACTTCCAATTATCGGAATCCTCTTTGTCAACTATGGCGTACGCCAATTGAACAATCCGATGTTGCCCATCGAATGTACTAGCCATCAACAACACTTGCTTGTACTTGCCCGTGAGGAATGTGCCGTCAATGATCATGACCCCAGAACAGTGCTTGAAGGCTTCTATGCATGGCCCAAACGCCCAAAACACACTCTTGAACATCCTACAGTTACCCGCCGGGTGGGTTATGATCTCGTACCGTGTCCTGGGGTTTGTGAGACGAATAGCATTCAGGATTGTCTCAATGTTGTTGTATGATGCCACCCAGTCACCGTACAGCTTCTCGACAGCACGTTGCTTGCCAAACCACGCCTTCCGATACGATATATTGCGGTGGTACTTCTCCAGAATGCAATCAATAACTGTCTCAACCTTCAACCCCGGCTCTCTACGCACAATGTGCATGATTGCATCTGAGATCAGCGTGACATCGAGCTGTGGGTGGGGCCCTAGTATCGTTGACCGGTCACAACTGTGGCCGTTGTTGAGTTGTCGTATTATCCAGAATCCATATCTGTTGCTAAGTGTAGAACGCATCCTCCAAGGACACGTCGGGTCGATGCACTTGATGGCCCATTCATTCGGGTTGGAAGTGATTACCCTGTACTTATAGTTGCGGATGACTGCTTGGCTCTTCGTTAGGGACACCAGTTGACCTTTGGTAGAGAATGTCTGACCCAAGAAGAATTCCAACTCCACCGACCAGTACGCCTTCGCTGGGATCTGGAAGCGCCTGTCCATGGAGTAGGTGTTGGAGATTGTCATAATGTCGTCACAGTCGTCACCCTCACTCGTGGCATGTTCCAGTGGCATATGAACTTCCACGCTATTTGCTGTGGCTCCCCCTTCTTCATCGTCGTCTTCCTCGTCGGTTTGGCCAATGTCATCGTCGACGTTTGGATTCCATTCGTCCGCCGAGCAATGGCTCCTTTCATCTCCAGAATCGTCAGTGCTGACATATTCATCTCGCGCCAACCCCTCTTGGTCAACCTCCTCCTCCTCCGGACCGATATGACTGGTCGCCATGTATTCCCCATCATACGTTTGGCTCTGCTCTGCCATCTGATTTGGAATGACCCCCGAGAAATCGGAGAACTGAGACGGCTCCTCTTCCATCAAGGCGTACAACTCGGCAACTTCGAAAAATGGGTTGACGCGAACTAAGTCGTATATGACTTGTACGCCGTTGTCGTCCGATATCGGCCTAGAAACGAAATGCGACAGATTTCCCTCAGAACTGTATATCGGCATTCTCCAGACAAATGACTGGATTATCTGATCCGCTCCAAGACCCATTTTCCGCCGAAACACGGTAACCACACTATCATAGGTCGCTCGCTTGGTCATCTTCAGACGGACATTATTTCCCCCTTCGTAGGATAAGCCGGTCCAATCCTGAACGATACGGCCCCCCCAGAAAACTTGGATTCGGAATTCTCGTGACAAAGTGTAGTCGGCCATTTTAGAATGTTAGTTCTTTCGATTTGGTGACTAACCCCCGAAACTAACAAGGATTTATAGGGTGGTTAGTGATCCGAGATGTAGGCGATATCGCCTATGCATTAGGCGATATCGCCCATGCCCTAGGCAATATCGCCTAATCCTTGGCTATTTTCACACCCGTGACTCAACCGAATCTAATCACGGACCCGTTTTAGAGTCACGGGTGACTATCCTTGGTGCAGGGGCGATATCGCCTAGGACTTGGGCGATATCGCCTAGGCCTGGGGCGATTTTATCTATAAAAATCAATAGTTTTGAAACGTATTTATTTAGGTTAATAGTTAATTTTTTTTATTTATTTTAGTGAAATGACCTTCAAAATCTTAATGGTTATAAAATATAGGGAAAATGGTGTTTTGCCCCCCTTTACTTTGCCAAGTTAACAAACAGCCCCCTATACTATGAAATGATCAATTTACCCCCTCCTACTATGCCAAATTAACAAACAACCCCTTCCATCTAAATTTCCATCCAAAATTTCGTTAAGTGATGAGTCACCAATATGACTCATCCACAATTAATGAATGTACATTGCCGCATCAACGACTTTCGTCCTTCTCAAGTGAACTAAAAAGAAAAAAAAAAGAAAAATTATAAAAAAGAATTAAATTTAATTTATAATTAAAAAATAAAAAATACTTTTAAAAAAATTCGTCTATGGATTTTAATATTAAAAATGAAATTAAATTTTTTTCTAAAATAAATATTCAACTTATTCTAAAAACAAATTTTAAAATTTTAAATACAAATATTTATTTAATTAAAAATAATTAAAAAAAATTCATAAAAAATTAAATGTATACTTTTTAATTTATAAATTTAAAATTAATATTTTTATTGCCTTTTGTACTAAAAATGTACTGTCATTAATGATGTGGCAATGTACTATCATTAATTATGGATGAATCATATTGGTGAGTCATCACTTAACGGAATTTTGGATGGAAGGGGATGTTTGTTAGGTTGGCATAGTAGGAGGGGGTAAATTGATCATTTCATAGTATAGGGGGTTGTTTGTTAACTTGGTAAAGTAGAGGGGGGCAAAGTACCATTTTCCCTAAAATAAATAAAGACATCATAAATTGGTCTAATATATGACACAATAAGTAGTCCTAAAGGCTAAAACTATTCAACTCTCACCAGAACTTTGATTAACTTATATTTCATTAATATTCTAACTTTTTCATAACATTCTACAAAAATAATATCAACAAAAATAATATCATCAAGATGTTAATCAATCAACTAATAGGATCATTAAACATTAAATTGGATTTCTCATAATAAAATAATATGATCAAGATGGTACAGTGACTTTGAAGTAAAAAATAAATCAAATATAAAATTTAGTTATAATATTTTATTTTTCAGCATTCTCATGTTAAAGGTGTAAATATACATCATGATTTTGAAGTAAATAATACATTATGTATGTATATTCATTCAAATAAAAAATTAAGTTAGAATGGTTTGTTATCTAGATTTTTAAAGTTAAATGTTTAAATATACATCGGGCCTTTAAAGTAAATAATATGTATTACTTCATAACATATAGTGGATTTTGTTCAAGACATAGGTTGGAATATAGTTTAAACATTCCTCTAACTTGAGACATGTAGAAATAATTTAAGAATTAAGTGAGTTCATGTGCCTCAAAATTATAAGAATAATTTTAATTTGTTTGTCATATATAATTAAAAATACATGATACTAGATATATAATTGCACTATTGTTCTTTGGTTCGAATAACTAAGGAACGTACGCAATTATTCATTCAGTCAATTTATTTAGGTTGTCAATAGTAAATTGAGAGAAAGAATATTGAATTAGCCAACGGTCCGAAAAACTATCCAGAATTCTTTGTAAGAGCAATGGTTAGTTATTAAAGTCATGAGTGTATAAGGATGTGAGTCATGAGATAGTAAGTAAAACGGGTTACATGTCAATAAGTTTTGCCAATTCAGAATATTGATCGAGTTGAGTCAGTTTGACTTGAATGAAATCTAAGTATATATATAACATGATCTTTACTTCTATATTATTTTAACGTGTCAATTGAGCCTTTGTTTTTATTATGTTGAACTAAACCTGAACATACTTTTTTAAATGATGGTTTATTTAGTCTTGCCTTTTTTTGTTTGCAAATGCTTCAAATAAGGTGTTATTAATTTTGTTATTTGTGTTCAATTAACTTTTGTTAGTAAGACTTTAGGAATAATTAAATGTTATGTAACAAATTTTTGAAATCACATTGGTTTAGAGGACATCACTCATTTGAAAAGTTTGTTTGAACAACATGTATAAGTGTTTATGTCATTTCCCTTTACAATTGTTTAATGATCATAAGTAGACCTATTTTATTTCAGTATGTAATCAAATTTAATCAATATTTAAAATAATCTTAAATTTATATTAACATTCCATTTAATAGTATATATTTTTTGGTATTGTATTAACTTGACCAACGGGCCAATAATAATCTACATATTATATAAGCACTTATAATTAGAGGGGGTATGATTTATGTTCCTCCCCTTAAATTGAAGATACGAACCGATAATATTATTTTGTTTCATTTTTTATTAGACTTAGAAATGAATAAATAAAATTCTAATATCTTTGAAGTGCTGAAGTTTAAGAAAATTGTTTTTTTATTTATTAACTCAAAATAAAGTGTTGTTAGGTAGAGATTTTTAAGGACAATTAGTTGTTTTATATTTCTATTATTTTTATATTAATTATTATTATTTACTAAAAAAATTACAATAAATAAATAATACTTAAAAATATGGTAACCATAATAATATAGTATTTAAACAGAAAATAAATACACACTTTTTATGACTAAGGTATATAATAATACACCTACAAAACATGCCAGTCATTTGCCTCGACTAACCATCGTCGAAAACCCTTTTTACTTTCGTAAACTCTTTGATCATGCTCCCTGTAGGGCCAGTTATTTTTTTCCATCACATTCTACTATATTAAAATGACTTGAAGATTTACTAAAATACAAAAAGTTTGGCCCTTGAGTTTTTAGTTTGATTTTAATCTTTTGATTCAAAATTTTTAGTTAGTTTTGATTTGGCTAAACATAATTCTAAATTCATTCATTTATATAATTATTTTTCATTCACTAATTAAACCAAATAAAGTCGGCCAACGGGCCGGAAAAAATACTAGTAATCACATATATATATTGATAATTGATGCATAAAAAAATAGACGTACACAACCAAAAAATTGACCCATCCATGATTCACGTGCTCACTTATAATGAAAAAAATTAACCTTCAAATGGTCACAAATTTAGGATGAGATAGTGAAAGACATATCGTGCACGGACACATATAAAAAAATTGAATCTCAAACATCTTAATTGACATATATATTATATAATTGCTTACCTACCCAAGATTTTACTGTGTTTAAAGCAAGGTAATGAAAATTTAAAATAAGGAAAACAAATTAAATGAAAATACTCGTTTATAAACAAGGTATAAAAATGCTGAAAAATGAATTAGGATACATGGAGGCAATATCTCACTTAATGGTTGAAGACGGCATCATCTTTTTTAAATAATTTATTTGATCATTCTCATGTGCTGCTCAGTGGGGAACGAATAAATTACTCTTAATCTTCGGTGATCTTCACTGACAACATTTTCTCTTCGGCGTATGTCCGTCAGAATGTGTGCCTTCTGGCAATTTATTACACACCTTCAAATGCCTACACTCCGTCTTATATTATAAGTGCTCCAAGTATAAAACTTAGTCACGGTTTATGATGAGATATTATAATGAATACCACTTTTTGGTTTTTAGAGGACAAAGTATCTACTCGCCCATGTGGCTGGAAACGTTCGACCCTACTGAACCTGATAGGAGTACATAATGTGCACCGTTCAGTTCATTCGAGATTGTCAGTTCACATCATGTCTTGCCACCTTGTCTTTACAACTATATGTGAAGAACTTAATGATCAAATGACACAATTGTGGCAGGGTCAGGTTTCGAACCAACGTAATATACACTAGGGTGGTTGGTCTACATTATGTTTGTGACATCCTATGCAAGGAGAGCTTAGGATGACAAAATATTCCCTACGAATGAGAGCTTCTTGTGGAGGGGTTATGCCTCTACTCTCCACTAAAGAACGTCATTGGCTCTTGAGAGTTCCTACTACCCCCTCTTTCCTTATCTTACTTTCGACATATATGAACATAACAAACCTTGATTTTGTCCTTAACTCAAATAGAACAAACCTTGATTTTGTCCTTAACTCAAAACTCTATTTGAGATATCCGAAGTATACACTATATCTTCCTCTCGGCCTCAATTCCCCACAAACTAGTATTTCAATTCAACTAACCCATCAATCGGGTCAGATTGTGTGGCATTTCTCATCTTCATGGACGTATTCCACATTGTCTGGTTACAACATCCTTATAGTGTCGAGCTTACAGCATCCCCACCTCTGATCACGGCTACTACATCTGATCCCTCATTGTGGTGTTTTATTTGGGCTCTTCAAGTGTTACTGATACTCTTATTCTTATGGAGACTATGTCAACTTATTCTTCCAACGGCAAAAGGGTCTACAATCTCGCAACGTTGAAATTTCACCCATATGTCAACTTTATGTAACTTTATAGCACTACAAGAAAATTGGGTTTTTGTCACGGTTTGTTAGTCACGGTTTAATAAACCGTGACAGATTAGTCACGGTTTGTATAAACCGTGACTAATTAGTCAAGGGTTCAGGTAAACCGTGACAAACTAGTCACGGTTTGTATAAACCGTGACAAATCTGTCCTCCTCTTTCTTCTTCCCCCAACCAACTCCTCTTTCTTCCTCCCATCTCTTCTGTTTCAGATCCCATTTCCTATTTCTTTCTCCCATCCTCCCAACCTCAACTCGACGGAAGAGGAGAAGAGGACGTGGCGGATGCCTGATTCGGAGGCTAATTAGTTTATCCAGCAGAGGAAGAAATCGACGATGATGGCGGAGGGAGGGTTTGGGGATAGGTTGTATTTGAACCATTGGACGAGAAGAGGGTAGTGGTTGGTGCGGAAGTACTTCATGTTGATGATGGGTTTGATGCGGCGGCGGCGGAGTTGGGGTGGGAGCGGCAGAAGTTGTGGAGGAGGTTGAGGTTGGATGGGGTGATGAGGAGGTTCGGCGATGTCGAACAAGATCGGAGACGAAGTCAAGCAAAGGATTCTGTCGTGGGTGTCGGTCAGAGGTCTCATCGACGGCGGCAAGGTCGTCGGAGAAGACAGTGGAACCGAACGTCGGCGGCCGGCAGCCGACGGCCGTTGTGGTGGACGACGATACAAGAATCCAAAACCCACATTCAGATTTAGAATTATAGGATTATTACACTTTGGTCATTAAACTATTATACTTGGACAACTAAAATTGGGACATTTTGTTAACCTTAAAAGTTTATGGATTAGCTTGCATAATAGATGGAGTTGAGGGTTTGGTTTTATAATTCGAGAAAATTACAAATTTAGTCACTGGAAACTTTGAGCTTACACTTTGATCACTAAAAATTGTCACGGTTTTCCACTAAACCGTGACAAAGATTAGTCACGGTTTCTTATATAAACCGTGACTATTTTGGCTCAACATAGTCACGGTTTTGCAAACCGTGACTAATTTTTTTAGTCACGGTTAAAACCGTGACTAATAGGCCAAAAAAACTGTGACTAATCTTCTGTTTTCTTGTAGTGTAGAATCTATAGAGCATATTCTTTTCTTACATGTTTTATCCTTACATAAGTCTCTCTGATTTTCATTCCCCTTACCCACCCTGCGATTACATGTCACTTTATCATGACCCATTTTTTAGACATGGGGTCATGTTGCTGGTGCTAGCATTACGGTCCCTTTGAAAATCTTGAAATGGGTGGTCTTCGAGAATTTTAAATATTCTATGCATGTCGTCTTTCGACAATTCCACGACGTTGATGAGATATTTCTTTTAGACCCTATTAACCACCCTTCACCTCCTCAACATGCCTACCCATTTTTTGGTTTCCACAAACCTCCAACCAATCGATAGTCAGGATCAATGTCGATGAGGCGACTGCTGCACCACACGAAGGTTTCATATGTTGTCATCCGAGATTCAACGAGTGTTCTCCTCTCCGCAACATGTATTTTATTATCAAGGTATCTCTAACCTTTTTGTCTTAAAGTTTTTAGGGATGCTTGTGCGTCATGCTAGTAGTATAGTTTGACAACAATCAACGTTGAAGGAGACGCAATAATGGTGATCTGAAAGGTTTTTGCTCAAGAATTTATAACTCTTGATAGTGGTGTCATAATTGCTGACATCTACAACTTCCTAAATGCATCCTCCGACTCCGCTTACATGTTGTTCCTTGTTTTGCTAACATAGCTGCCAATTATGTGGCATGTCAAGTTCTAAATGTCTACCATGTCAATGTGTGATAAACCTCATGACTTCAGTGGACTCTTAAGGTTTCACCTTTTAACTATCTCGTGTGATTGCGTCCTAGTAATCTTAAAAGCGTCTAAGGGACTTCAATGTCTTTAGCTCCAATGAGTTTGAATCATAGTGGTTGGGCATGGCTCTCTAAACCAAGTCGTTTGGCGCTAGCCAATTATATTAAAATTATTAATGTTTCAATTAAGAAAATGAGTGTTATGGATCCAATTTGATGTTATGATTAAACACACGACGCTCGTGGCAACACTATTTATGGGTGTGTTGGTACGTCTTGGGGTGTAACACACCCATATATGAGTATTGTTTTGTAGGAGGTTTCACATGATTTCTAGTCAAGATGAGCACTCTTAGAGCCAAATAGACGGTTTATTCAAACTAAAATTTAGGGTTCATCATAATTTTGAAATTTTTTAGCATCTTCAAATGTTAGGGTTCATCATAATTCCCACGATACTATAATATTTAAATATGATCGCGATTTAGGACGATATAATTAATGACACTCGTGCGTGTAAAATAAATCTCAAATATCTTAATTTGTATTCATTAACTACTTAAACGTGGTAATAAATTAAACAAACGAGAATGTCTAACCATATATAATTCTAGAGTTTTAGAGTTTTTTTTTTAGAAAATCGAGTGTCAAACACCCATAATTAACATGAAAACATGCACATGGGAAACCAACCCCAATACAATCACTCAGAATAACACGCTCAAGATCCTCCTAACTAAGTAAACAGTTCAGGTGATTGCCTAAGGGAAGGTTATGTCCAAGATGGGCTATGAGATCTACAACTTGATTGCCCTCTTTAAAGATGTGGGAGACTCGAACCTTCCAGTCTCGATTACACTAGTTCTGAATCAACCAGATAGAATGGCTATGACGACCTGCCAAAGTCACTTTCTATGTTGTATGGTGCTATAATTCTTAAATAGCGGTCGCTTATGATGAGATAATTAATGACATTTATGGTGCACAAACACAATATCTTTATAATATATATTCTTTAATAGTACTACCATATAAAGAAAATATAATCCAAAAATATATATATGGAAAATTCAAACAAGAAAATATTTTAATGTAGATATAACAGCAGGTTAGGTGGGATTTCATGTGTCAATATCACATTAGCTAGTATCGGCTATAAATATTCCTCTTCCTAGTCGTCAACCCACATAAAATGAAGAAAAAATACAAAAGAAAAGAATCATCATCGGCGGCATATGTCTGCCAAAGTGTGTGCCTTTTGGTAATTAGAGAAATTAAAAAAGAAGGATCTTTTGATAGTGGTGTTAATTGCGGTCTCTAACTCACTTGGTGCAGCTCGGGTGACCTACTTGTTTTTCTCCTTGTCAGTTGCTCCAACACTTAATGGTGACGAGTCTTGCTGATAGGAGGGAAGAAATTGGTTCCCGGCTAGCCCCAAGTGAATTAGCGTCTGCAAGGAATTTTTGGTAGGGAAGCAAGACAAAGATGGATTGGTTGCATATATTTTGAATGAATTGTGATTAGATTTTTTTTATAAATCTCTCCGAGGTTGTTCTGACTAAATTCATTTTGCTTTCAATTATATTTGGTTTTCTGATGAGATATGAAAGGCTATTAATTAGATACTCTTGCAATTATTGTGATGTGATTTATTTATCATAATTGTTTTGTCCTCCCCGATATCACGGTTGGTTATCTCCAAACTGGTAAAGAATCAGATAGTTGGTGGTTGTCATATAATCTATGGTGATGTTCAATGTTCTTCATTTTTTGTTGTGGATTTTTTTTGTAACATATGAAAGTGGAGACCAAAACATAAGATCAAAAAGTCATACATAAATATTAAATTCAAATAGTTTTTATTTAAATAGATATCTCGGTTACACGATTGAGATCCATGCACGTAACTGGCAGACGGCCCTCGCAATTACAAGTAAATTATTTTATTTTTATTTTTTTGTGACTTATTACTCACTATCCACTCATGATCTTGATGTACATCTAAATGAAATTAAAATATAAAATATAAAATAAAAATTACATCATCATCTTTCAGAATTCAAATCAGTCGTACATATTAAAAACTATGCAACCTTTTGTTTGAATTAGATGTAAGTCTCTCATTCCCCAAACGTAATGTAACATCCCATTTCGACTATACCAAAATTATTAACAAAATCGATATAGTGTTTATTCTGGTGAAATTATTCATATAATAGGTGGAGCATGGAAAAAAGGGTAATTAACCCACCATTTTTGACTTCAACATGCATGCATGGGACCACAAGCATCATCTTCTTCTTCACCCAGTACACATAAGATTAAATAATTGGTGGAATACCCACTACAATATAATCATGAGATGACTTAATTAAGAAAAATATATTGAGTAGATAAGCATTGGTTAAAGATATTTAGAAGAAGGGAACACGTGTTGATGGGAGGAAGAATTGGTCGTCACCATTTCATCTTTATCCCTAATATGACATTATTTGGTCTAGTATGCATACATGATCATTAATGAACGAGTCATGGGTGAATGAGTATGAATATAATCAATTTTTTTAGCCTGCTGATAGCCTAATCTGTCCGCCTTGGCGGATAGGCTTATCACACCCTTCATTTAAATAATTGCAAATCTGACGGCTGTGCTCATAAACTTGGACCTCTCACTTACTTTTCTTTTTCCCAACTCATATGCACTTGGAAATATCCATTTCATCATTCATTTTAATTCTTTTCCCTCCTCTCTCTATGAATAATAAACCCCATTCGTCTCTCCGGCCAAAACTCACTCGCTGGAGTATGAAAAAGAGTCACTTCTCCCATTTACAAGCAACACTCCTGGACTCCGGCCGTCACCGCCACCTCCGCCTCCTATTGTTCCCTCCCAAATCAGCATGGTGTACTAATCGAATGCGTTAGAGTCTCACTGAGGAAAATGGTGTTTCAAGCTGTAATAGGTCTTCCGATGAGTTTCATGTTCTTGCGGTGGCTGATAGCATTATATTGTTGATAGGAAGTTGATCCAAGTAACCTGTTATTAGAGTGTTATTCAAGTGTTACTCGAATGTTATTTGACTGTTATTCAGATAACACTTGAGTAATACCAAGATAATCTGTCTAGAGCGAAGGAGAGATGAGAATAAGTTATGAAAAGCTGAGGAGGGGAATGAAACTGATGAATGAATGGTCAAATACCCAGGAACCGGGACCCGACCAACTTAGAATGAGATCCTGTAATTAGTTACTCTAGTGTTACTAGAGAGTTAGTCAAGTATTACTCAAGTGTTACTCGAATGTTATTTGAATGTTATTCAGATAACACTCGAGTAATACCAAGATAATCTGTCTAGAGCGAAGCAGAGATGAGAATAAGTTATGAGAAGCTGAGGAGGGGAATGAAACTGATGAGAGAAATTTAGAATGAATGGTCAAATACCCAGGAACCGGGACCCGGCCAACATAGAATGAGATCCTGTAATTAGTTACTCTAGTGTTACTAGAGAGTTAGTCAAGTATTACTCAAGTGTTACCCGAGTTTTACCTCAAGTAGCACTCTAGTGAAACTCAAGTAACACTCCAATGAAACTCCAGTAAACTCCATATATCCAACACACAAAAAAAGGTATCCGCCAGAAAAAATTGCAGAGCTCTAGCTGCTACTGTTGCTGCTGAAACAGTCGCTTTCGCGGGTCTGAGACATGCATAAATTAAGGTAGAGAGCTTCCATGGTGATTTGGGAGGGAAGAAGAGGAGACGGAGGTGGCGGTGACGGCCGGAGTCTAGGAGTGTTAGTTGTGAACGGGAGCTCTTGGTAGAGAGCTTCCATGGCGATTTGGGAGGGAAGAAGATGAGGAGGAGGTGGCGGTGACGGCCAGAGTCTAGGAGTGTTGTTGTGAACGGGAGCTCTTCCCGGCTCTCCGACGAGTGGGTTTTACCCGACGAGATGAAAGAGGAAGGAAAAGAAGTAAAGTAAATGATGAGATGAATATTTGTCAAATACATAGATAATAGGGGGTTTGGAAAAATGAAAATAAGTGTTTGGTTCAAGTATAGAGTAACAACCGTTGATCTCCTCATTTATGTAGTGTATGGTGTGATAAGCCTATCCACCGCGGCGGACGGTTTAACCTATCAGCAGGCGAAAAAAACCGGAATATAATGGTTAAGTAATTGTTAGGAGGGGAGTTAGAATTATGAGACACGTAAGGTTAAGTCAACATTTGCCACCACCTCACATAAGTCAATATCTGCCACCACACATCATTTTCTTTCTTTTCACCAAGTATACTTAATTTTAAAGAAAGGGTGAGTGGAACGTGGGATTATATTCCATTTACATTGGGATAACCAAGACTTTGGGGACATAAGCCAAAAGTGCACTGCTTCAAAGTGCTTAATAATACAAATTGTTTCATTCTTTTGGGGAGAGGGGAAAAAGAAAGAGAGGACGCTTATCCTCCATTAATAGAAGAGAGCAGGGGAACGGGAGCAGAGAGGAAAGAGCAGAGCGTGAGGGAGATAAAATTAAGCTTGGAGTTGTACATGGTTTGTGATTCGGAGGTCGTTCTGAAGTAGGGTTTCGACAAAGAGGGCAGTATCAAAGTCTCGTCGTTCAGAATCGGTGAGGGTCTCCTGCGTATCCTACCGGGTTAGACGTTCCTTTATGTGTCCATTAATTATTAAGAATTATATGCATGTTAGGATAGTGGCCTACAACCCTAGGGCCGCACCGGAGACAGCCGCCGGAAGAAATAGAATCGTCGGACCGGTGAGAGCACTTCGTCCGGATAGAAACCGCCGTCTGAGAGGTCGTCGATTCGGTGAACTAGTGGCTGCTAGGGAGTTGATTTGTGCCTCCCGAACGACGGCGAACTAGAGAATGGAGCCGGCGGCTATTGCTTGGTGGAGGAGGATGGAGGTTGCGGATGGAAATCGCCGACGAACTAGAGAATGGAGACGACGAGATCACCGGCGCCGTCTGGTAGGGAAAATAGAAGAAGAAGAAGAAGAGGTAGTGGGTTGGGCGGTTTACCCTAGGTAAGTGGTAAAAAAATAAAAAACATTTAATTAATTTACCCTATTATATACTAGTATTATCCACCGTTAGATCAAATTAGGGAGATCTGACGTCTATGATTAAACTTTGTATAGGGGACAAAGTATATCCTTTGTCACCCACCAAGCTCCCGTGTAACACACCCATATATGAGTATTGTTTTGTAGGAGGTTTCACATGATTTCTAGTCAAGATGAGCACTCTTAGAGCCAAATAGACGGTTTATTCAAACTAAAATTTAGGGTTCATCATAATTTCGAAATTTTTGAGCATCTTCAAATGTTAGGGTTCATCATAATTCCCACGATACTATAATATTTAAATATGATCGCGATTTAGGATGATATAATTAATGACACTCGTGCGTGTAAAATAAATCTCAAATATCTTAATTTGTATTCATTAACTACTTAAACGTGGTAATAAATTAAACAAACGAGAATGTCTAACCATATATAATTCTAGAGTTTTAGAGTTTTTTTTTTTAGAAAATCGAGTGTCAAGCACCCATAATTAACATGAAAACATGCACATGGGAAACCAACCCCAATACAATCACTCAGAATAACACGGTCAAGATCCTCCTAACTAAGTAAACAGTTCAGGTGATTGCCTAAGGGAAGGTTATGTCCAAGATGGGCTATGAGATCTACAACTTGATTGCCCTCTTTAAAGATGTGGGAGACTCGAACCTTCCAGTCTCGATTACACTAGTTCTGAATCAACTAGATAGAATAGCTATGACGACCTGCCAAAGTCACTTTCTATGTTGTATGGTGCTATAATTCTTAAATAGCGGTCGCTTATGATGAGATAATTAATGACATTTATGGTGCACAAACACAATATCTTTATAATATATATTCTTTAATAGTACTACCATATAAAGAAAATATAATCCAAAAATATATATATGGAAAATTCAAAACAAGAAAATATTTTAATGTAGATATAACAGCAGGTTAGGTGGGATTTCATGTGTCAATATCACATTAGCTAGTATCGGCTATAAATATTCCTCTTCCTAGTCGTCAACCCACATAAAATGAAGAAAAAATACAAAAGAAAAGAATCATCATCGGCGGCATATGTCTGCCAAAGTGTGTGCCTTTTGGTAATTAGAGAAATTAAAAAAGAAGGATCTTTTGATAGTGGTGTTAATTGCGGTCTCTAACTCACTTGGTGCAGCTCGGGTGACCTACTTGTTTTTCTCCTTGTCAGTTGCTCCAACACTTAATGGTGACGAGTCTTGCTGATAGGAGGGAAGAAATTGGTTCCCGGCTAGCCCCAAGTGAATTAGCGTCTGCAAGGAATTTCTAGCAGGGAAGCAAGACAAAGATGGATTGGTTGCATATGTTTTGAATGGATTGTAATTAGATTTATTTTATAAATCTCTTCGAGGTTGTTCTGACTGAATTCATTTTGCTTTCAATTATATTTGTGTTCCAGCCTCGTCGCCTGGCCTAATAGGGGAAGCCCAAGCCTGTTGGTCTTCCGGGGGTGGTGTACCTCGTAAGTGATGAAGGGGGTAGTTAGTTCAAGGAAAAGGGAGGCGATCAGCTTAAGGAATGGGAAGGGAGGCGAGTTACGTACTGCGGAGCGTTTGTCCGCTGGGTAAAAGTGTTGTCCCCCGGTTAATGGGGTGTACGGGGGTATTTATAGTACCCCTGTCTTGGTCGCCAAGGCTGAATCCTGGCCACTCGTTTGTAGCTCTCGTAGGATGTCGACACGTGTTTGCTTTGTCTTGGAACCCTAAGTGTCGCCGAGTAAACCCTAGGAGCCTGCCGGACTGGGCCGTCGCTTTGGGCCCCCTCCACTTCTTGGGCTTGCTTGTTTGGCCCATCTGAATTATCGCCTAGGTCCAACCCTCCAGCCCTAGCCGCTGTGTTCGGGCCGCCATGTGGGCCACTATGTGGGCCGCCACTTGGGCCCCTGAGATTCTGGCGGGCCGTGCCCATCAATTGCCCCCAAGCCCTTAGTCGAGCTTTGCTTGGCTGAGGGCTTACTCATAGTTCGGACCGCTTGTCTTGCGATCGCCGCAGGAGAACCCATCAACTGCTCCCAAGCCTTTAGTCGAGCTTTGCTTGGCTGAGGGCTTTTGGCCGCCTATGCCGTGTCGCTTTGTCGCTTTGTCGCTTTGTCGCTTTGTCGCTTTGCCACTTAGTCGCTTCATCGCTTTGGTTTCTTGGCTCTTAACCCTCTATTAAGTCGCCCTTGTGCCCACGTTTTTATCACTTTATCTCTTTTATCGCTGCTTCCTATCACGCCCATTTTTCATTTCTCATGCGCCCCTCTACCGCTCAGGGTACTATGGTCTTTTACTCCCTAACTTGCTGGAGAAGTTGGGGAAATCGGGGTATTTCAGTAATTGCCCAAAAAGCCATCATTACCTTATCTTTCCAGACGTCACTTCAGCCGCGCGTGCCTCCAATGGAACGTCGCGACGGTTCCGTTTCTCGCCAACACGCCCCATCAGCCGCGCGTGCTCCCCACTCATCAACCGCGACGGTTCCGTTTCCCGCCTACTAGACTTCCTATGAAACCCTTCTTTTACGTCTTCTTCCCTTTTTTACTCCTTCTCTGCTGCCTCACCTCACTGTTTTTACTGTCCGTTTGCTTCCACTGTTTCCTCCTTCTTCCGACGAGCCTTCAACTGTTTCCTCTTTCTTCCGACGACCGGAAAACGTTCATTCCTCCTCCTTACTCCTTTTCAGATGTCTGGAACTCCCCGACGCCCACCTGGTACGTGACTCTTCCTTTCTTTCTCACTCTCGTTGCAGTCCTGCCGTGTGTTCCTTTTTCTTCTCTGCTTCTTGTTGTCTTTCTTGAACCATGGATTCCGACACCGGTAGCCAGAACCAAAGCCATTCTTACTCCGCGGGTACCGATCCTTCCCCTCTCCTTCATGCTCTCCCTCATCTTCCAGCCAAACCCCTGAACGGGTGCCCCTAAATCCTCCGCCCTTGGCCGAAACCTCCTCTGCCCAGATTTCTGACGTGGCAGAGGAAACTTTTGATGAATCTACCGCCCTTCCTTTCTGGGGTCCCCATCAAAAAGGATTCGAGCGAGCCCGCCATGGGGTTGAGATTGACCCTGAGGTGACCAGGTCACCGGGTCTTACTCTATCGTCAACTGGCGGTCCATGTGGCAAGGAACTGCTTGTGACGAGCGTACGGTCATTGGCCCGGGCTACTTTCCCTCAGGATCAGTAGAGAGAATCGCCCGCGTTCTCCCGTTCGCCCTGTTGCCGTCCTCCTGGAGGTTCGCCGTGGCCTCTCGGCTCTCTACCATTGGTAATTGCCCACCTGGGTGGCACGGCATCTGGACTGAGGCCTTCACCAATGGTCTTCGCCTTCCACCCTCATCATTCGTGATTGATCTGCTTCAGTGTTTTGGTGCTTCTCTTGGCGCCTTCAATGTCGGGTGCTGGGCCTCGGCTTCTGCCTTCGAGTGCAGTTGTGTGGCCAAGAAAATCGCCCCCAATCTTCGGTTGTTTCAATTGATTCACTATGCCAAACATACATCAAATCGCATCAGCTTTGTTCGCCGGACTGATCTTTCTCCAAAGGGCACTTATTCATCTCCGAAACCTCGCCCCACATGGTATCACTCGTTTTTCTACTTCTGCCCCAGCGACACGGATCGCCACTGGGCTTCGCTGCTCCCCTCATCCTGGTCCTCTGGCGACGTGAGCTATTTCAACACCGAGCTTGATCCTACCCCTGAGGAAATACTCCTACGTCGCCAGATCCTTCTTAACTGCCATCACCTATCGTCCACCTCTGGCCTGAGAAATGCTCAGGCGGGGATACGAGGAGGTATATTTTTATGCCTAGGCAATGCTGATTGTTTTCTCCTTTTAGCTAGAGCTGCCTATCTTGTGCGATTAAGTCGCCGAAGTCAAATCCCTAGGAACACACAAACTTCTCATTACCGCCTACCCTTTTTCTACCACCTTGTTTTTTTTTTATGCTAACCCTTGGGTTGTCTTTTTTTCCCCAGGCGCTGTAAGCCTCGCTGGATGCCTTCTTACTACCGCCGCACGCGGGCCTGTCGGTGAGACTCGCCCTAGTCGATCTGAGTCGAGGATGATGACGCTGACACTGAAACTCCCCTCCGCCACTCTCGCCGCCAATCACCCTCGGCAGATAATAATTCTCCCGCGAGGGAGCCTCTTGACCAGCCTGCTGGTGAGGACGCTCTTTTGTACGATGATTCTTATCTCTCCACCGAGCCCATCCCTCCTTCTATGGACCCGGCTGATCCTGAAACAGAGCCAGCCGCGGAGCTTGACCCCCGCCCCACGGAGCCTCTTCGCGACCACTCTCGCCCCCCGGCGGTCAACATCGATCGCGCCCGCCGAGCTAATTGGTCCGAGCGGGCCAATAACGTTTTTGACCGTCCTGCTCCTACTGGTCGGGAGGGCGAGGGGCGCTTTCGTATGCCGTACTTCGCTGTTGTCCACCCGGTGGCATCCCACATATCGCCCCGGATGGCGAGTGACATTGCGGAGGACTTCTCCCGAGGCGTCTATGAGGGGGTAACCGCCCCTGGAGAAGGCTCGAAGATTTCTGATCTTCATGGAGCAGCCTCATGCCGACTCCTTCAGGTTTTGCAAAATATTTTTCATCCACATACTTGTTTTGTTTTATTGCCATAATTTGGCACTCTCTTTCCTCTCTTTTTTATGGTTATTCTGTCGTACAGGCCCTTGCCGAGCTCGGCGACCTGTCCTTTGCATGCAAGCACATGCAAGAGGAGAATCAGAAGCTGAAGGAGGAGGCGGAGAACTTACGCTCCCTGCGTATGGATCTTACTCGTTATCACAACGAGGAGAAGGTATTTATCTGCCTGCCTCTCTTCCCCTTTATTTATTTATATTTGTTTTTTATCCCCCTCCAGACCATCGCCTCGCGATCCTACTGAGACCTTTACTGTTTATTGATCCTAGCGCCGAGCGGACGCGGCGACTTCTGCTGCCGGCTCTTTGAAGGAAAGCCTGGCCGAGACGACTGAGCGGATCGGCCAACTGGAAGGAGTCCAGAGGACTTACAGGCTGCGAATGAGCGTGTTGCCGCTCTTGAAGCCGAGCTGGAGGAGGAGCGCGCCAAAGTCGCCCAGGTGGAGGAGATAACCGCCGAAAGGGATAGTGCCAAAGAGCTGCTTATCGACTCCCTGGCGGCACAATCGGCGGCGGATCGTGACCTCGCGGCTGCCAAGGCTCAGTATGACGGACTGTGGCCTACTATACTCATGCTCTCGGCGAGAGTATGCGTGTGGTAATGCGCAGTTGTCGTAATGAGTTTTACGAGCTGTTTCCCAACAAGGGTTGGCCTGGGCGAAAAATGGTTCGTGCTGTCATCCGAGGTCTTAACCGCCATAACCTTGGGGTTCCCGACCTACCCGACGCCGAGGAAGAGACTTATTTTCGAGACGCTGCTCGCTTGGAGGGTGAGGTAGTGGCGGCAGATGCTGAATATGTGGCGGCCACTCGCCGCAGCCGTGGCTTGCCTGATTTGAATCCCGATGGCTCGGAGGTTCAGCCGCCATCCTCTGATTAAGCTCCCTCGACCAGTGGCAAAGACCTCGACTCCGCCGCTGATCCTTCAAAAACTGGCGAGAAGGGCTCCAGCGCCAAAGACCCCTGATCCTGCTTCTGACCTGTTGTGATGACTGCTTTCCTTTTAGACAATCAACATCATGTTTTCGCTTATTGTTGCTACTGCTCTCTCTTTCTCTCTCTCTTTTTTTTATAAAATATGCCACTTAGCTCCTTTTTGTGCATTTTTAACCTTGGTCCTATATCTTGTGACGCTTTTTCTGACCGCTTTGCTTCTTTCCATTATACCGATAGTTTCGCTGCCAGTAGGTTATACACGGTGATTTATCAATGCCCGTAAGTCTAGCGAATCAATGCCCTTAGGTCTTACACAGTGATTTGTTAATGCCCGTAGGTCTTATATAGCGATCTCAATGCCCTTAGGTCTTACCTGATAAATTTGATGCCCTTAGGTCTTACACAGCGATTTGTTAATGCCCGTAGGTCTTACATAGCGATCTCAATGCCCTTAGGTCTTACATGATAAATTTGATGCCCTTAGGTCTTACACAGCGATTTGTTAATGCCCGTAGGTCTTACATAGCGATTTCAATGCCCTTAGGTCTTACATGATAAATTTGATGCCCTTAGGTCTTACACAGCGATTTGTTAATGCCCGTAGGTCTTACATAGCGATCTCAATGCCCTTAGGTCTTACATGATAAATTTGATGCCCTTAGGTCTTACACAGCGATTTGTTAATGCCGTAGGTCTTACATAGCGATCTCAATGCCCTTAGGTCTTATATGATAGTTTTGATGACGCAAAAAATATTCTGGATTTAAATATTAAAGCCCTTGGCTACTTTTAAAACTAGCATCGATTACAAGTGTTAATCATAATATCGCCTGAGATGCATGGAGTTCCACGTTTTGGGAATTTTTGTTCCATCCAATTCTGCCAGCTTAAAGGTATTGGCCCCTATTACTCGTCGTACTCTATACGGTCCCTCCCATCCAGGATTGAGCTTGGCTGCCCCGACCGCCGGCCTGAAAATTTTCCTCAGTACTAAATCATTGAGCGCGATGTGATGTGGTCGGAGCTTTAGATTATATCGCCTGGCTAGCTGTTCCTTTTCAGCGATCAGCCGCATCTGCGCTTTTTCTCTTCTTTCCTCAATCATGTCCACGTTAAGCATCAATTCTTGTTCGTTGACCTCGTCCCTGTACTCCTGTATCCGTATAGATGGGATTGAAATCTCCACCGGGAGGACCGCCTCAGTCCCATATGTCAATGTATAGGGAGTCTCGCCTGTCGCCGTTTTATAAGCCGTACGATGAGCCCATAGTACGTGATCAAGCTCCTCGACCCATACACCCTTACATCCATCCACTCTTTTCTTTAAACCTTGCAGGATAAGTTTGTTAGCCGCCTCCGCTTGTCCGTTGGCTTGTGGGTAGGCGACTGAGGCGAATCGTAGATTTATCTTTAAATCATCGCAAAATTCTTTAAAGACTTGTAAGTCGAATTGAGTACCATGATCACATATGATACTTTCTAGTATGCCGAACCTGGTGACGATACTTTTAAACGCGAACTTTTGTATCTGCTTAGCGGTGATACTTGCCACTGCTTCTGCCTCAACCCACTTGGTGAAATAATCAACCGCCACGATGAGGAATTTCCTTTTCCCTGAGGCTTCCGGAAATGGGCCTAGGATATCCATCCCCCACCTCGCGAATGGCCATGGGCTGACATTCGCCTGGAGCGTTGTTGCTGGCAACTTGTGATAACTTGCAAATTCCTGACATTTGTGGCATTTCTTCACCAGGTCGCCAGCCTCCTTTCTCATTGTTGGCCAATAGAAGCCTGGTAGATTAAGTTCCTTTCCAAACTTCTTGTTCCCAAGTGAGTGCCACACACTCCTGAATGTACTTCCTCCAGGGCCCAAGCTGCATCCTCCTCTCCCAGGCATCGCAAGTATGGACCCATAGCTGACTTTCGATACAGCTCTCCCCCTATTATAGTACACCTTCCTGCTTTTCGCCGGAGCTTGGTCGCCTCTAACGGGTCGCTTGGTACAGTGTCGTTATCCAAGTATTGGATAATAGGTGTTCGCCAGTCGCTTTTCCCAATTCCGTTAATCATGTGGAAACACTGCTTCATCCTTGTTTCCTTCTCTACTGTGACCATTCGCCCCTCTTCAAAATCTGTCGTCGTTGCTAATTTCGATAATGCATCCGCATGGCAATTTTCCTCCCTAGCAATCTGGGATATAACCACCTTTTTGAATTCCGATATAAGCAGTTTTACCTCATCAAAATAGGGGAGGAGCGACTCCTCCTTTACCTCAAAGCTCCCATTAACTTGGTTGACTACTATCGCCGAGTCTGAGAAAACTTTGATGTTAGTAACTCCCATACTCTTAGCGATTCGTAAGCCAGCCTCCAATGCCCCATACTCAGCTGCGTTGTTGGTTCGATTAGTTGCGAATCGCAATGCGACCTCGTGGAGGATCCCACCAGGAGACCTTAGGACTATCCCCGCGCCTGATCCTCCTTTACTCGAGGCGCCGTCTGTAAATAACGTCCATTCATCGCCTTCCTCGTTATCTTCTTGTACTGCCCCTTCGACTACAAAGTCCGCAAGGACTTGGGCCTTGATCGTCGTTCGTGGCTGGTATCGAATGTCATACTCGCTTAACTCAATCGCCCACTTAGCTAATCGCCCTGCCACGCTCATAGATCTTAACGCATTCTTAATCGGAAGATTCGTGAGCACATGTATTGTGTGTGCCTGAAAATATGGTCGCAACTTTCTGGCCGCACAAACCACAGCATACGCCATTTTTTCTATCGCCGGATACCTTGTTTCAGCGTCGACTAAGGTTTTACTTGTGTAAAAAACAGGGTGTTCGGCTTTGTCCTCTCTTCGAACTAAAACCGCGCTAACTGCCTTTGGAGAGATAGCGATATAGAGAAATAGATCTTCATTTAACTTTGGAGATGCAAGTACAGGAGGGGTAATTAAAAATTGCTTCAGCTCTTCAAAAGCCTTGTTACATTTGTTATTCCATGCAAACTTTGATGCATTCTTCAAGGTCGCAAAAAATGGAGCGCAGCGGTCGGCGATCCTGGGAATGAATCGATTGATTGCCGTCAGTCTTCCAGATAGAACCTGGACCTCCTTCACGGTCTTCGGGGGTGCCATTGCTGTAATCGCTGCGATCTGCGCTGGATTAGCTTCTATTCCTCTCCTGGTTATGAGATATCCCAGAAACTTTCCTGATGTCGCCCCGAACACACACTTCAAAGGGTTCAACCTGAGCGAATACTCCTGCAGTGTATTGAAGGTTTCCCTTAAGTCGCCAAGATGATCATCGGATTTCTTACTTTTGACCAAAAGGTCATCCACATATGCTTCCAAGTTTCGGCCGAGCTGCTTGACAAAGACTGTGTCGATCATTCTCTGGTAAGTCGCGCCAGCATTCTTGAGCCCAAATGGCATTACCCGTAGCAGTAGTTCGCCGTGGGTGTCATGAAAGCCGTTTTCTCTTGATCCTGCTTGTTTAAAGGTATTTGATGATATCCTGAGAACATATCCAGGAAGGACAGCATTTCATTATTCGCGTTGCGTCTACCAGTTGCTCTATGTTGGGCAAGGGGTACGGATCCTTGGGGCAAGCATCATTAAGGTTGGTGAAGTCGACACACATTCGCCATGCTCCTGACAATTTCTTCACAAGAACTACATTAGCTAACCACTCAGGATACTGCACCTCCTTGATAAACCCTGCCTTCAGGAGCTTTTCTACCTCATTCGCCACCGCCTGTTGTCTTTCTCTGCAGATGTTACGCCGCTTTTGCTGGACTGGGCGACTCCCGGGCTCAATTGCTAGAGAGTGTTTGATGATGTCTGGAGCGATTCCTGGCATATCACTTGGTGACCATGCGAACAGGTGCGAGAACTCTCGGAGCAACTTGACCAACTCTTGCTTCTTGTCATCGCTTAGGTAGGACGACACTCAAACTGTCTTACTTTCATCTTCTTCGAACAGCGGTATTGGGACGTCCGATTCCGCTGGTACGACTCTTTCTCCTTCGTTTTCTGCCTCCAAGCTTATGGTGAGGCAAGTGCTTTTAGTCGCCGCCCTGTAACACCTTCTGGCGATGTCCGGGTGCCCCCAGGCAAAACCTATCCCTTCATTAGTGGCGAACTTCAGCACTTGGTGCACTGGGGAGGAGATTGTTGGAAGGCGGCGAGCGCCGGTCGCCCGAGGATTATGTTGTACGTGGATTGACAATCCATGACATGGAAGTCGATGGATCGGGTGACCTACAAGTCTCCGTCCCCAATGGTTACCGCCATCGTGGCTATTCGCTTGATGGGGACTGTGTGCCCCGAAAATCCTGAGATGGTAGTTTTTGTCTGCCTGAGCAAGCTAGCTGACAGGTTCATCTTTTTGTACAGCTCCCACAAAATGATGTCTGCCGAGCTCCCTTCGTCAACCATCACTCGCTCCACTCGGCTATTGTGTGTGATTACTTGAATCACCATCGCCTCCAAACTTGGGCCTCCTACCCGGGCCATGTCTTCCTCCGAGAATCCCAACGTTGGGCGACTGACTTGATCTATCATCATTACTTCCTTTGTTTCCTCCTTTTTGACTTTCTTTGTTGGGCAACTTTCCCCACGGAAAATGGTTTGATAAACGTGATTCACCTCAGGCCGAGGCTTTTTCTTGCTATCTTCATTGTCCAGAGGCTCCTTAAGCCGGGCGAAGGCATCACCCTTCTTGTCTTGTGATTCTCTTTTCCCGCGGCGATCATCTTCTTGCGGCTTGTTTTTCCGCTTTGAGCTGACAATGAAATCCCTGAGACGTCCTTCGCTTATCCACCTTTCGATTTCATTTTTCAATTTCCTGCAATCTTCAGTGGTATGCCCATGAGAGTCATGGAAATCGCAGAACTTCTGGCGACTTCGCTGATCCGCTGGGGTGAACATTGGTCCAGCCAGTTGATGGTATGTCCCTTATGCTGCATATACAGCAGGATCTTTCTTCGCGATTCCGAGAGCGGTGTGTAATCCGCTCTTTCTTCTTGGTATCCCATCTCCTGGTAACCCCTTTGTTCTCCAGGGTATCCCCTCTCCTGGTAATCCCTTTGTTCCCCCGGCGGTATCTCCTGTATGGCGGTGTCTCGGAGGGCTGCCCTTTGGCCTGCTTGTTCCCTGTAACGGGCTTTTCTTCCCTCTTCGCCGCTCCTTGTAAAGGTTCTGCTAACTGCTCCTCAATCAAAATAATTTTATGTACCCTGGTTTCCAAGTCGGACAGCGACTTTGGAGCCACCTGTAGCAGCGACTCTCGCAGTCTGCCATTATGGGTCGACTGGAATAAACTTGCCGCAGCAATCTCATGATCTACCCTTTTGATGGATTGGACAACCCCAGTCCATTCGTCAAAGAATTCCTTCAGCGACTGGTTCGGCTTTTGCCTCAGGCTCACCAGTGCTTGCAACGGGACCGTCCTTGTTTTCTTGCACTCATACTTCTGTGAGAAGATCCTCGCGAAACCCTCCCACGATTATGATACCTTTCGGTAGATTCATGTACCACTCCCTAGCTCGCCCCCCAAGCGTCGCTGGAAAAGCCCTGCAGTATGCGGCGTCTCCGGCTTGCTGCATTTGCATGGCGATCTGGAAGGCTTGAAGGTGCTCGTCCGGGTTGCCTGTACCTACATACCTATCTAGGTTGGGCGTCACCAACCCTTTTGGTAGTGGCTCGGCGAGTATCGCCCTGGACAGAGGTTGGCGAACCGCCAACTGTGCAGGTGAGATTTGAGTAGCCGGGAGGAACTGTTGTAGTACCTCGAGATGAGAGTCCTGCGGCGACTGCCTGTCCCGAGTGTTGGCCCCGAGGGCTTGAGCTTGCTGAGCGATCACCGTCTTCAACATTTGGGTGAGCTCAGCATTTTGTTGCTCGAGGGACCGGAATCGCTGCTCCAACAACTCATAGGCATTGCCGGCCGGAATAGTACTTCGAGACTCCGAGTCACCCTCGAATTCACGCTCCATGTTTCTAGTGAGATTTGGGTCTGCACGGGAACCTGGGTTGATGTGCTTCACCGGTGTTACTCCATCTCCTCCTTCACCATCCTCGCCCATCAGAGTGGGAATCGCTGATAAAGTCATTCGCCTTGAAGAGTCGCCGATCGCCCCTATCTGGCGCGCCAATTGTTTCAGCCTCTTCGCGTGGCCCAATAGGGGAAGCCCAAGCCTGTTGGTCTTCCGGGGGTGGTGTACCTCGTAAGTGATGAAGGGGGTAGTTAGTTCAAGGAAAATGGAGGCGATCAGCTTAAGGAATGGGAAGGGAGGCGAGTTACGTACCGCGGAGCGTTTGTCCGCTGGGTAAAAGTGTTGTCCCCCGGTTAATGGGGTGTACGGGGGTATTTATAGTACCCCTGTCTTGGTCGCCAAGGCTGAATCCTGGCCACTCGTTTGTAGCTCTCGTAGGATGTCGACACGTGTTTGCTTTGTCTTGGAACCCTAAGTGTCGCCGAGTAAACCCTAGGAGCCTGCCGGACTGGGTCGTCGCTTTGGGCCCCCTCCACTTCTTGGGCTTGCTTGCTTGGCCCATCTGAATTATCGCCTAGGTCCAACCCTCCAGCCCTAGCCGCTGTGTTCGGGCGCCATGTGGGCCACTATGTGGGCTGCCGCTTGGCCCCTGGGATTCTAGCGGGCCGTGCCCATCAATTTGGTTTATGATGGGATATGAAAGACTATTAATTAGATACTCTTGCAATTATTGTGATGTGGTTTATTTATCACCCAATATCACAGTTGGTTATCTCCAAACTGTAAAGAATCATATAGTTGGTGGTTGTCATATAATCTATGGTGATGTTCAATGTTCTTCATTTTTTGTTGTGGATTTTTTTTTTTTTTTTTGTAATATATGAAAGTGGAGACCAAAACATAAGATCAAAAAGTCATGCATAAATATTAAATTCAAAGAGTTTTTATTTAAATAGATATCTCGGTTACACGATTGAGATCCATGCACGTAACTGGTAGACGGCCCTCCAATTACAAGTAAATTATTTTATTTTTATTTTTTTGTGACTTATTACTCACTATCCACTCATGATCTTGATGTACATCTAAATGAAATTAAAATTTAAAATATAAAATAAAAATTACATCATCATCTTTCAGAATTCAAATCAGTCGTACATATTAAAAACTATGCAACCTTTTGTTTGAATTAGAGGTAAGTCTCTCATTCCCCAAACGTAAACACAATTCATTTTTTTTTTGTCGACAAATCACTAACATTGGATGTTTTTCCTTCGATCGACAAGGTCCTTTACAACAATCAAACTTGTAAAATCCTTCTTCACTCGTATAGTCTCACATATATAAACTGTTGCATGGTTTCTAGTTAAGCAAAGCACTGTCAAGATCAAGATCACATATATAGATTCTTCAAACTAATAGATGAGTGTTACATCATCCAGAAATTGTGCTATGTTGTCAAGAGAATATAGCAAACATATAAGTCTAAGACATGTAGACAATACTCTCTACACTGCATAATCGCACGGATAGATGGATTAATGATGCATAAAAAACGTACACAACCAAAAAATTGCCCCGTCCATATTCACGTGCTCACTTATTATGAAAACATTTAACCTTCAAAAGGTCACGATTTAGGATGAGATAATGAAAAATTCCCCGTCACAGACACATATAAAAAAGTTGGATCTCAAACATCTTAATGAAATATATACTCATTATATAATTGCTTACCTACCCCAAGATTTTACTGTGTTTAAAGCAAGGTAATGAAAATTTGAAATAAGGGAAACAAATTAAATGAAAATACTCCTTTATAAACAAGGTATAAAAATACTGAAACAGAATTAGGATACATGGAGCAATATCTCACTTAATGTTTGAAAATGGCATCATCCTTTTTTCTGGGTTTCAAAGTCATTAAAAGATCACTTAAATAATTTATTTGATCATTCTCATATGCGGTGTGGGCAACGAATAAATTACTTTAATCTTTTGGTGATCTTCACTAACAACATTTTCTTGAATCTCTACTAACGATACTCAATTCTACTTCGCGGCATTCGAAAAAAGAAGAGAGAAGGCCCGATCTTCCTCATCGGTGGCTCTCCTCCTTCGACAGCTCTGATGTCGTGTTAAAGCTCCCGCCGTGGGATTGCCGCTGGCCGACTCACTACCGGCAGCCGGCGAAAGGTGGAGGTAGCTCGCCGTGTGGAGTTGCGGCGTTGATTGTTGTGCTGCTTGTACTGCTGCAGTATCAATTTGCTTTTCTTGACAGCTGGTTCTTCTAATCGGCGATTTAGCTTTTGGATTTGATTTTGTGGTTAATAGCTATAGAGATATGGGAATGCGGGTTGAGAGAGTGGTGGACTGGACATCCAGTTCTGAGCGATCTAATTAGTGATTATCGGTTGGATCTCCGCATGCTTCCGCCGGTCCTTGTCCATGCCCTGCCACCTCCTTTCTGTGGTTTGCTATCTAGTCATTGTCCATGCCCCTAATGTTAGTGATGCCTTGTGGTAAGTTTTCAACTCTCTAGCCTCATCTCCTCCCTATCTTCCTACTCATTGGAGAAGCAGTTCACATATAATATTTATGTTATTCACGTGTATCTGATTATGGTTAGGTCATCCGCACATACTGGAAAATCTGAATTCCTATTCAGCTAATATCATGTGCGTTTGTCAAAAAGTAAATGTTCTCTTGATTGTTAAACTCGATTTTTAATTTTTAATTTCTAATTTGATCGTCTCCTTCTTATTTTGGCGGTCGTAATTAATCTCCTCACCTTATTTGGTGGGAGTAATTTCCTCACTATTAATCTCCTCACTTAAATGGGTTATTAAATCATACTCAATCATTTTTGTTTTAATTAGCGAACATTTTTTCATCGCATTCATTTCACTTTGGATTGTAACCTATTAAATGAGATTGTTTTGTACGTCTCTTTCTTAATTGTGAATCGATTTTGCTGTTCAAATTGAAAATTAAGGGTTTAGCAAAAGTTTATAGGTTCATCATTTAACGTTAAGCAACCACCCACCTTATGCAACATGGCTCTTTTTTGCATAATCTAACTCTTTTTGTAGTCCAAAGTCAAATTTAAAGGCTTAGCCTAAGCGTTTAGGTTTATCCTTTAAGTAACCCCCACCCCACCTCACCCAACCCCCTTTTTTCCTTTTTCTTTTTAGTTAGGATGGTGCACGATCTATGGTCCTCCATATCTGGAGCTTCCACGACAAAAATAAAAGATACTCAATTCTACTTCAGATTGATTCGAGGCAAAGTCTCACACAATACTTGGGAGCTCGCTGTGTAGTCTTCTGCTCTAAAACAAGCTTTTAAGATTTTAGAGGACATGAATCTACTTACCTCTACAACTAGAAACGTTTGACCCTATCGAACCCCACACGATTCCACATGACAAGATCAAATTGGCTTATATCAACTATAAATATTCCTCTTCCTCATCATTAACTCAAAGCAAATGAAGAAAAAGACAATAAAAAAAATGCATCATCGGCTGCGTATGTTCGTCAGAGTGTGTGTGCCTTTTTTATAATGAGAGAAAGAAAGAGAGAAAATAACGAAGAAAGACCTTTTGATTGTGGTGTTAAGTGCGGTCTTTGATTTGCTCGGGGTAGCTCGGGAACTACTTGCTTTTCTCCATGTTGGTTGCTCTGACGCTTAACGGCAACAAATCTTTTCCAAAGGCTAGCCCTAGCTGAATTGGTGTCTACAATGAATTTTTAGCGGTAAAGAAGGTCCAAGTTGGATCGATTGTTTACTATTTTGATTGGATTGTAATTGGTTTTTTTTTTAATCTCTTCAAGGTTATTCTAATTGAATTCATTTTGATTTCAGCTGGATTGGTTTCCAATTGATTATCTACTAGGGTTACTTAGATAATCTTGTAATTATTGTGATGTACTCTGTTTATGTAATCACATGCTATGTAATCACAATTTATTTAAGTAGATAAAAGAGCAGATTTACATAAATCACTAAAGTCAAATCCTTCTTCACTCTCTAACCTTTACCCTCTACCATCCCCATACCCGAGTCCGTAATCATAAACCAAGCCCTAAACTGTAACCCTGAGCCTAAACATAATCATAATCCTACACTGTAACCCAGCCCTACCACATCAGAATCCTCATTGTAGTAAATACCGTAGAAGTAGGCAATTCACCAGCTCCTGAGAGTATTTAGTACTTTGGTAATAGTTCTAAACGTATTTAAATCGGTACATATTATTTATTATTATTATTACTACAAGAAACAAGGTCCGTTGTAGGTTTACAATCTAAAGAATCTGAAAGCGTTGTAGGTTTAAAAACGCTAAGTAGCATTAACGTAATAAAGCTACAACGATAAATTATTCTATTGGTTCATTTAGTTTCACGGATCAACAAACTCTACTTAGATCTAAATTTAAACACACTCTCCACTCATACTTCTCCTTTTTTCTCATCTACTCTACCGTCTCTCTCTCTTTCCAACCTAATTATTCCCAATCCCCTCCTAACATGAACCAACTCCCAATCCTATCTATAATTTTCCTCATTCTCTCCTTTCTCACTTTTCACTTGACCCAGCTTCATCTTCTTTTGCCATTTCTCACTCACCCCTTCGCCGGCAGTCGGCCACTCCTCCTCCGACCCACCATTTCCATGTCCTTCCTCCTAACCCAATCCACCCCTCCCTTCCCCAATCCGAAACAATCACTCGACGAAGTTCATGCTGAAGATGGTTTGGGTCTCTCTATTTTTCCCCATGCGGCGGCTCTACTCCAAATCGTCGTCGCAGGTGTGCTTCCTCACGACGGAAGCGGAGGACGTCGACGTCGTAGGCACTTCTCCTCCGCTCGCTAGGTAGAGTAGTAGCTGCAGGAGATTCGCGCCCCTGAAGTCGAGAGTCTTGATGGCGCGGTCAAGGAGCTCCGACATGGGGCTTGGCCAGATGAAATGGCTTCCGGCCCATGATTAGTACAGCTTTGAACTCCACCTTGTAGAAGATGAAGACGTCGATTTGGATCAATGTCATTAAAATTATTTTAATTAGTTGTTGCCGGATCTGGAAACCCATAATTATTATCTTAATTATGGCTGAACTTTGAACGCCATAATCTAAGGAAGAAGAACAGAATTTTAGTGAATTAAATATTATTTTTGAAATCATAATTATTATTTTATTTTTTTAAAATTGTTTTTTCGGTTGTAGCGGTTCTTGAACCCCAACAAAGGAAATTAATTAATTAAATATCCATTTTACGACTTCAAATCTAGACCGTTGATCAACTTACGGTTGTAGGGGTTAAAACTGCTACAACAGAACCGCTACAACGGAGATCCCATTGTAGCGGTTCCAAAACCGCTACAACTGGCCGTTTAAATCGGACGATTTAGCAGCGGTTTCATATAACAGCTACAACTACCGTTGTAGGGGTTATAACCCCTACCGGTGTCAATCCATAACCCCTACAACGGACACAGTTTGTTGTAACATCTCATGAAAAGTCACTATGATGCCCAAAAGCAAATCGTGAGGGTCTAGGTCCAAAACAGACAATATCTTGTCGGAAAAAGGATTGGGTTTTACAAAAATGATATGTACTCATTTGGGTTAATGGGTATTTATAGATGAATAGATTTGGATTTTTGGATGAGTTTCATGTATATTGAGTACCCGTTAAAGTTTAAACTTATTACTATTGTAGCATTGACATTGTATCGTGTTTTAGTTTTTTTTAGGATATCGTATTTTAGTTTTAAAGCGAGCAAAAGTGCTACTTATTTTTTCTGAGTTTACTAATGCTACTACTCTGAGTGCTTAATGTTTAATTGTTTATGCTACTGCTTATTTATTTCTTATGTTGTAACATTGATCAGGTCCTCTGGAGTGCTAAGATCGTGATGAAGTATAGTATCGTTCTGTTTGGAAAATATTCGTCCTAAAGCTCTTATTGTTGACTGGTGTGAGACTGTTTGAAGGGATTCATCATTCCCAGCAACAATTTTATTGTTTGGTTAATTTTGAAGGGGAAACTAACCACAAAGGAAGCCATCTCCTTTTTCGGGATTTTTAGTCGACATTAGTTGTGTGCTGTGTAATTTTGGTATAGACTGTCTCTCTCACTTATTTTGAGAGTGTGATTACTCTAGGGAGCTGCTTGACTTACTATTGCCTGACATTTGTTCCTTCTCCTAGGATGTTGTAAATGCTCATGTCTGCTCTGTTTACAAAGGCAATGTGATACGGAGTAAGGTGAAACGTTTTCTTTGGTGTGACATTATGAGCTCAATTTGGAGAGAGAGGTGCTCGAGAATTTCCCCCAGAAAACCTTGCATGGAAGATTAAGGAAGAGTAGGAAGAGTAGATGACATAGATATTTTAGCTATTTTATAGTTCTTTTCTTATTTCTCAAGTTACTTTAATTTGACTCTAACAGTTCTTCATGATTTGATGAAATGAAATCATATCTTTTCATAAAAAAATGGTTCATATTATGAGATGAATTTCATATGTATAAGGCACCCACCACTTAAAAGATATATAATGAGTACGGATATCAGTACCCGTCTATTTATGTCTAGCGGGGGCACATTCGTAGTTATTGCCAAGCACGGACCCAAAACAAACGAAAATAGAAAATGTAAACAAAATTGTAAAATAAATAAATTATCCTTTATAAAACGGCAGACTCTATGGTGTCCACGTGTCCTTTTCAAAACGCGTTGGCTTGGTTTGATTATAAATAATCCCGTCCTCACAGTCATCGTCCACTCGGCTGTAATGGAGGTATTAAAAAGCGTCATTGGTAGTGTAGATCTGCAGGCAGTCTGTGTGCACCTTCACGGAAATGAGAGAAGAAATACCTTCGATGGCGGTGGTACGTGCGGTCTCTGATTCGCTTGGGGCAGGTCGGGAACTGGTTACTTTCCTCCATCCCGGCATCGGATTCATCTGCTCCGCCGCTTAACGGCGGCGGCTGTTGCCGATGGGAGGGAGAGAAACTGGATCCCGCCTTGCATCAAACGAATCGGCGCCCGCATAGAAGCAGCTCAAAGAGCTCCATAGCGGCTTCGGTCTAGATTGGACTGTATTGTATTGTATTGTATTGTATTGGATCTCTTTGTAATAGATCTGTTTCTGATTTTGAATTTCAATTTGCTTTCGGTTATTAGATTTGGTTTCGGCGTAAGGAGTGAATCTCTCCCTGCAATGCTTGAATGATAGATTGGAACCAGGAATTGATTGCGTTTTCTTTTCTAATAGATCTTGCGGTTTCCGTATTGAGAATTGAAATTGGATTATGTAGACCAGGGTTAGATACTTGCTGCATTACTGTGAGCGATGTGCTCTGTTTAGTTTAGGCCTAATACTGCAGCTGGTGACTCGATCAACCAATACAGCTTCCAATGGTTGAATTGTGCAGGGAAAATGGCGGACTTAGGTTGAAATCGTGGAGGAATTGCCTGATTTGGCAGGGGAGAAAAGGGTTTGATTTCACGTGCACATACAGATTGATTTGTGAAATTGTATCTGAGTCGCTACTGTCGATAACATTTTACATGAAACTGGTAGTGAATGAAAGAGTTCTTGGGTGTCCTAAGATCAATGGTGTTGTTTAGTATTCTTCATTTTTGGGTTAAGGGTTTTGTGGAATCCAGTGTAAACTTTGGCCCCCTTTTATGGGGATTTTTTCCAAAAATGGGCTTTGCCCAAAAATCAATTACCAAAATAGGCTCGTTGTACGGTCAATTCCCAAAATGGGCTTGTTTTCGCTGACTGGGCATGTATGTTGCCAAAATAAATGGCGATCCGATTTTTAGCATGAAAATCGCCATTATAAGTGGCGATTTTTGGCTGACTTTGTCAGACTAAAAAATCGCCACTTATAGTAGCGATTTCATGGCTGAAAATCGCCACTATAAGTGGCGATTTTTGGTCTGACAAACTCAGCCAAAAATTGCCACTTATAGTGGCGATTTTTGGAGTGCATTTTACTTTCAAATATAGTAAAATAGCACTTTGGCCTCTCTACTTTGTAAACTTAACAAATAGCTTCCTATCGTATAAACCGCTCTTTTTATCTTTCGTTTTTTTACCAATTTGTATTTTGGGTCCTTTCATTTCAACTAACGCTTCATGACGTTAAATATGTGCACATAGATTCTATTTTGAGATTTGTATGTTCCTATTTCAAAACAGTGGCGAAGCCAGGATTCAAGCATACCATGGGCCCGATACATAAAATACAATAGGCCGAATATATTTCCGTACGATAAAATACATATATTTTAGCTATTTGGGTCTAGGGGACCCTGGGCCCGGGCCCAGGATAGCCACCCCTTATCTTCGTTAGTGTTTCAAAATGTGTTTATAATTGACTAATGTTACTCGTATAATAGACTGATGTTACTCGTATAGTACTCGTTAATTTAATTGGTGCGCATTACTATACGAGTAACATTAGTCAATTATTAAGTCAAAAAAACATTAGTCAATTATAAACACCTTTCGAAATACGAACATACAAATCTCAAAATAGAATCTATGTGCACATATTTAACGTCATGAAGCATTAGTTGAAATGAAAGGACCCAAAATACAAATTGGTCAAAAAACGAAAGATAAAAGAGCGGTTTATACGATAGGAAGCTATTTGTTAAGTTTACAAAGTAGAGAGGCCAAAGTGCTATTTTACTATATTTGAAAGTAAAATGCACTCCAAAAATCGCCACTATAAGTGGCAATTTTTGGCTGACTTTGTCAGACCAAAAATCGCCACTTATAGTGGCGATTTTCAGCCATGAAATCGCTACTATAAGTGGCGATTTTTTAGTCTGACAAAGTCAGCCAAAAATCGCCACTTATAATGGCGATTTTCATGCTAAAAATCGGATCGCCATTTATTTTGGCGACATACATGCCCAGTCAGCGAAAACAAGCCCATTTTGGGAATTGACCGTACAACGAGCCTATTTTGGTAATTGATTTTTGGGACAAGCCCATTTTTGGAAAAAATCCCTTTTATGGTAAGATATCACAAAGTGATGTGAAGATGGGAATTACGTTAGAGAATGGAACGCCAATCAATCAGTTAAATCAAATCAAACCAGGTTTAAACAGCTTTCTTTCCGGCTACCACTAAATTCCCAGTGGCACACTATGAAGCAACTCGATCCCAACATGCAAAGCGTTGCCGCCAATGACGAATCGGACGGGGAGGCTGAGATGCGCTGCAACCTAGGTGGCTAGGTCATTGTGTTTAACCTATAGACGAATCGGGCGGGGAAGGTTGAGATGCGCTGCAACCTAGGTGGCTAGGTCACTGTGTTTAATCTATAGACTTGAAAAATCATTTAGAGTCTTCGATGAGGATCATCTAAACACTTGCAAAATAAACCAAACCATAACTATTTCTAACCACTTTCCCAATATGGATCCCCTAACCACATACATGGGTGCATCTGCATTGAGCTTAAACCAATTTCTTTGGAAGGGTCGTCCATATGGTGGGTGATGGTATTGAGGGAGCTGGCCTTGGTAGGTCAAATTGAACCAGTACCCTGATCAATTCTGGGTCAATTAGTAGGTCAAATTAAAACATGCTCTAAGCTAAATTCAAATAATTATTATGTCAATTCACTTACGAATATGAAAATTCATATAGTTTACATAATTTCGTAGCTTTAGACTGAATGTAGAACGAATCATGACACAAAAAAACCCAACACCTTCCCCAGATACGCCACTTTGGGTGGCTTAGCCAAGGGATTGTGGGATTGTGGCACAAATTCGTGTCCTTGAGAGTTGAGACTGAAATGCAGCGGCCCATCAGCAGATTAGTTGCAAGCCTTAGTTTGGTTGGGCCGAATGTCATTATATGCACTAAAAGCCCAATACTATTTATAATGACTATTTCACCCTTTATCTACCAGGAAGAAAACTTGGTATGATGGAAACATGGGACATGTGTATTGCATCTATGCAATTCCAATTCGTAAAAGTGTAGGTATTGGATATCCATAATTTATACCGGGTTAAAATGTGAAAATTGAGGTTTCTTGAACAAATTAGTACATGTTGAGTACTCGATTCAGAATTAATATCTTCTCTCTTTGAACATGAACTATTATCTTCGAACTGAACAAATCCAATTTTTTCTCCTTGCCTATCGTCGCTTCTTCTTCCCATTGCCGCTTTCTCCTCATCAAATTTTGGCAGATGTCAGGTCAGTGAAAATGTTAAGAGAAAGAAGATTCAAAGAGAATGCATGATGGAGATACTTTATCATCAAACTTGCCCAAACATAAACATACAACTATTAAAGCATGATTGCTTATCACTCAATCATCAGAACTCTATAATAACACATTAGTTGAACCATGTCATGATATTTTGACCAACTAGCTAGTTATCTAGTCAATCTTTTTACTCATAATGTAACATTTTCTTTTAATAAAAGAAGGAAAAGCCTGAAGAGATCATACACTTTCAAACTATAGGCTTTTTTAAAAGGTAAGAAAAAAGAGTTAGTAGGATTTGCGCTTTTAATTTATTTTTCTCAGATTAAAAAGGGCAAATAATAATAAAGCCAAGTGTTGAGCTTGGACATGGACGGAGGAGGAGCTCCGTTTGACTGCCAAGGGGGGGAAAAGTGATGGTACAAAAAGAAAAGTGATTACTTTGTTAGTTTGTACACTTCTGCAAGCATAGGCCACTTACAAGTTACAACAACTCAATTACTATTAGTTTCTTGACAAGTGATCTCTAATCATGCATGTCACAAGAAAGTGAAGAAAAAGATGATCACTAGAGACACAACATAAACATTTCAACCTAAAACACAAGAGGCCGCATCTATTGATATGGTCTTATGACCCCATCGGGTGGCTAAATGGGCACGAATCAATCAGCTTATCCGGTATCATAGAAACTCGTGGATCAGCTCAGATATTTAACTTATGAGTCTAAGTAGCAGCTTGCTTAGTACCATAAGAGTCTTTGGATCACCCCGAGGACATAAGAAAGTTGGTCTGGCACCTGGGCAAGGGCCTAGATGGTCCCCACAAAATTCTAGGCGGCTAGAGTCACGATCACTCAGGGATCTACTACCATTAGGACACCCCTTAGAACCGTAAGATTAAGAAATAGATCTAATGGACTAGATTAAAATGGACAAAACTGTCATTTGATAACTAGTATATATATTAAATAACATTAGGGTTTTTCACAAACCCTAATAAAAAACAATCTGTAAAAAAACATGAGACGTCTTCATCCCCAATATGCATCGCCGCCGTCGTCCATGGATCAGTCGTCGCCGCTGCCGTGCCGTAGCGCACCATTGATGGAGCTCGTATCCAGGCCGCCGCTGCTCAAATCCAGGCCCGCTGCCGCCCGCTCGAATCAGATCTGCCGCCACCGCCGTTCGATTCCAGATCCACTGCCGCCGTTCGTATCCAGATCCACCGCCGCCGTTCGAATGCAGATCCACCGCCGTCGTTCGAATCCAGATCTACCGCCGTCGTTCGAATCCAGATCCACCCCGCCATTCGAATCCAGATCCACCCAACCGTTCGAATCCAGATCCACTGCCGTCGTTCGAATCCAGATCCACCGCCGCGCCTTTGATGGAGGCTGACGTCAGTCTCCGCAATTGATAGAGGAAGTCGACAGAGGCCTCTCGGCTTTTATGGTTTAGGAATAGGTATGGGTCTTTTGGCTGAGTATTGGGTGTTTAATCCTCTACTTCGGGTGGCCCTGATTCTATAACAAGTCGTTTTTGTGCAACTTCCCCCTCTTATTACGTTGTTCCATTTTGATGATTTACGAACATGTTTGTATTGTTCCTTTTAGTGTAAATTGGAACATCAGACTTCATCCTGAATGCGACTTCAAAAGATGCATAACCCCTGCTCTCATGTTTTCTGCTGTCTGTCTTGCTATTGCTATAATGTTATGATTTCTTCATAGTGGAAATGACCTGATTGAATCCGAAGGGTGTGGTTGCGTATTGTACATGCAGTGTTCCTATTAGGACAGAATGGAACATCTGCGTGAACCATGAATTTGATTTTGAAATCAGTAGTATTCTTGGTTCCCTTTCGAATTCTAGCGTGACCATTGTTGTTCCTATTATCACAAAATGGAACAGCAGTGTAAATGGACATAATGACGTTCCGAATTTCAATATAAGGAACACTGGACATAATGACGGAGCACATTTAGTATTTATTGCAAGAATTAACTATCAAATTGTTCCGAATTCTGAAACAAGGAACACTAGTTGTATAACACTTGAAACATGTTCCGAAGCAATGAAAAGGGAACACACCACAGAAAAACAACTGCTGCCGCCGTTTGAAAGAAAAAACGCCGCCTCCGCCGCCTGAAAAAAAAAACACCGCCCACAGCCGACCGGAAAACAACACCGCCGCCTGAAAAAAACAGCGCAGCCACCGTCAATTATATAAAACAACCGGAGATCGGGAGCAATCGCCGATGATAGAGAAGAAGACAAGAACAGACTAAAAAAGGGTAATTAATTTAATCAAAAAATAAATGGAGCAAAAAAAGGAATAAAAAATCGGCACATTAACTCCAAAATCCGAAAAAAAAAAAACCATAATTATCAAAAAATATATATTTAAAAAAAATCTGCAATAAATAAAACCTTGAAATTACCCTTATATCCATTTAATGTTGGTCATCAGATCTGTACAATTAAATCCTACGGTTCTAAGAGGTGTCCTCATATGAGGACACTTTTGGGTGTCCTAATGGTAGATTTTCCCGATCACTCAAATCCTAGGATACATGTTGCCAAATCTATGCGGTTGACTTAGATCCACAATGTTTGTCGCCTTCGTACTGCCAACCAATAGAAGACACCCACCAATTATTAGGAGTAGACTATAAATATGGTTTGTATCTATCACAAAGGACAAATTGACATTTTGTAGAGAAATATTTTCTCGGTACGTACATTTGACCCTACCATTCTCTTATTATTGTTCATATCCTTTACATCGTCTATGAACTAATTACTATATCTTACTCTTCTTTATACGAGGTGTTTCAGATCTTTTGTTAGACAATCAAGACGAACAAGGAAACTAAGACATTCCCAATTCTACTATTCAGACGATCGAACTGAAACAAGTCTAGTCCCGCAAAAACTAACCGTTGAATATTTTTATAGAGCTTAATTTCATTCATTAACCCTACAAATAAAATGATAGCTCGCCTGGTATGATAGAAACTAGTTCACAGTTCAGCTCGTATGTTTAACTCGTGAGTCTAAAGCAACAACTTTCTTAGTCCCATGAGAGTCTTTGGATCACCTTGAACACTGAGGAAATCTGGTTTGCCGCCTAGGCCAAGGGCCTAAACGATTTCCACAAAATATTCCTAGGCGGTCAGACCCTGATCGCTAAAATCTTAGAGCACATGTGACTAAATCTACTCAGATCTATAACGCATGTCACCTCCGTACTATCAACCAATAGAAGACGCCATCGATTACTTATAAATACGGTTTGTGTCCCATCACAGAGGACAGACTCACACACTTTGTAGGGAAATATTCTCTCGATACGTACGTACGTATATTCGACTCTACCATGCTCTCATTACTGTTATTCCTTACATCGTCTATGAACTCATTAGTATATTATTCTACTCTTCTTATATAAGGTGTTTTAGATCCGTGTCAAACGATCAAGACAGACCAAGCGACCAAAACACTCTAAATTCTATTGTTCAAGCAATCAAACTGAAACAAGATCTAATTCCGGAGAAAACATTCAATATTTCCATAGAGCTTATATCATAATTATTAACAATACAAAATGATAGCCACAAGCTATGATAAAATACTTTGGTTTCCTTATCTCGTACCGTTTACAATCATTAATTAATGAAGGCCATATGAAATATCATATTCATATCCCTCCCAAATCACTAATCAATCAGCACCTTTATAGGATTGCTGTGTGTTCGGGCTGCTGCAGATTGATCGTTGCTATAATTAATTAATGTTCCATTATCCGGCACACCATGTACGTGTACACGTACGTACCACTTTGTGTGTTTGTGCTGCTTATCTGATGGGTGATGATCATCATCAAGGAGTCTGCTATAAATATCCACACCTACCACCCGCGTGCTTGCTTTGCTTGAGGAAATGAAGAACATAAATATAAAACACAATCCTATAATTAATTCAGATTTACCAATATTCTAATCCGACACCGTTCTGTAGGATGCTATCAGAGTAGTACATATCTAAACGTAACGTAGACACTTTAGGTATCCCATACGTACGGAACTGGTAAACCATATATATCGTGTGCCTTAATGGATTGTGCATTTAAGGCTTTTGCGTTCCATCTTCAAAAGACAAGTTTGGTGTGGCAGACAATACAGCGGCTGGACGTTGGGTTAGATTAGAAAGGGTCAAACTAATGCTGTTTTTTTGTGCGGCTACGCAATGCTGATAACTGTTACTCTAATTTCTTGCCATGCATGCATGCTGCTTTGGAAACCACTCTACTACTTTTAGCCTCGTTTGTTGCTAAGAATTGGATCCAAGAGAATTGAAATAGCTAGAAAATTGTGGATTCTTGTCTATTTCGAAAATAGACCGTTTGAACAAGTGAATTAGAGAGATTCTTAGATTCAAAAAAATAAAAAAAGATTAACAAACAAAATTATGTAATTTGACAAAGACCAAATTACGTACCCCAACTTATTCCCCACATCTCCCTTAAAAAATGTTATTTTTGACAAATCACCATCAATTCACCCTACAATCTGCACATTCCTTCCTTGACAGTGGGGAATTCGGAGAGGGTCTGAATTCTCTAGAGGGCCCACCCTGAGAATTCAATTCTAGCCAATTCTCCCCTTTTTTTTTTTGCAAAACAAACAAATACATTTCACTCAAATCTCCAACCCATAGAATTGGGACCCAATTCTAGGCAATTCATTCACCCCAATTCTAGGAAACAAACAACCCCTTATTGAGTATCCAAATTGTACTTCTCGAGTAACATTTGTCTGGCTTAGAGTTTACTTCTCGATCTAAAGCTCAAGACTACTATCAAGGGGCCAACATATGATCGCATAACAAAATTAACTCCATCACATAACAAAGAATTCTATGTGAAAAAAACCACTCAACAAATAGGAGAGTTTTGTAATTTTTTAGTCAAAAGTATGTAACAATGTACCGTTACGGAAGGCTAACAGAAAAATTAAACACATCAAGGGCTCACTTGTTGAGTCGGTTATAGTACGAGGGAGTAAATCAAGCTTTTTGTAGTATAGGGGAGAATCTGTTGACTTGACAAAGTAGAGGGAATAAAAAGGAGGGATCTAGTGTTTTCAAAATCGTGACAGTCTAACCGACTGGATCATGCATTAATCTCCAAAACACTATATAACACAACGTTCGATGTAATGAGAGTTGAACTATATTCCGAAACGACGACTTTAGCCGTTAATTAAACTGTATATCGTTACACTTACTAGTTTGACGTACCTGATACGATTTTGAAAACGATATCATTTTACATTTGTTTTATATTAGTTAACTTTACATTTGAAATCGATCAAAATCCCGATCATCCACAACAACATGTTGTTGATCCTAAAATTAATTATTCTGTTTCTTTCTTTCTTGTGCAAATTTAGAACATACCCAAGAAGGTACGTTATTCTTTTTTTTGATCAAAGGGGTCTGATTTCATTAATAAAATCAACGATCACCAAAAGTAGAAATGTTCTGTAAATCCAGACATACACTACACAAAAAATCCTAATTACAAATCCAAGGCACTCAGCCAATTCATTGGAAGGACGCCATCACGCATCATCTTGGCCACTCTGTCTGCAAGTTGCACTTCGCTTCGCTTGGCCTTCTCAATCCTCACGTTCTGAGATCGTTCCAATACAAAGTGAATCTTCGCAACTGTAGCCGCTATTTCCCATGGCCAGTGATCGTGCGGTTTGGAAAGGCTTTGAACTAGGATCTGCGAGTCTGTGAAAATAGTCGTACCACGGTTATCTGTACTTGCCATTTCCACAGCTGCAAGTACCGCTTCAGCCTCCGCCCCGATCAGTGATCGACAAAAGACACTCCCCGCCCTGCCATCCAGTATTCTACCCTGGGCATCGGTCATAACCACGCCATACGCCCCTCTCCGGATGTCGTCTTTGAAGGCTCCATCACACACAATCCTCCTAGGATAGATTGTAGGGGTTTGGGTACTCGTTTGCTGTGGCATAAGTGGGCGTGAAGTAAGAGGATTCCTTACTTGTTGAGTACTTTTCCACTTCCTTCTTTCCATGTTCCAGCTCATCTCTACCTCTTCGTTGGGCATCTCTGTACCATTGAAGACACGGAAGTTTCTTGCTTTCCATATATTCCATAAACCATATCCGATATCAATCATTCTCTCCGCGTCAGTTCTCTCCATCAGTTCACACAACCATTGTTTCATTGACATATCCTGGTGTGAAAGTTTCTCATCATGTAGGTTTCTATCCCAGAAAACTCTCCTTGCTGCACAATGAAAGAAAAGATGCTCGTTCGTTTCGTCTTCATTAGCACAAGAGCAGCATAAAGCATCACTTGCACACTTTCTTCTTTTTAGATTGGCTTTTGTTGTTAAAGCATTCTGTGCAAGTCTCCAGAAAAAGAATTTCAGCTTCGGTAGAAGTTTCAGCCCCCAGATCAATCTCCACAATTTCCTTATGCTTGACTCACTTTCATTTCTTTCCCGTAGCTCACCTCCTATCAACATTTTGTAGCATGATCTTATAGTAAATTTCCCTTTCGGGTCATAATGCCATACCCATTTATCTTGCATATTTGGCGGTCCGAGTGGAATCAGCATAATCTGCTTAACAACATCCCAGGGATAAACTGATAGTAGCTTCTGACGATCCCAAACCTCACTTGGCTGCAGAATAAAGTCTGCCACTTTATAGTTTGCAGCCTGATTGATTTCACCTCTGAAACCACTTGCTTCCGGAATCCACGGGTCCGATAAGTCTGTCGTCATGCCATTACCTATGTTCCTCCTTAATCCCCCAAGGAGTGCCTCTCTACCTTCCATAATGCTCGACCAGATTCTTGATGGTCTGTGGTGCTTTGTCGTGTAGAGGAACTCCTTCTTCGGAAAGTAAAGACCTTTCAGCAGCCTTGCCCATAGTGCCTCTGGCTGTGTGACCAGCCTCCCCGCCAGCTTTGCCAGGAACGATAAATTGAACTCTCGAAAGCTTTTGAAACCTAACCCTCCATCATGCTTTGGTCGCGTTAATCTATCTGCAGCAAGCATGTGCAAGCTTCTTTTGCTGACGTCCCCCGCCCACCAGAAATTGATCAGTTTTGCATCCATTTTCCTGATCAAAGTTTTTGGCAGGAGGAAACATGTGAACATATACGTCGGCACCGCTTGTAGAATTGATTTAACCATAACCTCTCGACCCGCATGTGACAGAATTGCACTCTTCCAAGCTTGGGCTCGACTAGTAAGTCTTTCTAGGATAAACCTATTCGACTCCACTTTACTACTCCCCCACTCCGTTGGTACCCCGAGGTACTTGCCTAAGTTTACTCCAGGATTAACATCAACACACTCTGCTACACTCTCTTTGATCCCAGCATTTGTATTAGCAGAGAAAAAAATGGCAGACTTTGCCCCGTTGATCGCCTGACCTGACACCCTGCAGTACCTCTCTAGAATAAGCTTGAAACCCGATGCTTCCTTTTGATTAGCCTTACCAAAAATCATAGTATCGTCTGCGAAAAGGACGTGGTGCAGATATGGGCAGAAGTTATTAAGCTTAATCCCTTTAATGATACCATTCTCCTTTCCTCTTTGGATCATGAACGACAGGACGTTTGTAATCATGATGAAGAGAAAGGGGGAGAGAGGATCCCCCTGTCTCAAACCTTGTGACGGGTTAAACCACGAGGTCGGGCTTCCATTTATCACAACTGAGAAACGAACCGAAGTCACGATTGCCTCCACCCAGCTGATCCATCTTGATTCAAACCCCATAGCTCTTAGAGTCTCAAACAAGAAAGTCCATGAAACTTTGTCATAGGCCTTCAGCATATCAACCTTCAATAGGAACTCGAAATTTCCTCCTTTCTTTCTTGTTCTTAGCTTGTGCAAAACTTCGTGTACTACTATGATATTATCCTGAATTGATCGGTTGCCCGTGAAAGCTGCTTGTAGCTCCGAGATCATTCCTGGGAGATATGGTTTCAATCGATTTGTTAGAATTTTTTAGATTACCTTTGCTCTGAAGTTTGTGACGCTTATCGGCCTGAATTGTGTAATCTCCTATGGATTCTTCACTTTTGGAATGAGTGAAATGTGTGTGTCGTTCCAACTTCGTGGCATTTCGTTGAGTGTAAAAAAGCTCTTAACCTCCTTGTATACGTCCCCTCCAATTAGTTCCCAGTGGTTTTGAAAGAATCGTCCTGGGAATCCGTCCGGCCCGGGGGCCTTCGTTGGACCTATTTGAAAGGCAGCCTGCTTGATCTCTGCGTCTGTCACTCCTCTAGTTAATCGTGAATTAATGTCATCGTTCACCGCCTTTGGGAAATCCTGCAAAAACGAAAAATCTGTTACATCCCTTGTTCCGGAGAACAGAGACTTGAAAAAATCTCTCGCATGGGTCGTGATCTCTGTTGGATCATCAAGCCATTCCCCTCTCTCGTTTTTAAGTGAGTAGATGTTGTTTCGTCTCCGTCTCTGAACCGTACTTTGGTGGAAAAAACTAGTGTTCCGATCCCCTAAGTTGAGCCATTGTGTCCCTGCCCGTTGTGCCCAGAAGGCTTCTTGAATATTCCATAGCCTATTGAGCTCCCTGTTTATCTTATCACATTCCATTTGAATCTCTCTGGTTTGCTGCACGTTGCTGTGTCTTGTAAGGTTTGCCAGGAGGTCATTGATCTTCGATTGATTGCTTCCAATTGTATTTTTCTTCCAGCTTGTTAGCTTCTTGGCACATTGCTTCAATTTATCTGACGTTGTACGTTATTCTGGAGGTGGGTACAATTGCACTACGTTATATATATAATATATAATATATATATATATATACTTGCTTTTTCAATTTGCACAGGTGACCATTGATCAAGTACTTATTATATTCATTCCTTTTTTATATTAATCAGTATTCAGTGGAGCTTTAGCAATTATACATCAATTTTATTTATTTTAAATGAAAATAGGGGGCATATGGTACTAATTCATCTTCGATTGCGATTTACGTCATCCAATCCACCGCCGCACTTCTTCCTACAATCCCAGTGTCTCTCTTAGAAATAGGTGATCACATTGTAACACTCTCATAGTTTGGTGACTGTATATGTCACTAGTGTTAATGAATAATAATATAAAACCAATGTTCAACTTCAATGCTCTTTCAAAACTTCCAGTTTGAGGATTCAGCTTGCCATCAAACAAATTTGGTTTCCATCCAGTTTGAGGATTCCAGCTTGCCATCAAACAAATTTGGTTTCCATGATGGTGTCAAGGAACAATCTCAACCATTGATTCATTTTTTCAGATCTAATGGTTTAAATAAAAAGGATAAAAAGATCATTTCACCATTTAATTTAATTTCTTTTTTAATTTTTTTTTAATTTAAGTTAAAACAGCCGACTACCGGAACTCCGGCGACGACTTCTCCGGTGAATTTTCCAGACGATCGGAGCTCCGATTTTGAAAAAAATTTCGGCCACCGGACCACCGTCGTCGGGCCTATTTTTCTGGAAAAAAAAAATTTCGGTGACGCTTCGTACTCGTTTTTAATATGTGTACACTTTTTTGTACATGTGTACGTGCACATTTTTGTACATAAACTGTGTACTCATTTACAAAGATTTTTCGTACACGTGTTATACATGTGTACATGTTTTGTACACGTTTTATACGCGCACACGTTTATGTACTTACATTTTTGCACACGTGCACACACTCTTTGTACACGTGCACACACATTTTATACATGTGTACACCTATTCGTACACGTGCACACTTATTTTTTACACTAGTGTACACATATTTTATATAAATCATGTGTACACGTTTTATACATGTGTACATGTTTTATACACGTACACATTTATATACTTACATTTTTTATACACGTGGACTTATCTTGTACACATGTATAAATGTGTACACCTATTTGTACACGTGCACACTTATTTTTTACACTAGTGTACACATACTTCATACTCGTGTGTACATATTTTGTATAAATCATGTGCACACTACTTAATAATATAATGTGTGTACATGTGAACGCCTATTCGAAAACGTGCAATAAGTGTTTGGTAGCATAGTGGTAAGAGTTTAGTATTTGGTAAAAGAGGTCATGATTTCGAATCACATCAACAATTCTTTTTTAAAATATATATAATTTTATTGAGGACGGCGGCGGATGATCGGCGGCGGCGGAGGATGACCGGCGGCGGCGGTGGCGGATGATCGGCGGCGGTGAAGGATGACCGGCGGCGGCGGAGGAAGATCGGCGGCGACGGTGGCGGATGGCCGGCGGCGGCGGCCGAGGATGATCGGCGGCGGCGGAGGATGACCGGCGGCGGCGGTGGCGGATGACCGGAGGATGATCGGCGGCGGCGGCGGCGGCGGATGACCGACAGCGGCGGCGGAGAAAGACCGGCGGCGGATGACCGACGGCTGTGGAGAGCTGAACAACTTTTTGAAAATTCCCAAAATGCCCTTCCTTGATGGATCAAGGAAGTCACTTTCCTTGATCCTAAACTGGACCCCAGTTTGAGGATGTGATTAGTTAGGGGTGGAAATTGGGAGGGGAAGAGAGCTTGTTTCCTAATTTTAAGTCTTCATGTTTCCAAATTAAATACCAGATAATTTTATTAGGAAATTGGGTTTCCAAGTTAGACAAAAATAATTAAGTTTAATACCAAATTTCTAATTAGTTATTGTTGTGTTAAATATGAGGTGAAAGTTTGAGAACGAAAATCGGGAATTCCGAAACTATTTATTTTTTTTCACGAAAGTTTACGGGAACGACACCCCGTTGACATTAAAATATGAGATTTGGGATCTCCTTCTCATAATTTTTTTAAAAAAAATCAAATGAGTTCGAGAATTCCCGATTTCCACTCCCAAACTCAAAAAATGTGCCAACTGACAAGTTGTCAAACACTGTTAGTTGTATGCTTGGCAAATGGGTATCTGCAAATTGGGTACCCACCCGAAATTCAGTCAAATTGGGTGGGGATTACCCGTTGACTGGGTAAAGTTGACGGGTATGGGCAAACCCGGTACCTAGTTAGAGCGGGTAACGGGTGGGGACGAGTTTCAAGGTATCCGCCTCATACCCAACCCGAAAGGTACCTAATATGAAACAACGTTGTATTAGTCATAATATATCATTTATGTTTAACGGACTAGACCCAATTTTCCTTCAATCATTCAGTTCTTGACTTCAAATCATCGATCGAGCAGGCTGTCGTTCCCTCTCGAAACTATAATGCTCTAAAAATCGTAGCTTCATCTCGAAAATCTCTTTGCAATCTAGATGCAAAAAGATTTGGGGTTCACCCAATGGGTAGGCAGGTAGCGGGTTTACCCGATACCCATGTCGAGGCGGGAATGATTTGAATTTTGTACTCGATTAGTCTCGACGGGTGGGTACAAATAATACCCATTTAATAAACGGGTATGTAGTGAATATATGGTACCGGACCCATGAGTACCCATCGCTAAGTCTAGTTAGTTGCAGTTCAGACATGAGATGACCCATTTATACGTGGACACATATCCCCATCTCTATTTATTTAGTTTTCTTGTTAAGGAATTACTAAGAATTAACGTGAGAATGAATATTAAAAGTATATATAAAATATTGTTACCCGACAAAATAGTACTAAAATTCTAATGGATGGAGTTTGGTAATATTATATTCATGCATGCAATGCACACATCAAAATCAAAATCAAAGCTTTTTCCAAATCTCATTAGGATTCTCATTCCGGGAATTGGAATTTTGTAGCACAATTGTAAAAAATATGCACCGTCAGTAGCCAAATGCGTAAAAATGTCCAGAAATAGCACAATCTGACTGGCAGCCAGCGCTGCGCCAGCCAGATGGCGCTGCGCCACCCAGCCAGCGCAGCGCTGGCTGCCTTATCAAAATTGTGCCGTTGCAGCGCTGCGCCAGCTGGCAACAGAGCCGTTACAAAAGAGCCGTTAAGTAACGGTAGTGTTGATCCCAGGCAGCGCTGCGCTGGCTGGGTGGCGCAGCGCTACCTGGGATCAATATTACCGTTTTTTTTTTTTTGGTATAAATACCCCCTACCCCCACATACCATCTTCACACCTCCTCTCATACTTTCACACCTCCTCTCATACTTTCACACCTCCTCACATACTCTCTAAGGTATTTTTGATAGTTTGTTTGTGTTTCTCATAAATTTTTTGTTATTATTATTGTACGCTAATGACGTATTTTATTTGTAGGTTCATAGCAATTGTCCGGCGAGGAAATTTCGTTTGAAGAAGGCCTGAACCCTCCTCAAAAGGTATCATGCTATAAATTATATGGTAATTAAATTGTGGTTTACGATTTTATATGTATTTAACATTGTTTGTGGATATGAAATTGTAGATGGATTACATGTTTGGAGAGGTGCCGGTTGGGGTACGAAGTGGTAGTCCCGAGGACCCGTCGATTTTATGGGGTGATGCTGACCGACATCGAGCGGCGGGAATTTTTGAAGCTCAGGTTGGTACATCTGAAATGTTATTTATTTTTACAAGGTATTTATGTTTGAATGTTGCATTTATTTTAATAATATTCATAATTTAATTACTTATATTGTAATATTAGGATCAAATTTGAAATGTTATATGTAAATGTTAGTTATATTTGAATGTTAATTATATTTGAATGTTAATTACATTTAAATGTTTAGGGTGCACTCAGAAATTGAGTACTAGTTATTAATTTTGTTACATCTTCTTCCCCCAACTATTAGGACCCACATATGACGCTTAAGTGTCACTTCTCTAAGAAGATCGTGAAGTACGATCCTAGGTTCGAGACATACCTTGCCCCCATAGGTCTAGATCAGTTGCGTGCCTGCCTGGATTTTACCCCCGATTCTGAGCTGATCACCGCATTGGTCGAGAGATGGCGTCCCGAGACGAGCACTTTTCACTTGTACCACGGTGAGGCAACCATAACACTCGAGGACGTGCACTTTCTCACTGGTCTGAGCATCGATGGTGTGCTTGTGGAGTCGCAGAGGCGCATTCCGACTGTGGATTCTGATCTGCAGCTTTACGTTGAGCGCCTTCTTGGGAAGAAACCATCTACCGCTGACCTTTCTGCTGGCAGAGTGAAGATGACGTGGTTGCGTAACCACTTTGGCACCATCAGGGATGACGCCGATCAGGAGACTATCGAGCAGCACTGTCGAGCATACATTCTGGACTTCTTCGGCAGCTGCATCTTTGCTGATCGGTCAGGATCACACGCCTCACTCTTCTTCCTTCCACTGCTCGAGGACATGAGTCAGGTAGGCGACTACGCTTGGGGGGCTGCCGCACTTTCATGGCTATATAGGGAGCTTGGCCGGTGTGCTTTTCGCATAGAGAGCAACCCGTCCCGCGACCACGTAGGTGACATTGGAGGTTGGACGGCATTGGTTCAGGCGTGGGCCCTGGAGAGATTTACGTCCATTGCGCGTCGAGTCCACAAGAGTCGACAGATTGCACCGACGCACTCCCCCATTCCACGTATGACTAGGTTCGGGCTACGACTTCTTCTTCCATTTTCATAGTTTATTCCATCTGATCAAGTTGTATGAATGACGTGGTTCATTCTGCATTTTTTTAGCTGGTCCGAATGGTATCACGCGAAGACCAGATACATCCTTGTTGGGGGGTACCGCCAGCTGTTTGACGATGGGACTCCATTCGTGGTATTGTATTCTAACAAGAAGATCATGTTTTTCCCTTACAGTTTAGGTTTCGTAGTTGTGTAACTTTCCACTTTGTTTCATATAGTGGTGTCCCTACTCGGCGGACCGTGAGCATTACAGTCCAGGGACTTTCCCCATCCATCGTGTCGTCGCACCGCTTATCTGCTTCTTCAGCGCTATGTGGCATAGGCCTGATAGAGTGTTGCGTCAGTTTGGGATGGACCAGCCTGTCCCTACATGGGATCAGCCAGTAGGTGAGGTCATCAGTAACCTGGAGCTGACACAGCGTGGATGGCATCGTACTGATGTGGTAGCTAGATTTGCTGGATATCGAGACATGTGGTCCACTCGTCTTGACCACATCGCCTCAGGCCCGTGGCTGCGGAGCGAGGAGAGGGAGTCCTACCACTTCCACGACGAGATCAACCAGTGGTATCATGGCATCACTAGACGTACAGTTTCTCGCCGAGGAGCCGTGGACCAGTCATTGGTACGTAGGTTCTGTCATAATTATTACAACTACTTCTAGTTACATGTTTAACCATTCTAATTATGTGTTGTAGCTTGATGGCATGGAGAGGCTATACGTGACTTCTGGCCAGTCACATATCACGCCTCAGGAGCAGCAGGAGATGCATGCTACACTGAGGTCAATGATGCATGCTTCAGGCGGGATCCATAGGACGTCTGAGTCTAGGAGGGCACCCCGGCAGGCCACCCATCCACGACATGCTGACTACCCAGTGCCTGACCCGCCAGCCGCCAGGATTCCTTCTGCACGAAGAGTCCGACAGCATGTAGATGTCCCCCCTGTCCCGCGATTGTGGGAGCCGACATTGCCTCAGTGGGATCCACATCACCAGCAGACGCGATACTCTGAGCACTATCCATTCGACACTAGAGGCGACGCGACTTTCGATTATATGGGGAGTCAGGACTACACCCAGCCGGAGGACTACACACAGCATCAGGATTACACACAGCACCCGGACCCGACCCAGCCATACCCCACTCCTACAGTCCCCACTGGAGGCTATACATCTTACGCCCCTCCATCCGGGTCTCAGTGGGGTGCTTCCTCATCGTACGCCGATCCATCCGGGTCTCAGTATGTCACACCACCAGTAGTGACATATGATGCATCTTTCGATGATGATGGTACTCCACCCGCCGACGGGCAGCATCGGTATGGACTGAGGCGAGAGCCTACGCAGAGGATGTGCGCTACTGGAGGCCATGAGCTGGGGGCACATTGGAGGGGACAGGGTCGGCGTAGGGGTCGAGAGGGTAGGGCCGAGATGGTGGGGGTCGGGAGGGGAGGGGTCGTGATGGGCGGGGTCGTGAGTAGTTATAGTATTTTATGAGTATATTTTATTGTATTTTGTATTTCAGAGTACAGTGGTATTAGAAATTTGTTTTCATAGATAGATATAATTTGTAAGAAATAATTGCCAACCCACGTGAAAAAAGCTGCAGCTCCTCATTAAGTCAACCACTTATGGACGACACAATAATTTGTAACATATAATTGCCAACCCACGTGAAAAAAGCTGCAACTCCTCATTAAGTCTTCCACTTATGGACGACACAATAATTTGAAACGTATAATTGCCAACCCACGTGAAAAAAGTTGATAAAATTTCTTACTAACTGAATTCTGGTTGACACCACTTATGGAGTTGTTCTGCAATTCTGGCATCCACTAACAGAATTCTGTCTTCCGTACATTATATATAGGCGTGAGTCCATAAACAATTTATTACTAACTCTTCCAAACTACTCGAAACCTACTACAACTCTCAATATCTTGTAACCATATAAAATGAATTTCGCGTTTTGGCTCCGATGGGATGGCGAAATAGTACACGGCCAACACGGTGGGGTGTGCTACAGCGGGGGGAAATTATGTCGCCTCAAAATGACGAGGCAACCTTCACTACAACAGGCATGTCCAGTGTTCTTGCGAAAGATGGGGGTAGGATCTTCGGCGGTGTTGCGGACGGTCATGTATCGATGTCCAGTTTTTGGGAATGACCAAATTCTGGCACACTACCCGCTCATTCTTAATGACGTTACTGGGTTAGAGGTTATCTACAACATCATGGCAACCCAACCGGACTACCGAGTGGCAGAGCTGTACTTTGAGTTCGACCACCGTGGGACGCCAGGCCAGGGAGACTCTATATTCATGGGCGATGGAGCGAGTGCCTGTTATAGTGGTCAGAGCAGTCAGAGCAATCACACACAATTACGTGGCAATAGCAGGCAAGAAAGTACGGTAGCACACTTGGGAAATGAGATAGAAGGAGACTCATCAGAAAGCGACGTCAACTCGGAGCAGGACGAAGCAAATGTATCTGAGCCGGACATTGAAACACAACCCTTTGTGAATGCGCAACCTCCGGGAGACTACACCCCCCCGAGCCATTTCACACATTTACCAGAAGATATCGGTGCCCTGATGACTACAAGCAACAACGAGTACGGCGTTCATAACGTTCCACGGTGGCACATTGACGGGCCAGGGTTAGCGGTTGGCCAACAATTTGAAAGCAAACTTGTGGCTCAAACTAGTCTAAAGCAATATGCACTCAGGAATAACCGCATGTTATGCACGGCACGGTCTAGCAAATGGTTGCTTGAGCAACGATGCCATGGATACCGTAACAATGGATGCCCGTGGAGGATAAGACTCACTACAGATGAGAGCGATGTGTGGACGGTAAAACAATTCAATCCGGCCCATACGTGTTTGGGCAGTCAGAACAACATCAGTCCGACCCAGCTGGACGTTGATGTCATAGCCGATGCAGTCACGCCCTTTGTCCAGGCACGCCCCCATATTCGTATCAAACTTCTTCAGACAGAGATACATACTATGTACGGACGAGAAATTTCGTACAAGAAGGCATGGAACGGCAAACAGCGCGCCATGGAGCGGATATATGGTAATTGGGAGGAATCATACAACGAGTTACCTACCCTAATGAAGGCAATACAAGATCGGAACTATGGGACGGAAGTTGAATTCGTCACGAAAGAATGGACAACGGTTGATGGAGATACAATCATCCAATTCGACCGTGTGTTTTGGAGTTTTGCCCCGTCCATTGAAGGTTTCAAACATTGTCCTCCTGTGCTCATCGTCGACGGTACCTTCATGACCGGAAAATACAAGCACACACTACTCATGGCTAGTTCGTTCGATGGTAATAAGAACATCTTCACTGTGGCTTTCGCAATCGTGGATGTTGAGAGCAAGGAGACTTGGGAATGGTTCTTTGATTGCATACAACGACGAGTGACACAGAGACGCGGAGTATGTGTCATATCCGACCGACATGTGGGCATCGTGAGTGCAATGGAGAAAATCCAATTTGGATGGCATTGGCGATGGTGCGCCAGACACTATGTAAGCAATTACAACAAAGCCGCCAAGAACCCAAGAATGAAAAGCCGCCTTATGAATTTAGGTCAGTATCATGACACTCCACCAAGTACTTAACAATTTCAGTGTATATCATTTGTAATCCATTCTTTTTTACCTGCAGCTAAACGCCGGTCCTTGAGAAAGTTCACAAAGGGGGCAACAAGATTCGCAAGGGACGACCCCGTAAATAAAAAATGGGCGCTTGAAGATCAATTATATTGGTCAAGAGCCGTAGACGCTCAACACGACGGGGCACGATGGAACCAATTGACATCAAACATGGCGGAGAGCGTGAATGGGGCATTCAAGTCAATCCGGGCTCTCCCTGTTGCAGCTTTGGTGGAATCCACTTTCTACAGGCTGCAAACGTATTTTGAAGATCGACGAAAGAGGGTTCGAGAAGAACAGGCGGCCGGTGAAATCTGGACGAAGAAGTGTCTTAAGCGCCTACAGAAAAGAGTGAATAAGGCCACTTCCCACACAGTGAGGCAATTCGATTACGATGCTGGGATATTCGAAATACAGACGGCGATAAATTCGCAGCAACGGGAAGGGAAACAATAGGCAAGAAGTTCGCTTGGACTACGAGGAGGGTGACGGTCATTGCTCATGCGGCAAGTTCCAACAGTGGAAGATGCCTTGTTCACATGCTGTGGCCGCATGTAACGCCGCCAATCAAGATCCGTTATACTACGCCAACGCCCATTACAGGCTGGAAACAGTACGACAGATATATGGACGGAGTTTCCTCCCTATCGGCTCGAAAGACGACTGGGTGCCTCATGGAGGGCCTAAGTTGATGCCTGACCCAGGAAGGGTCAGGGAGATGGGGCGACCACGACATTCTCGCATACGCAACGAGATGGATTGGGTTGAAGATATTGAGCCTCACTGCAGTTACTGCCATCAAGAAGGGCACAATAGGAGGACGTGCCAACGTGCGAGGCGAAGCAGCAGAAATCCAAACCCTACAAGGAACGGTTAATTGCACTATGACATGTTTTAGTATTATGGGTTTGGTAGTTTGTGTTTGATAATCTGTATTTCAAATGTGTGGTTGTCAATTTCATGTTTCAATTTCATGTTTTGTAATCTGTATTTCAAAACAGTACTTAGTATACAAGACGAATTCGTTAAATGCATAAATAAGATAAGTACAAAGCACCCAAACGAAGTTCACTTACGCTTGCTCTTGCGAGACCTAGAGCCATAGTTGAAGAACGACATATTCTAAGCTTGGTTACGGCTGCCTACTACAAATTCTAAGTTTAGGGCTTCAAGGGAGGTGTGTGGTGCAAAACTGCATCATAGAGGGGGGTATTTATACTAAAAATTGACGACGTAGGGGTTTTTCAGTCCCAGCCAGCGCTGCGCCACCTAGCTAGCGCAGCTCTGGCTGGGATTGAGGAAACCCTAACGGTGCTATGACGGTAATATTTTCTGACTGGCAGACAGCGCTGCGCCATCTGGGTGGCGCTGCGCTGGCTGGGTGGCGCAGCGCCATCTGGCTGGCGCAGCGCTGGCTGCCAGTCAGATTGTGCTATTTCTGGACATTTTTACGCATTTGGCTACTGACGGTACATATTTTTTACAATTGTGCTACAAAATTCCAATTCCCTCTCATTCCCCCCAACTCTCTCGAGAAGATTGTGGTTCTTAACACACTTAGGAGAATCGGAATCACTATTGGCTTTTAAATTCTGCAATTACCAAGCCCAAGAGATTAGCATTCATTATTAGGCAGCACAAAATGCTGAGTTTAAGGCATATACCATCATACAATCCGGAGCTAAACATCTCTATAGCTCCTTCTTTAATACAAATTCAAAGTAGTTTAAGCATATTGGAGAACATGATTATAGTACCTTTGCAAGTATATGCTATTTTAGAGAGCTCTCACATGTTTACTTTTAGTGATTGGAAGAGTGGTGAGTCAGCTTTGTAGATCACAGGGTCGAATTATATTAAAATTTAAATTTGGAGAAAAAATTACAGTATGATCAGGATATTGAGATAACACGACTTATGTAATTTTTAGGGTCACACAGTGTTAGATCGTCATGAGGATTGGAATTTTGTAGCCTAATTTAAAATTTTATGTACCGTCAGTAGCCAATTGCGTAACTATGTCCAAAATTAGCACAATCTGACTGGCAGCCAGCGCGTTGCTGGCCAGCCAGCGCATAGCTGGCCAGCCAGCGCACAACGATGAAGGAGACAACGATCGACTTCCAATAATAGTTTTAACTTTGAATCAATCAGTGCATAACCAACGCAACACATAGCCAGACCAGCGGGACGTGACATCGGGTCACGTTTGTTTTAACTTTGAATTACGAATCCCAATGTCACGTTTGTCGTTTGTTGTTGTTTTAACTTTGAATTGTTGTACCTTCAACAAACGTGACCTCGGGATCCGTAACTCAAGAGATTGTGACGGCTAATATAATTTTCTTTAATTAATTATAGCTTATATATTATTATTTTATCAAGACCGGCTTATATTATCAAATTAATAATAATAATAATCCATTTGTAAAATAGATAAACAAAAATGATCAAAATGCAATGTTACACTATTTGATTTCAATTCAATTACAAAAATGAATTCACTTTGCGTTGGCTGGCCAGCTACGCGCTGGCTGCCAGTCAGATTGTGCTAGTTTTGGACATAGTTACGTAATTGGCTACTGACGGTACATAAAATTTTAAATTAGGCTACAAAATTCCAATTCCCGTCGTCATGTATGTATGCCTTCATATTATTGGACATATATACATGTAAAATGATGGATGATTGAAAGATATTACCCAAACAGAGACTTACATACAATATCGCCTTCTCAAAAGGGTTTGGGTTGTTACTATTAGGATCACACGGCCACCAACATGCCGACATTAGTATAATATTATATGTTTTGGGTCAAACGTGCACAGATCTAATATGGGTCATTGTCAAAAGACTCAATAGTCGATACTAGTGAAGTTGGTGGGACTCTTTTTGAAAATTAGCCCTGATTTGCCGCTGTGGTACTTGGGTTGTTATCCCAACAATCTCTTCCTCAAACCAAAGACCACCCAACCCGGTGTCGTTTTTCTCATGAGATACACCTTTTTGTAGACATCTACAACCACCGTTAACATCAACGGGCACGCTGCCTGACATTCAACCACCAAGAAGATTTTCAGCACAAGATCAAACGACCATTGAACCCTTCTTCTTGAGCAATTTGAGGGTCTCCACGCGTCTAACTTAATTTTCCATTTGTGATTCTTCTCCTTGTTTGTTAATCAAGCTCTTATACCACTTGTTATAGGATCACACAACCACTGACATTCCAACACTAGCTGACACGATATTATTCACTTTGAGCCAAGATCACACAAATTTTCTTTTGACTTTCTTCCTAAAATGTCATATACTAATGTAGTTAGTGGGACTTTTTTAATCTAAAAAAATTTCTCACAGTTTATCGATATAATACTTGAATTGTCATCACAACAATAACAATTACTTTCGAGAAGCACTCATTATTACTTGTATATTTTGGATAAAGCTAAAAAGGCCGTATGGTTGATGGAATTGGGTCTGAAAATTGAGTTTCAATTCCCTTCCCATTGAGAATTTTAGTGTAACTATTTGGGTCAATTCCCAGTGGACCGTAAATTGGAACCCAATTCCATCGAGAAAGAACTCCAAAGTAACTGGTTAGTAATTATTACTGTTACTAGTGAATCTGTGGAGTAAGCAACAGAATTTATCCTTGTCTTGCTATTATTGGTTATTGATTGTGTGAAGCAAGTTTAGCCCTTTAAAAGGCAAAGGAGATCAAATGAATTGAAAACAAAGGGAATAATTAGATACAAATCGGATCAGTCGATTTATCATGTGGTGTTGTCTTGAGATTAGTTGAAGAATACCTAATAACGTGTCTCCAAATCTCAGCATATATTGAGTTTGGTAAAAGCTCTATTCCACTATTCGACTATTCGACTATTCGACTATTCTCTATTTTTCTTGTCACCGCTCACTCACTCACTCACTCACTAGAGTGGGTTACATTACAGTACTATCTAAAATACTAAGATTGTTCTTGTATCACATTCCATAGTTAAATCATTACTTGGATTCCGTAGTGTATATATCGAGGAGATTGAGCATCTTTCGATGTATTCTTCATCATATGTACATTTGATTTCGTGATTTCGTGTGTTTCAAATTGTATATAATATGGGGAATTGGAATTTTCTAGCACATTTTAAAATTATATCTACCGTCAATAGCAAAATGTGTAACTATGTCCAAAATTAGCACAATATGACTGGCAGCCAGCGCGTAGCAAGCCAGCCAGCGCAGCGTTGCCAGCTCGCGTATATAATAACTCTAAATTTCTTTTGTCAGTTGATGAAATATCAAATATTGTAACATTGCAATTTGGTCACTTTTATTTACCTATTTTACAAATAGATTATTATTATTATTATTACTATTATTATTATTATTATTATTATTATTATTATTATATTATTATTATTATTATTATTTTGATAATATAAGTCGGCCTTGATAAAATGATAATATATATAAGCTATAATTAATTAAAGAAAATTGTATTAGCCGCCACAATATCTTGAATTGCGGATCCCGAGGTCACGTTTTTTGGATGCACAACAATTAAGGAGACAACGACAAACGTGACGTTGAGATTCGTAATTCAAAGTTAAAACCAACGTGACCCGAGGTCACGTCCCGCTGGTCTGGCTATGCGTTGCGCAGGTTATGTGCTGATTGATTCAAAGTTAAAACTATTATTGGAAGTCGTTGTCTCATTCATCGTTGTGCCTCCAACAAACATGACATCGGGATCCGTAACTCAAGAGATTGTGACGGCTAATATAATTTTCTTTAATTAATTATAGCTTATATATTATTATTTTATCAAGACCAGCTTATATTATCAAATTAAGGCCTAATGTTCTCGTACAGCATGACCTTTTGGCTTATTACGCGAATAACCATCACCTATTAAGTATTACAATATTGGCACGATCTACCCATATAATTTACCTAAATAGCATTCCGTTAGTTTTTGCCCAAAATCATCCTACGTGGCCTAACGGAGTTAGCTGACTGTACCCAAATTCTTATGTGGCGTGTGACATGACTGCCACGTAATGTTAACTGATTTTTTTTTAATTTTAAAATTTTTCCATCTTCTTCCCCTTATCTCTCTCCTCATCTCCATCCTCCTCTCCAATGCCGCTGCAATCACCATTTCAATGGCGTTTCTTCCTTTCTCACCTCAGTTCATCAAAACCTTCATCACTACCAAAATGGTTCTCAGGAAAGATAAGACTCCCAAGCCGCCATGAAACTGATAGTGTGAATCTAATAGAAGCTTTCATCGACCTCATCTCTTCACTCTCTTCTCCTCCCCAACCCTCCATGGCCATACTGCAAATCCCCCAGTTCTCATCCATCCCCAAATGCCAAAAAAATAGCCAGGCAATCCCTTCTCCTCCCCATAAACAACCTTCTTCACAATCGACAGATAGTTATCATACCCAATCTAGATCCCATCGCCTGTGTACGAATAATCCCCACTAATCGTCGAATTGAACACACTCGCGGCTCGATTCGGGACTATGAACTTCTGAATCTCACCAAAACTCATCGACCCAGATGCTCCGCCGTTTGCCGGAGGCCGTTTCCTTCTCGACTCAAACACGACGAATTCCTCCAATTCGTACTCAGCTGCTTCGTCTCCTTTTGCAACTGAGTCAACTCGTTCGTCTCCTTATGTAACTCAATCCGACTCGTCACTACGAGGAAAGTCGCTACCTATTTCGCCGAAGCTCTAGCTCTCCGGATCTACAAGATCTATCCTCGAGAAGACCTTCTAGAAACTTCCTACGAGATGCACTTCTTCAGATCAGCAACCTCCTCCACTTCTGCAAAATAATCAATCGGATCTCAAACTCCAAGATCTGGATCTTCCAGAGTAAGATTGCTAGTCACGAGTTCAGCACCAAGTCCCTCAAGCTCTTCATCTCGGACGTCGTTCTTTCTGAAGTCTCCGACCACCTGTTCCCTTTCCTCGATGAAGCACTTGTCTTCTCATTGGAGTTGTTCATAAGAAGAAGAAACGCAGCCTGGATCGGTAATCGGACGGCGAGGGAGATGAGGGAGAGGTCTGGCTTGAGCCCCGCGGCGTAGAAAGTGACGGTGGTGGTTAAATTGAAGCTTGCTCCGCCGAGGAGGACTCCGATTGTGGAGAAGAAGAGGTTGAAGACGGTGGCGACGTTGACGTAAAGAAGAGGGAGGCTAGGGATTTGACGGAGGAGGAAGAAGAAAAGGAAAATTAAAAATTAAAAAAAGAATAGTTAATATGACGTGGCACGAAATTGGCTGACTCAGTCACTCGATTCAAATCCACGTCAGAAATAAATCATCCTTGTCAGCTTATTTGCCACGTCCGCGTAACGATCGCTAACGGACCCTGACGGAATGTTATATAGGTAAATGTCATAGATAGCTCGTGCTGATATTGTAATACTTAATAGGTGACGGCTATTCGCGTAATAAGCCAAAAGGTCGTACTGTACGAGAAGATTAAGCCATCAAATTAATAATAATAATAATAATCCATTTGTCAAATAGACAAAAAAAGTGACCAAATTGCAATGTTACAATATTTGATATTTCATCAACTGACAAAATGAATTCAGAGTTATTATGTACGCGCGCTGGCCAGCGATGCGCTGGCTGGCTGGCTACACGCTGGCTGGTTGGCTACCGCTGGCTGCCTGACTACGTGCTGGCTGCCAGTCAGATTGTGCTAGTTTTGGACATAGTTACGCAATTGGCTACTGACGGTACATAAAATTTTAAATTAAGCTACAAAATTCCAATTCCAATTCCAATAATCTGACCCATTGTATTTCAAATTGTACGCAATTAGTCTCAGTGTACTAAACCTTAATGGATCTGCCGCTCCTTGAATCTTTACTACGACAAAGATATAATCGCAGTTAATGTAAGTGCTCATGTTTAGCCGATTCCTCGGTATAATCACTTGTGTAGTTGTGTTATAATCAAGGCATGATACAGTTGTTAGTAAACAATATAAGATCCATTCAGAATCCTCTCTCAACAACTCGAATTAGTGGAATGTAACGGTTCTTGACATGGTATTGAAGCCTTTGATGACCAAAAGGTCTTGGTATTGAATCTCGATAGCCCCCAATATAACAATTTATCTTGCACAAGGTCTTGTGGATTTTTGCAAACTTCCATCCTTTTTCATGGTCTTTCGTCGTTGAATTTTTTCTACCTTTTTTATTTCTACTTTTTAATATATAATAATTTAATTCATATGTTTGTAAAAAAATTATAAATTTGCTATCAGTTGTTGGGAATATGATAAACAAAAAACATTATAGTTATGCTTTCTCGTTGTTACGTAAAAAACACTGTCACTTTTCTTTGATTAAGGAATAAAGTATTCTAATCATTATGTGTGGCATTGTTGGTTATTCACTTTGTCTCTTAACCTGGTTAAGAGTTCAATCCTTGTCGATGAGAAAAAAAATTAAAAAAATAATTGTTTATCAGAATTGATTTTTATCCAAAATACCCTCATTCCTAGAATGAAGGAGGAGCTCTAAAATATTCAAAAAACTTACGTGTCAACTGAAAAAAGGGATTTCTCCTTTAATGTATTTATAGATTCAGACAGAACTCTTTCCCAACAACTCGAGTTATTGGGATGTAACGGTTCTTGACAACAATGACCAAACAAAGAGGGTATGACCAAATTAAAGATGTAATGATGACCACTTTTGATAAAATCTATACCCCTTGTAATCTTACATTAAATAGAAAGCCTGAAATAAATATTAACAACATGCCCCTTTAACTATTTTCTTCTTCGTTGAATTAAAATCCTTTTTAATGTATTACATTTGCATGAGGAGTATCCTATAAATTATTGATCAAACGAAAAGGAAAATATTAATTCATGTGACAAATACTAATGGGTGAGGACACTATAAACTTAGGATGACAAACCCACCAAAATTATTGGACACTGGAGAAGGTGTATATTGAAAAATCCAGCATATAATTTTTTTTTTTTTTTTTGTGTGAAAAGTATATAAATATTAATTTTTAAAGAGATTTATGAAGCAGAATAACAAGATAATGTAATTAATGAAATGGAGAAATTAAGAAGAAGAAAAAAAAGGGAAACAAACAGCAATGCTATCTGAATCAGACCATCATTTTTCTGTCTCTTAATTGGTCCAAATAAACTTCCCACCTTTTTCTTTTTCTATGTTCCACAGTTACATGCTACATTGAAGTATATGGTTATTATTGTGAATTTTTAAATAAAATCTGTATTTTATTACGTACAATTTATGTTATATTACTTATTAATTATTATCAAACTTTTTTTTTCATTTCTATTATGAAGTTTCTCATGATTTCATTGATCGACAGTGTAAGCAGCTGTAGTAGATGGTAGTAAAGGAGTCAAGATTTTTGTGTTGGTGGAGAAAGGTGAATAAGTTAAAGACAAGCACAGTAGATCACAACACAAAGAAACCCAGAACCCCATTTTATCCAATTGGCATATCATATCTTTGAGTCAGGCCACACCTTATTGCACGCACGCTCTCTATTTGCCGCAATCATATAGTGTGCTGGTAGGCCTTTTAACCCAACCCAACAAGTACTTACCACAAAATAATCGAAAAACAGGTTGTTATTTGCCGTCCGTGTTTTACTGTATGTAGTCCGTATTTTAACATGAATTGACAATTATGTCCTTGCAGTCCGTTTTAATTAACGCAGTCTGTTTTTTTTTACTAATGCAGCTCATTGATTACTAACGCAATCCATTCTTTACTAACGCATTCTGTTTTTACTAACGTAGTCTGTTTTTTTACTAACGCAGTCCGTTTATTACTAACGCAGTCCATTCAGTCTGTTTTTTTACTAACGCAGTCCGTTTATTACTAACGCAATCCGTTTATTACTAACGCAGTCCATTTTTACTAATTCAGTCCATTTTTACTAACGCGGTCCGTTTTTTACAACACAATCCGATTTTACTAACGAAATCCTTTTTTATAATATATTAGGAAAAAAAACAGGCATAGTTGTAGTTTTGAATATAATGAATGTTAATATCAACTATTTACTACTATATTTTCATATTGTTATAATTTCGCAGTAGTTAAAGACAAACTTTTATGTAATGCGATTCATCCCCGAACACACCTCTCTCCCACCATGTCAAATGAAAAAGGTGATCATATTATCGATCACATATATACTATTTGACAATGTCATATGCTACACAAGTAGCATTTTTATGCAATAATACGCAAATTTATATGAAAGAAGAATAAAAATAGAGGGGAGGGTATTAGGTATATCCAAATATATCCGTTAACAAACACAGGAGTCCACAACACACAATCAATACACGTACATTGTCCATTAATAAAAAAAGGGTTATAGTGCACGGCATCCTATTCTTAATAATATTTACAATATTCAAGATTATATTCCAATAACCATTTATACATATATTATATATATACGCGCTTCACGACAAATTGTACATATTAATCCTACAATTGTATACACTATAGTGCAGTGCAGTATATAGGTATCATCCATGGTATTTTTTATATCTCCATTAACAACTTCAATATCCCTAATTGGTAATCTTAATTTAATTTTTATTAACATTTAGTTTATCCATATGTAATGAAATCATCCCAAATTTAGTCCCAACATTTGCATTTACGTGATAGCGTGACGTAGTTAGAAATTTAACTAAGAGGTTGTTTGTATTAGAGATTTGGGGTGGGGATTTTGGGTGATTTGGGGCCAAAATCCCTCTCCTGGATATTTCAATAAAATCACTTGTTTGGGCTACAAAATTATAGGGAGATTGAGAGAGATTTTAAATCTCTTTGGTGGGCCCATAGAGATTTGAGAGTGATTTTAAAATCACCACACAAAAGTAGAGATTTGGAGAGTTTGAGAGAGATTTGAGGCAAATTTACTAGTTGCCCTTAACTAATTCCCCTATTCACAATTTTAATGAAGGATATTTTTGTCATTTGTAATGTGAATTTAATTTTTAGTTTTTAATTTTCTAAATTTCTTCCCTCAATAATCTCTCAAATCACTTAACCAAACAATTTATTTTTCAAATAGCAAGGGGACCTCAATTCTCATGCTATTTCAAGTCTCTAGACATTTGAAATCTCCTCCTCCCAAATCACCCATCCAAACGACCCCTAAGTTAACCTGCTTGCTTACATATTCTTGAGAAAAATAGTACTTTGCTTCCCTCTATTTTGACAACTTAACAGATAGTCCTTACACTACACTACAAAAAGATTAATCTTTAGCTTACAACAGCATGAAAATGTAGTAGGAAATAGTTAGTATTTGTGATCCGCCCAGTTGGACCGGTGGATCAATACTGTGGTTCTTTGGAGGTTTAGGCAATGAATCCGTCCTCGGAGTGTCTCGGCGGATGGTACCTTGCAGGGCGGACGTGCAAGGGGTTAGTATATGTAAGGTGACAAGTATGTGGGTAATGTAGGGAGAATAGGTTACAGAGAAGTACCGGGCGAGAGCCCTTTGGTGTGGGCGGAACCGATAGCCTTTAGCGTACAGCGTGAAAGCTTGTAGTATCATGCGTATGGTCCCAAGTCTGTTCTTTTCTTCTGAATGGGGGATCTTGTTATTTATAGGTCCCATTGGTCTGGCAGGGTCCACGTGTCCTGCTCTGAGTGGGCCGCAGCGAGTCACTGTCAACAGTAATGGGCGGTGGTTTCCTGTTGATGTGACAGGTGATCCTTTGGCTGAGGCGGACGGAGGACCGCCCTCGAGTGACGGACCGCCCTGACCATGTTCGAGGGCGGATTCAACTCGGGCCCATCAATTACCCCCAGTATGGCCTCGAGGCCGCAAGAGGCTCGAGGCGATACTATGGAACTGCTTCGAACGCCCTGGAGTGACGAACCGCCCTGACCATGTTCGAGGGCGGATTCAACTCGGGCCCATCAGTTGCCCCCAGTATGGCCTCGAGGCCGTAAGAGGCTCGAGGCGATACTATGGAACTGCTTCGAACGCCCTGGAGTGACGAACCGCCCTGACCATGTTCGAGGGCGGATTCAACTCGGGCCCATCAATTGCCCCCAGTATGGCCTCGAGGCCGCAAGAGGCTCGAGGCGATACTATGGAACTGCTTCGAACGCCTGGGGGGACGGACCGCCCTGACCATGTTCGAGGGCGAGTTCTAACTTGTTGCCAGTGCTGTTGCCGGTGACCGAAACGGGTGGATCTCTTCTTTTGAGGTGAACTTGCACGTGTCCCACCCTTTTTGCACGCTTTCTTTCCTTTGTGCAGGCTACTAGCCTATTCGCCCACTGCCTGGGGGACACGTGGCTCGATTCTATTTGGCGACGTTTCGCTTACCCACGTCACCAGTATAAATATGGGGTTTCATCTGTGGCTGTTTTGTACGAAGTCCTGTGCGCCCATAGGATGTTGGGCAACTCATCGACCCATTTTCCCTTAGCCGCATCCACTCTCCTCTTCAATCCTTGCAAGATGAGCTTATTGATGGCTTCCGCCTGCCCGTTCGCCTGGGGATATGCCACCGACGCCAAGCGAACCATGATTTTGAACTCTTCACAAAAGTCAAGGAACGCCGTGCAATCAAACTGAGTGCCATGATCGCAGACAAATCCTAGAGGAAGGCTGAAGCGAGTGATGATGTTTTTCAACATGAACTTCTGCACCTGATATGCCGTGATGGAGGCGAGAGCTTCGGCCTCCACCCATTTGGTGAAGTAATCCACCGCCACGATGATGTACTTTCTCTTGCCTACCGCTTCTGGGAATGGTCCTAGCAAATCCATCCCCCAGAAGGCGAACGGCCATGGCGAAACTATTGGCTGGAGAGCGGTGGAGGGCAGGTGGTGCGTGTTAGCGAATAGCTGACACTTGTGGCATCGTTTGACCAGCTCTTCCGAGTCTCGGCGGATTTTTGGCCAATAGTACCCCTGCAATAATATATTCTTTTCCAGGCTTTTGGCGCCTATATGCATCCCGCAAACGCCTTGGTGGATTTCTCTCAAAGTGAAAGAAGCCTCCTCATCACTTAAGCATCGCAAGTATGGCCCTGCCGAGGACTTACGGTACATTTCGCCGTCCAGCAAAACACATCTTGCCGCTCGTCTACGAACCTTGGTAGCCAGTGCTCGGTCCGCCGGGAGGGCGTCCGTTTCAATAAAAGTCCGTACTGGCGCACGCCAATCCGTGAGTGGCGCTGTGGGTGGTGTTACGCTTGTCTGGGCATCGACGGCCATACACTCACCCTCTTCTCTTTCTTTCTCCACGGTGATCGTCCTGTCCTCTTCGAAGCTGAGAGCGGTAGCGAGCTTAGAGAGAGCGTCAGCGTGGGCGTTGTCTTCCCTCGCCACCTGATGGATCTCCGTTGTTTCGAAACCCTTGAGGGCGATCTTGGCTTGATCGTTGTACGGGGCCAGAGTTTCCTCCCGGACCTCGTACACCCCACTGAGCTGGTTGACCACAATGGCGGAGTCAGAGAAAACCTTGAGATGAGATACTCCCATGGCTTTGGCCATTCTGAGCCCTGCAATGAGCGCCCCGTACTCCGCCGCATTGTTGGTTCGTGGCCTGTTGAAACGGAGGGCGGTTTCGTGTAGGACTCCCTGGGGGCTTTTTAACACTATACCCGCCCCTGCTCCGTTCTTGCTCGATGCTCCATCCACGTAGAGCTCCCAGTAATCATCCGGGCGTCCTTCCGCCCGGACACATCCTTCGACCACAAAATCAGCCAGAGCCTGTGCCTTGATGGCTGTCCGTGGTTGGAAGTGTACGTCATATTCACTGAGCTCTACCGCCCATTTGGACATGCGCCCTGCCACTCCCATGGACCTGAGAGCTGCCTTGAGAGGTAAGTTCGTCACAACGTGAATTGTGTGAGCATGGAAGTATGGGCGCAGCTTCCTGGAGGTGATAATCACCGCGTAGGCTGACTTCTCCAATGGAGAATACCTGGTTTCGGCATCTACTAACGACTTGCTCGTGTAGAAGACCGGGCGTTCTTCCTTGTCCATCCGCTTCACGAGAACTGAGCTGACAGCTGTAGCCGCGATGGCGACGTACAGGTATAGCTCATCTCCGGGAACCGGGGCTGCTAGCGTCGGCGGAGTGGTGAGGAATGCCTTGAGTTCCTCAAAAGCCGTAGAACACTCTTCCGTCCATGAGAACTTGGCCGCCGCCTTCAGAGTGGCGAAGAATGGCGCCTGCCTTTCGGCGGACTTTGGGATGAATCTGTTCATAGCCGCTAACCGCCCCGTCAACGTTTTGACATCTCTCACTGTCTTAGGGGGTGGTGTCTGTATAATAGCTTCTATCTTCTTGGGGTTCGCCTCGATTCCCCGCCTGGTGATTATGAATCCCAAAAACTTCCCTGAGGATACGCCAAAGACGCACTTCTTCGGATTCAAGCGAAGTTGGAACGCCTTCAAGGTGTCGAAGGTTTTCCTGAGGTCTCCCAGGTGGTCCTCACCCGCCTTGGTCTTAACCAGCAGGTCATCAACGTATGCTTCCATGTGATGACCCAACTGATCTTGAAAAACTCTGTCAATCATCCTCTGGTACGTCGCTCCGGCATTTTTTAGGCCAAACGGCATCACATTGTAGCAGTAATTGCCGAAGGGCGTCGAGAATGACGTTTTTTCTTGGTCCGCCTTTGCCAGAGGGATCTGGTGGTATCCCGAGAACATGTCCAAGAAAGACAACGTCTCATGGTTTGCTGTGGCGTCCACCAGTTGATCGATATTAGGCAGCGGATATGGGTCCTTGGGACAGGCGTCGTTGAGGTTGGTAAAATCTATGCACATCCGCCAGCTTCCATCCGCCTTGCCCACCATTACTACATTCGACAGCCACGTCGGGTATTGGACTTCCCTGATGAAACCTGCCTCCAACAGTTTTGTTATTTCTTCTTGGACCGCTTGTTTTCTTGTCCAATTTACTGTCCGCTTCTTTTGCGACACGGGGCGGGCGTCTGCCTCACAGCTAGGTGGTGCTGCATGATCGCGGGGTCCAGCCCAGGCATATCCTGGGGTTTCCATGCGAACAAATCAGCATACTCTCTCAGCAGTGCCACTGTGCGGTCTCGGTCTGGGACCGGCATATGAGCGGACAGCCGTATCACTCTCTCAGGATTACCAGGATACAGTGGGACTTCTGTATCCGCCTCTGCGGATTCTGGGCGGACATACGCGTCGTCTCTAGTATCCACTGAGAAACACGCCTCTTCCTTCTTGAGAGCCACCCTATAGCATTTTCGTGCTAATGGAGTGTTTCCCCATGCTACTCCGATTCCTCTTGCAGTAGGGAACTTCATGACTTGATGGACTGTGGAGGAAACCGCCTCGAAGGCGGCCAAACTGGGCCGCCCCATTATCATGTTATACGCCGAATTGCAATTGGTGACGTACCATTTTATGTGCTTTGTTTCCTGGTGATCGTCGTCCCCCAACGTGATGGGTAAGGTGATCACGCCCAGTACAGGTACGTCATTTCCCGCGAAGCCAGTCAGCATGATCTTTGAACGCTTGAGTAGGGCGGGGTCTAATCCCATTCTGCTGAAAGCGTCGGCCGAGAGTATATCCGCCGAACTACCCTCGTCCACTAGCACCCGCTCTACCAGAGTGTCTTCAATGATGACACGGATCACCATCGCTTGGGTGCTGGGACTTCCCCCGCGCAAATCTGCCGATGTGAACGTCAATGGCGGCTCTTTATCCGACTGTCTGACCATGGAACATTCACCAACGACCCTTCTGCTCTGGGGCGTATCCTCCTCTCCTCCCAAAATCATGCTGCATGTTCTCTTGTACCTGGGCTTTCCGCCCTCCTTTTGGGTATCCGGACTTTCCTCATCCGTTATCCTGTCGAAGACACTCGCCTTTCTGGGGGGCGTGTGTCTACCCGCCTTCGGAGGGGATGTCTCTAACCTTTCCTTTTCTCCTTGCCTTGGCGATTCTGAGCGTTCCTGCTCTTTTCTCCTTCGGTTACTTATGATGAATTCCTTGAGGTCACCATTCTTTATGGCTCGCTCAATCTCACTGCGGAGTTCCCGGCAGTCCTCCGTGTCGTGCCCCTTCTGCCCATGAAACTCGCAATACTCATTTGGGTTCCCCTTTTCAGTGCCGCCTTGGGTAACGGGGCCGGCCACCGCAATCCCCCTTTCTTTTCTTGGAGGACGTACATGAGCCTTCGCCTTGATTCCGACAGGGGGGTGTACCCTTGTTCCGATCTTCCCTCTCCGTGAGGGCGGTTGTCTCTTCTGTCGTCAGGGCGTTTCTCTTTTCGCCCTTGGTATCCTTTATCCCTATTCTGATCGCTTGAGCGCCTGTACCCGTCCTGTATCATGGCGACATTCTCTTCCACTTCAGCACACTGGAGGATACATGTCTCCAATTCGGTGTGGGTTTTTGGCTTTCTCCGGACCAAGTCCTTCACCAGTTCGGTGCTGAGTGTGGTGGTTTGGATGTGGTGGAGCACAATGTCTAGTGCGAGGTTGGGCACCGCCGCGACCGCCTTGGCCCACTTCTCGTAGTACTGCCTAAGAGTCTCGGACCGGTTCTGTCTCAAGTTCCAGAAGGCGGACAAATTGCGTCCCGCCTCCTTTTGGTTTGAGAACTTGTGGAGAAAGAGTTGGCAGAAATCTTCCCAATTCTTTATGATTCCTTCTGCCAAACCTCCATACCAGGTTAGTGCAGCTCCAGTTAACGTTCCAGGGAACGTATGGCAGTAGGTAGCGTCCGGGGCCGTGAACATCTGCATGGCGATGGTGAATGTTAACAGATGTTGGTCGGGATCCCCAGTTCCGTCGTACGCCTTGATTGCTGGTGGCACGAATCCTTGTGGGGGAGGAAAGCTGAGGAGACTCTTGTCCAGAGGCTGCCGCATGGCGAGTTGCTTTGGGCCTGACTGGTGGCGAGGGAGGAACAGTCGGTACATTTCGTCCGAGTCCGCCATGCCGGTTGCCAGTCCGCCGGATGAGCCCTCGGTGTGATTTCCGGGGGTTGCCTTGGCCACCAGGAACTTCATCATCACTGCCATTTTAGCGTTTTGTCTTTGTAGATCGGCTACCTGTGCCGCTAGGTCCCCCGCGGCGGGATCAGCCGCCACTCTATCTTCCAACGGAGGGGGGATGTGGGACTCTCCTCGGAGCAATCCAAGGCCTAGAAGGCGGATTGGATGGGGTGTTTGTGTAGCCGTTCCCAAGGGTGGGTCTATGGAAGGACGAGGGTCTCGGGGGACACCCGCCGATACGATTTGTTTGGCCGGGGTGACGAGCGTATCCGTGGGGATACCACTCGTGGGATTTTCCTCCAAATTCTGCATGCTGTTTGTCTTTTGGGAACAAAACGTTTAGCTGTCCCCTATCTGGCGCGCCAATTGATCCGCCCAGTTGGACCGGTGGATCAATACTGTGGTTCTTTGGAGGTTTAGGCAATGAATCCGTCCTCGGAGTGTCTCGGCGGATGGTACCTTGCAGGGCGGACGTGCAAGGGGTTAGTATATGTAAGGTGACAAGTATGTGGGTAATGTAGGGAGAATAGGTTACAGAGAAGTACCGGGCGAGAGCCTTTTGGTGTGGGCGGAACCGATAGCCTTTAGCGTACAGCGTGAAAGCTTGTAGTATCAGGCGTATGGTCCCAAGTCTGTTCTTTTCTTCTGAATGGGGGATCTTGTTATTTATAGGTCCCATTGGTCTGGCAGGGTCCACGTGTCCTGCTCTGAGTGGGCCGCAGCGAGTCACTGTCAACAGTAATGGGCGGTGGTTTCCTGTTGATGTGACAGGTGATCCTTTGGCTGAGGCGGACGGAGGACCGCCCTCGAGTGACGGACCGCCCTGACCATGTTCGAGGCGGATTCAACTCGGGCCCATCAATTTGCTACGGCAATCACTATTTCATATAGTAATTTGCAGTAGCAAATACTATTTGCCACACCATATTTGCTACACCCAGCATCCCGTCGCAAATAGTGGTGTGGCAAATAGTATTTGCTACTGCAAATTACTACATGAAATAGTGATTGCCGTAGCAAATACTAACTATTTGCTACTGCATTTTCATGCCATTGTAATTTTGCAGTAGCTAAAAGTCAATTTTTTTATAGTGCTATAAAACCTCTCTTTTTACCCCTTCCTATTTTAGCCACTTTAATTACCTTTTGGGTCCTTTTTGTCCTACCTTTTGTCTTCTTAAGTCTTGACGTTAAATATAGATACATCGTACATCTACATGTCACATCAACAATTACTTCCACATTTTAGTGAATAAGCATCGGGGGAGGTAAATTGGAGAGGTATTGCAAAGAATATCGATGAAATACGAAGAGTGTGTTGAATGCACATAAGCTAACGTTAAGAAAGAGAAAGTTTGAACAGAAGGACTGAAAAGGTAAAATGATCGAAGTAGGAGAGGTAAAAAGAACGAATTATAATGTAGGGGGCTATCTGTTAAGTTGACAAAGTAAAAGGGGTACAATGCCATTTTCCATTAATTTTTATAGTATTTCACTACAAATTTTCATGTACAATACATCTTTTGTTCAAACTTATAACATAATATTTTTGTATATTCACATCACTAAGAGAGTCAATTCAATAATTCATCTCCTATTCGACTACAAAATTTGTTCTTGGTTTTTACTTATTGCAGGAAAAATGCTATTTCAACGTTTGGGAGTTTTTTTTTTTACGAAGATAACTCCGGAAGAAAAATAAAAAAAAGCAGTAAAATAATTACAATATACCTAGGGAGTAAGGACTGCCGGCAACATCCCTGTGAGATATCTAAGAGCCATACGTGCCACAGAATGGGCGGCTCTATTTGCTGAGCGGCGGACCGAGAGCAGTTTGAAGCTTGGACTAGCAGCCAACAAACAGATGACCTCTTCGATGATGATCCCACCATGGGCTCTTGAGCCAACAAACGCTTGGAGTTATAACTAATGAAAACAACATAAAAAAAAACACATCATACAATTTTTTTTCTCGGTTATTCTTTTCGAAATTCATGTGGCTCTTTATCAGGATATATTTAGTGGCGAAGCCAGTATGTAAATAGATCATGTGCCCGATACATCTACAAACATATATAAGCATTTTAGACTTTTTCTAATTGCCACCTAGGATTCTCCTTGCTTCTCCTTAATTGTAGGAAGATAACCAACCAATGAATTTTAATTTAATTTATTTTGAATAAAATGTTTTATTTAATATAAAAGTGATAAATCTTAAGCAACTATGAGACTTGAACCCACAACCTCAATGATCAAAGTATCATGATTTACCAACTTAGCTACACAAACTAATTTATAATTATATGGAAACATTAAAGCATATTGCTTCTCGACATTTTGTTGTACAAATTGAAGCACATTTCACCATTAGTAATTTGCAAATTCATTGATTTTATGATAACCAACACTTTATTGTAGAAATACACTAACAAGTTAAATAAAGAGTATAGTGAAAAAATTGGTAATAATTCATGCATATAGTTTATTGACAGATGATGATGTTTTTGTTTAAATCGTGCTTTGTGTTGATATTTAATTAAGTGAGGACTAAAATGAAATAATTTATTTTTCTGCCACATATAATATCTTACATTATGTACTCAAACACTTTACTTACCACCCTATGTATGCATATATAGCACTAACATGTTTACACACATGACGATATTTGTGAGAATGAGATATATAAACTTGATATTGATTGAATCATTCATATATGTTTCTAGATGTATTTGCTCACATGAATTATTGAAAGACATTGAAGGTAACTGCCAGTCGTAGAAAACTTAAAAAATTAAAGCACATCATATATATGTGTTAAAGACATTCAAGCTAACTAAGTTATTGATTAATTTGGTCAAACATCAAGTTGTATAAATTAAAAATTATGAATATTTAGGAGAAATATTTTTTAGATAAATATATCTATTGAGCTAGAGAAAATTGGAGAAATAATGTTGTACCTTAATAAGGGTAATGGTAACTAAGGTCAAGAGTGTGTAATAATCCGAGTCATGAGATCTTAACTAAAGGAGGTTATAAGTCATTTACTGTTAACAAATTCAGAGTGTTAATCGAGTTGAGTCAATTTGAATTGAGCATATTTGTCAAACCTAAATATATTCATAAAATGATTTTTTACCATAGTCAACTAAGTTTTAACAAACCAATTTTATGGTTTCATTTCTCAAAATTATTATTTTTGGATAGTGTTGGTTTTTTGTAGTCTCGACTTTATTTGTTTGCAAATATTTCAAGAGAATTACAATTTTCGTTTTCTATTTTCCTTAAATTATGAATATTTAAAAGAAGTATTTGTCAATTAATATATCTATTGAGCTAGAGAAAATTGGAGAAATAAGATTGTATCTTAATAAGATCAATGACCAGTGAGGTCACGAGTGTGTAATAGTATTAGTTATGGAAAGTACTTATTTTAAGTTTTAATGGGTCAATTGAGGTTTCATTTCTCAAAATGATTTTTATATACAGTGTTGGGTTTTTAGTCTCCATTTTATCTGTATGCAAATGTTTTGAGCGAGTTGCAATTTCATTTTCTTTTTATCTCGAACTTACTTCTGTTGGTAAATCAAATATTTTTTTATATTTTTTTGAAGTTGTATTGGTTAAGGAGACATCATTAAATTAAAATATTTGTTTAAAAGAAGTATAAACTTAAAAAATTGAGTTGCATAAATTTAAAAAATTATGAATATTTAAGAGAAGTATTTGTTAATTAATATATCTATTGAGCTAGAGAAAATTGGAGAAATAAGATTGTACTTTAATAAGAGCAATGACCAGTGAGGTCACGAGTGTGTAATAGTAATATTAGTCATGGGAAAGTGGGTTACAAGTCATTTACTATTAACAGATTCATAATATTGATCGACTCGAGGTAGGTTGGATTAGGCATATTTCATCAAACATAGATATATTCATGTAACATGATCCTTATTTTCATATTCTTCTAAGTTTTAACGGGTCAATTGAGGTTTCATTTCTCAAAATAATTTTTATATACAGTTTTGGGTTTTTAGTCTCCACTTTATCTGTTTGCAAATGTTTTAAGAGAGTTTCAATTTCGTTTTATTTTTGTCTCGAGGTTACTTTTGTTGGTAAATCAAATATTTTGTTATAGTTTTTTGAAGTTATATTGTTTAAGAAGACATCATTAATTTAAAAAGTTTGTTTAAAAGAAGTATGAACTAAAAAAAATTGAGTTGCATAAATTTAAAAAATTATGAATATTTAAGAGAAGTATTTTTCAATTAATATATCTATTGAGCTAGAGAAAATTGGAGAAATAAGATTATACATTAATAAGAGCAATGACATGTGAGGTCACGAGTGTGTAATAGTATTAGTCGTGGGAAAGTGGGTTACAAGTCAATTACTATTAACAAATTCATAGTATTGATCGGGTTGAGTAAGGTTGAATTGAGCATATTTCATCAAACCTAAATATATCCATGTAACATGATTCTTATTTTCATATTCTTTCCAGTTTTAACGGGTTAGTTGATGTTTCATTCACTACAAAAAAATGGACCTTTAGCTACTGCAAAATTACAATGGTATGAAAATGCAGTAGCAAATAGTTAGTATTTGCTACGGCAATCACTATTTCATGTAGTAATTTGCAGTAGCAAATACTATTTGCCACACCACTATTTGCTACGGGATGCTGGGTGTAGCAAATAGTGGTGTGGCAAATACTATTTGCTACTGCAAATTACTACATGAAATAGTGATTGCCGTAGCAAATACTAACTATTTGCTACTGCATTTTCATGCCGTTGTAATTTTGCAGTAGCTAAAGGTCAATTTATTTGTAGTGATTACTCGAAATGATTTGTTTATACAATGTTGGGTATTTAGTCTCCTCTAATTTTTTTGTTTGCAAATGTTTTAAGAGAGTTGCAATTTCATTTTCTATTTGTCTCGAACTTTCTTTTGTTGGTAAATCAAATATTTTGTTAATTTTTTAAGTTATATTCGTTTTGAAGACATCATTCATTTGAAAAGTTTGTTTAAAAGAAGTATAAATTTTAAAAAAATAGTTGCATGGATTTAAAAAATTATGAATATTTAAGAGAGGTATTTGCCAATTAATATATGATATTTGATCAAAAAAAAATTAATATATGATATATCTATTGAGCTAGAGATTTTTGTTATGAATTATTGAGCTAAAGAAAATTGGAGAACTAAAATTGTACTTTAGTAAGAGCAGACCAGTGAGGTCATGAGTGTGTGATCTTAAGTAAAGTGTGAGTTACAAATCATTTACTATTTAATAATTTAGAGTATTGATCGAATTGAGTCAAATTTAATTAGGCATATTTCATCAAACCTAAATATATTAAAAATGATCATTATTTTCATGTTATTCTAAGTTCTAACGGGCCAATTGAGGTCCCATTCCTCAAAATAAAAATTTTATTGATAGTATTAGGTTTTTGAGTCTCTACTCTATTTGTTTGCAAATGCTTCGAGGGAGATGCAGTTACATTTTCTATTTGTCTCGAACTTACTTTTGTTGGTAAATCAAATATTTTGTTACAAATATTCTAAAATTAATCACAATATTACATTTAAATATTATGTGTATTTTGGTACTATATAAAACATTATCTAGATATTTTTATATTTTTTACTTTAAACTATTTAACTTCTCAATCAAGTAAGACGTTAATTATTTTGATTCATTGAGTTTTAGTTTAATTTTAATCCCGATATTTCAAAATTTTAGTTGGTTTATAGTTTTCTAAACATACATTTAAATCTCTCAATATACAAGATTGTTCTTCATTTACTAATTATATTAAATAAACAACCGAAATATCACATATCGGGCAACGGGCCGAAAAATATGCTAGTAAAATATAATGGGCCAAAAATATTTTTCTACGAAAACACACATATTTTTACTATTTAAATACATCCCAGACCCAGGATGACCTCCCTAGACTCGGCCACGGGTAAATTATTGAAACAAAGGAAAAGTTAAAAGAAAAAAAAACAAATGGAAATGATGTTTCAAATCAACTGTTTTAGTTGAAGATGACTATGAAGATGCAAACGTTTTGATTGGCCACGTAACAGAACCCCCTCTCTCTCATAGTTTATTTTGATCTGTACAATTAAAATTAAAAAAAAAAAGTGTAGTAGATAGATTTGCTTTTCTTTTTTTATTTTCCCGCCACTTTTTTCATGATTTACTTTCCAGGGGTCAAATGGTAAAAAGCCTTCTCATACATTACACACAGCTAACTCCTATATATTTTTAGCACATTAATCCACCATTCAAAAAAAAAATCTCCATAAAATCATATACCATCATCCACCACCCACCACCAGTTGGCGGGAAAGAGCACCTCCGGCCGGCGGCTGCGGCGGTGGGCTGTTTGGGACTGAAGAAGGATATTTGAGAATGTGCTTAGTTTAGAGATTAAAAGAAAAAAAAAAGAAAGACATCAATCAAAGAATAATTCTTTCTTTGATCACAACCACATTCTATATAATCCCCCACTCACCACTTCACCAAGCTTCATCCCACAGAAGCAAAAACAGAATCAAACCCATTTACCAGAATCCAAAAGGGTATTTGAAAATCATAAGAGACATGGTGAAATTCTCCAAGCAATTCGAGGGTCAGCTCGTTCCCGAGTGGAAAGAAGCCTTTGTTGATTACTGGAAGCTCAAGAAAGACCTTAAGAAGTTCCCTCAGCATCATCATTCACCATCAACAGCTAACACTTCCTCAGTCAACAATGGTAGAAGCTACTTGGCCACCAAGTTAGCTACAACTCTTAAGAAGTTGTCTCATTTTAGCAATAGAGGCCACCATGGAGCTATTCAAGTACTTGCTTAATTAACCTTTTTTTCTTAAGTTTTCTTCCTTCTCTTCCATTCCTTTCTCTTCATAGTGGAAATTTTGTGTTGATACAGGTTCATAAGAAGCTGGCATCTTCTCTAAGTAAAGGAGACATGTACGAGACGGAACTCCTCGATCAGTTCGAGGATTCCGAAGCAGCTAAGGAGTTCTTCTCCTGCTTGGACTTGCAGCTCAACAAAGTCAACCAATTCTTCAAGACTAAGGAGAAGGAGTTTGTTGAGAGAGGGGATTCCCTCAAGAAGCAAATGGACATTCTTATTGAGCTCAAGTCAGCACTCAAACATCAGCATCAAGTCACCAAGGGCAGTTCAGCTGATCTCGAAGATGATGATACTTCCTTTTCCTGCACCATCTCTTGTGGTACTACATTACTTCCCATTTCATACTCTTCTTGTCATATACGAACTGTTGCATCCCAGTGACCTGAGTTTTTGGTAGGGGTTCAACGTTAAAAGCGAAAGCTCATGGAAGAGTTTGAAGTCTTTAGACATTTTGTCGGTCAAAGGCTCTGATACATGTCAAAATTTTGGATTATATGATTCATTAACAACTAACTCTCAACTGGAGACAAAACCATGATTCATGTCAGCACTAAAGGTTAAAACTTTTTGGATGCAGAGGACTCTGTTGAGAAGGAGGAAGAGGAGAATGGTTCTGAAGAGGCTGAGAGAGCAACCGATGAGTCAACGATGGACTCACCGAGATCGGGAGAATTGGGAGAGAGGAAGTCAATGAGGGTGAAGAGAGAGATGAGGACACTATCAGGGAGAGTGTTCAGCTGTCAAGGAAAGAGCATGAGGCTTAACATCCCATTGACAACTCCTTTGAGAACCTTCTCTGCAATCAGCTACCTAGTTTGGGGAGATTCTGCTTCTAACAATCATCATCAGTCTTCTTCCAAGAAGTGCAGCAACCCTGAAGGAAGCAATAGGCTTCCTCTTCACATCAACAAAACCAAGTTGCATCATGCTGAGAAGATGATCAGAGGAGCCTTCATTGAGCTCTACAAAGGACTAGGATACCTCAAGACTTACAGGTAACCAGAAATTTCATCATCTGAAAGGTTCGACAAAAAAGAACGGTTTTTGAGCTTACTTGTCCATGCCAAACCTTTTTCAGGAATTTGAACATGCTAGCTTTCATCAAGATTTTGAAGAAATTTGACAAGGTAAAGTAACCCTTTTCCTGTTAAACATTCTCTATGTACTTCTGTTGCTAAGTTCTGTATTAATGAAAGATATGTCCTTTGTTTTGTTCTGTACTCCCTCAGGTTACTGGAAAGCAAGTACTCCCAATCTACCTGAAAGTTGTTGAAAGCTCATACTTCAACAGCTCTGACAAGGTAACAAAAATGGATGAGATGTTTTGCCGACATTGTTAAGTGGCTAAATGATCCTGAGACTCATACAGATTTTAAGGAAAGATTGATACTTTAAAGAGATTTTCTTGTCTGTCACTTTGGATGTATTTCATATTCATTTTCTCCATATTGGGTAAAAAATAAAAAGGGAAAAAAGTTGATCTTGCTTGCTGATTATTAGTTTCTGGGGTGGAAATGACAGGTGGTGAATCTAGCAGATGAAGTTGAGCAACTGTTCATCAAGCATTTTGCTGAAGAAGACAGAAGAAAAGCCATGAAATATCTTAAGCCACAGCAGCGCCAAGAATCACACAGTGTCACATTTTTCATTGGTAAGTTAATCTTGTTGCCAAATTTGCAGCATCATACAGTTCTGTTCCCTTTAAAATACTTAAAATACTGATTTTTTAAGCTATAAACAAAGACTGTAAAGCATGGCCTGGCCCCCATCTAAGACCACTAGATGAAGTGAAGGGCAGCCAAGCAATTACTGGTTTACTTTTTTGGTTTGTTTGTTTGTTCTGGTTCATGGTGGATGATAAAGCACTAGTACCTACCATGTCACAAACCATTAGCTGACTCATACAAAGGATTTGACAGAAAATTTTGCCATGATTCTCTAACCCTAAGTCTGCTTCTTGTCCCCAACCTGGTGGTCTGTTACTTTCTACTATCCCTAGGAGAGTACAGAATAAGCATATTCCCTTGAGAGTCACAAATTGATTTTTTATTAATTGGTTATCCTGATAATCCTCCACCATACCCTAAATGCTAATGTATCAGACACTGTTGCATCTGAATGTGATTCTTATTCTGATGTAATGTATCCTTTGTTGAACTCTGACCTGGACTGTGTTTTCATGTTTCTTTTACCTCATCTCTGTCCTAATCTGCTGTAAAAAAATATTTACATGAGCAGGATTATTCACTGGATGCTTCATTGCCCTCCTTGCTGGGTACGTAATTATGGCTCACGTTACCGGAATGTACAAACCGCAACCTAGTCAGACGAATACTACGGTCTATATGGAAACTGCTTATCCAGTTCTAAGGCAAGTTGAAGCTCACTGATTATGGCTCGCTCGTTCATGATGGTGTTTAGTCTTTAGCTTGTGGAGATGGACTTATGGTTTCTTTTTTTTACTGCAGCATGTTCAGCCTCATATTCTTGCATTTCTTCATGTATGGCTGCAACATTTTCATGTGGAGGAAAACTAGGATTAACTACAGCTTCATATTCGAGCTAGCCCCGACAAAGGATCTCAAGTACAGAGATGTGTTCTTGATCTGCACCACTTCGATGACCGTTGTTTTGGGAATTATGTTTGGTCATCTTTCGCTTATGTCGAAAGGGTACTCGTATTCCCACATTCAAGCCATCCCGGGCCTCCTATTACTGGTAAAATTAATATCTTTAACTTGTGTTCTAAAACTCCAATAATAATCTTCAAGTTGGCTAACTGAGATTTTCATTGCTTAATTTTTGTGCAGGCCTTCATGCTGTTACTTGTTTGCCCTTTCAACATTTTCTATCAGTCTAGTCGTTACAGGTTCCTCTGTGTCATCAGGAACATCATCTTATCACCACTCTATAAGGTAAAAAGATACCATTGCGAAAAAGGCCATTGTTCGAAATGAAAACCCAGATCATGTGCTGACTCGCAACTTTTGTCCCACAGGTTGTGATGCTGGATTTCTTCATGGCAGATCAGCTATGTAGCCAGGTACCAATGCTTAGGAACCTGGAGTATGTAGCCTGCTACTACGTAACAGGAAGCTACAAAACACAAGACTACAATTACTGCATGAGAGCTGGCCATTATCGCGATCTCTCGTATGCAGTGTCCTTCCTGCCTTACTACTGGCGAGCGATGCAGGTGAATGAATGTTCATCATCCCACTTTAAGTCAAACCATATCACAAACAACAAAGTCATTAACTTTGAATCATTCGGTGTGCAGTGTGCGAGGAGATGGTTCGATGAAGGGGAGACGAGCCACCTAGTTAACCTAGGGAAATATGTGTCAGCAATGTTGGCAGCAGGAGCCAAAGTGGCTTATGAGAAAGACAGCAGTTTAGGGTGGCTGTGTGTTGTGGTTGCTATGTCAAGTGCAGCAACAATTTACCAATTGTATTGGGACTTTGTAAAAGACTGGGGGTTGCTCCAGATGGATTCGAAGAATCCGTGGCTAAGGAACGAGTTAATGCTGCGTCAAAAGTTCATATACTACTTCTCCATGGTATAAAATTGTTAAAACTAAGTCTCCTCTCTGTTTGATTCTCAAGAGAACTTGATACTGTTTCATCCAGTTGGCAAAATGGGATGTTGAGTTCCTCCAAACAAAAGAACCAAACTACCTTTGATTCTGATTGTTCAAAAAGGGGACAAAGAAGAGAACATATTCTATTCCCTTCTGATAACAAATCATGCCAAGGAAATGTTGTGTCTTGTCTGAGTGGCTAAAACACACTGACTCAAGAGGAATATCAATGAACAATGCTTATGAACAAAGTATCTGATCAAGAACATGTATACATTTTTGCAGGGATTGAACATGGTGCTGAGGCTAGCTTGGTTGCAAACAGTCCTACATTCGAGCTTTGAGCACGTAGATTACCGGGTGACAGGGCTGTTCTTGGCTGCTCTAGAGGTGATCAGAAGAGGTCACTGGAATTTCTATAGGTAAAAGAAAAGGAAGAATCTTTGCTTTGCTTTTGTTGTTGTTATCAGATTGTAGCAGAAGAAAGAAGCAATCTAAGCATAGAGTTCCCTAATTCTGAATGAATGGCTACAGGTTGGAGAATGAGCATCTGAATAACGCTGGAAAGTTTAGAGCAGTGAAGACAGTGCCACTTCCATTTCATGAAGTAGATGAACAAGATTGAGTGACTGATGGACGATGGATCCCCTTCTGCTTAAGATGTCATCATTCATTTAGGGTTCTTCTTCTTCTTGTTGATTGTTGTTCCCTTTTGATTATTCCAAGGAAATTGGAGGTAGATAGAGAGAACACAAGAGAATGGAATGAGACCAAGTGGAAGAAAAGGGTTCATACTTTGTATACACATTTTTATTCAATGGAAAATGACAAGGGTCATAAAAAAGAAGCAACCTTTTAGTGCTTTGCTTGCTGCTATTCCTTTCGTTTGAAGCTAATTTCGGATATTCTAAATTTCTAATTAGTTTCGAGTTAGAGAGAGAAATTCAAAACAGTGAGAGCTTCAGAAAAAATGAAGGCAATTCTTGCTCATGGGATTTCATGTCCCGCCATTATTGCCACCTCAAGCTCAAAGTTGAGAGCTTACCGGCCGCCGGCCAGTTCAGGCCCTTGTCAACCCTTTTCATCCGCGAGCATAAAGGCTTCTGCTTTCTGCTACCCGAGGTTCATAAACCCTAATCGCTCTTCGGATTTCTTAATCAGTTGGTACTCAGTGTTAAGAAGCTAGGGTTTTATAATTGGCAGGTTGAGAATCTCACAGAGGAAGATAGTAGTAGAAGAACCACAGCGCCGCCTCTCTAGGCTACCGGTGGCTGCTGCGGGGGCGGCGGCGGATGAGGACTCCGGAACACATTCTGGAGCTGAACCAAGCATCTCTTCCGATGGGGTTAGCTGCAGAAATTTCTACAGCATTAGAATTGAATGCGATAGTTTGTTTCGTTTATGCTTCTCTTTCTATGCAGGCTGCAACAATAGACATAAAATTGCCCAGGAGGAGCTTACTGGTGCAATTCACTTGCAATGATTGTGGTGAAAGAACACAGAGACTCATCAATCGTCTCGCCTATGAGCGTGGACTCGTCTTTGTACAGGTACTGATCTGAGATCTCAACTTCATTCAACTGTCAAATTGTATGCTTGTTCAGCTTAGTAGGATTGAAAATTGCTTCTGGTTTATGTTTACTTCATTTCCAGTGTGCAGGATGTGACAAGTATCATAAACTAGCTGATAATCTCGGTCTCATTGTCGAATATGATCTGCGGGAGGAGAACGAGATTACAACTGAACAAAATGCAGATTAAGTTTCATGAGCCCAGAAAACCTGTTTGCTACTGTGTACTTGCAGTTGAGGAGTTTAATTATACAGAAATGCAGTAGTAACTAATTCTGTGCTGACAACATTGATGTTAGAAAGTAACTTGTTTCATACGTTACAATCTGGTTGAATAATCTAACAGCTACTGCAAGAATTGACAAGGCTTTATTCTACATTAAGTTACATACAGTGCAAATTGCTTAACTCGAATTCCTACATCTGATATGAATAAATCTCTCTCACACTCACAAGCAGAACATCACGTGGAAAATGTCATGCATCTTCTTCAGTATCTTTGAAGGATGGTTGGCAACTCGGACCAAAGAGTTCTGGGGAGGCTGCTGCTGCTGCTGATCTTCCTTGGTCTTTTTAGTTCTCCGTAGCTGGAAGAACTGTTTCATAACGTCTGCACACTCGGTCGCCAGTACACCTCGTCGAATTGTCATTTTCGGATGGAATGGGTGGACTGGGGGAGCTGGCTTATCTGTTTCCAAACCACTCCCACCTTCCCCGTTTGGGAAAAGCCTGTGAAGCAAATTCATGTCCATTCATTTGTAAGCACGGTAGTGAAAATTGACATAACTAGGGTCCGAAGCTATCAACTGTGAACCTTGTTCAAGACCTAACTACGAGGATAGAGTTAGAAGATGTGAAATTGCTTACCGAATCCAACTACCATCTGCTCCAAGAAGCTTATTGGGTGCTCCCCATACGACAGTGTCGATCCTTGCTTGAAGGATTGCTCCAGCACACATTGGACATGGTTCGAGGGTTACATAAAGCGTCGCTTCCTGAGAACCGACATATCAATGACGAATGGCATCATACATTGCATTGAAAATGCATGCTTATGCACTGAGAATATAAAGACCATGTTTGTACTAAGATTAAAGAGAAACTCAAGATTACCGCGAGCCTCCATGAACGAAGTTGGTTTGAAGCCTCGCGGATGCAAATCATCTCTGCATGGGCAGTCGAGTCGCGTAACTCTTCCACTCTGAAATTGTTAAATCCCCACATCCCAAACGTCAGACGAAGCAAGTTAGACAGCATGCATGTATTTACTGCTACTGGAATTGGAACTTACAAGTTGTAGCCACGAGCTATAATGTTCCCATGTTGTACAAGCACAGCACCAACTGGTACCTCCCAAGTATCTGCAGCCTTCTTCGCTTCTACCAATGCTTCTCTCATGAACATTTCGTCCATTTTGCGCTGCTCGCTTTCAAGAATATAGGCCTCTTCCCAGTCATCAAATCTGTCTCTTATGACCTGTTTGTTCCGCTGAAGCTTCCTTCGTTTCAGCTCCCCCTCTTTCTCTCCAGAGCTCGACTCTTCTACCTTTGAACCCAAAGGTTGTTCCGTTAAACCAGTTCGCGATGTGTCACTTCTACTACGATTACCTGAACTCTGCTTTATAATGGGACTACTTCTAGTACTTACAGGCAATGATATTGTCGATGTTTCCCCTCCCACCCCAGAAGTGACTTCAGACCTCTTTTCATCTGGACTCCAGTCAAGGTCCTTTTCAGGTGACGCAAATGCCCTAGATGTTGATCCACTTAATATTATGGAAGGAGATACCATAGTTACGTCATCTCTTCCTGTCACAGGTTTTGATTCACCTGTACCTGACGCTTCTCCACCCTCAGAACTGTGTCCCTTTGGCAAGCTTGTTTCCTTTTTCGTACGTCTTTCACTGTTTTCATCAGGATCATGGCCTGAAAACCATGCCTCACTGCCTGCTGAATCATTCGATGAACTCTTTCCACCTGAATTCGTAGCTGATTTAGAGGTCTCAGTGCGAGGACCCCATCGGAGTCTAACTATATCCCCAATGATACCCCACATGGATCTTCCAGTTTTCCTAATTGCAGAACCTTCAGTAACAGTAGCTCCTGCCTGGTTGGTGGTTCCTTCACGGTCCTCTGGTGCATCTGCCTTTGGATTTTCAAGAATGGATGGGTCCGCCACATCCCACATTTCGGCAGAGGGACCCTTTTCGCCAGAATCTTTGGACGAATGTCTTGAATTATTCCCCTTCGAGTCTTCAGGACCATGCTGACCTGAACTGGTTGGCTGATTCTGGTCAGTTTCAGAACTCATTTCAAGCCTTGCCCTCTCAACAAACTCCCCAACATACTGCATGGATGATGCTTCTATACGACGAGCAGAACCCAGAGCATCTTCAGGAGTAGGAAGATGCAACGAGTCATCGTACAGCTCACCTTCTAAGTCTTTGTACTCTGATTCTTGATGAATTTCAGGGACGTTCTCTCCTGAATTTGTATACGAACCACCAGAAAAACTAAGAGAGGTTCCTTCAGAAACATCTTGAACTTTAACCCCATCAGTTGAATCAACATGAAACGAACTTCTACCTACTAATTGACGAGATGGAGGCACCATCACTGCCTCCGGTCTTCTCTCAACTTGCTGCATCGTTAACTCTGAACTAGAAGCCCCTCCTGAACTTTTTCTATGAAGGCTAGAGGCTTTAGAAACCCTTGGTGCCTCCCGTAATAACTTCAGTTGAGAGGTGTTTGCATCAGGTGGAGCATGAAGTCCTCCTGGTATCTGAATGGGCTCCGTAACTGCCATGTTGTGTCCCTGATCAACAATTATCTGCTCAGATAGTCTCTGAGAATTCACCACTGTTTCTGTGTTGGTAGTATTGACCAAAGATGCATTAGTGACATTAACTGTCAAGTTTGTCACGTTTTTGGGCTCTTTCCTTGACTGAACTCCCTCAACTGCTTTCTTATCTGGGCGGAACTTTTGCCCTTCTGCTCCTGATTCCAAAGCAGAAAACGAACTAGTGCTTTCTCTCTGGTTTTTCATTCTTGTGTTTGACTGCGTGCTAAACGTGCTACCTATATATTTATGGTGGCCCTCCGACGTTTCTTCCGAACTCACTCTGGATTCCGTCTGCCGCGTCATTTTTCTTGCACCCATTTGGTCATGTTTGCCACTGTTCTCCAAACGTGAGCTCATAGATTCTTCCTGTATCTTCGTTCTAGATTCAGTCTGCCTCTGATAACTAGGAATTCTTTCTACACCAACCTTTCCCATTTCTGTAATTTTAGTAAGTTCCTGACTGCTGCTTCTTCTGTCTTTCCCACTTCTACCAGCTATTCCTTCTCCACCAGGTAACAACCTATGGTATTGAGAAGCTTCTTCACCACCTGTTCCATAAATCTCTTGCCTATCTGTTGGTTTCTGATTATTTCTTCCAAACTCAGACTGTTTCATTGCTTGATTGGCTCTCTGGCCATATCGAGAAGTCGCACCTTTCTCCAGACTAGCTGCCACATATGATTCCTCCTTACCATCAAATACCTTGTATTCATGAGAAACATCGTCAATTTTCACACGGGACTTCATCGACTCCTTGTGATCATCTTCATTGCTGCTTGCCAGCCTTGATTGCATTGAGTATTCAGTTTCCTCAACGTCAGTAAGTTTCTTCTCAGATTTCTTTCTCAAATCCCATCCAATACTGCTCGTTCTCCTACGTTCCAAAACCTCCATCTGCTTCTCACCATCTCCATGCCTCTGAAAATCTCCAACCACTTGAGCTTCTGAACTACTACTCTCTCCTAACTCTTTCATGTAACCATCAGATGCTCCCTCCTCCTCATGAGCTTCCTCCTTGTCACTCTCAAGTTCACCCTCAGAGGATAGCGAGTAATACGACGACAAACTAACACTATCCATAGTCCTTCCCCTCCAAGGCTCACCTTCATAGGCTGCCTTAACATCCTCCTTCTTATCATTCCTCTCTTCCTCCATTCTCGACCCTTCTTCCTTAATCTCAAGCTCACGCTTGGACTTACTAGCCAGCAACCGCAATCTCAAATTCTTCCTCCTCTCACTCTCACATTCCCCAGCATAACTCCCTTTCCTCCTCGCCTTCTGCAACCTCTCCGAAAATTCACCTATTCTCCTCCTATGCTCTAGATACTCATCGCTCACCTCCTCACTCAACAAATCAAGAACACACTCAGCATCATTCGCACTATCCAAACATCGACTTGGCCGCAAATTCAATCGCCTAGAACTCTTTTTCCTTCCTCCTCCCACTAGTCTCCTCAAATCCGCAAGAAACCTCATAGCCACCCAAGATCCAAACCACAACCCGGGGACCGGCCGGGTAACAACCGGGCCATTGTAACCCAAATCATGCACCCTCGAAAGCGTCCATTGGAATAAGACATGGACTGCTAACCAATACAAGAGTAAGCAGGGTTGGATGAAATGAGAATGATTGGAAATCGCAGCCAAGTGCACACTTGCGTTGTAGTTCTCGAACTCGCAGACGATTGGAGATCGTTGGACGAAGGGGAATCGGTTGAGTTCAGTTGAGACGTAGGTTGAGCTCAAGTACCGTTGTCATAGCTTAGCTGAAATGGAAAAGTAAGGAAGGACTAATTCGTTTACCTAGCGGATGGAGATGGCGAGTGATGTCGAACCATGTGGATTCTGCGAAGTAGATCCATTTGAGATTTGAAACGAAATCATGAGCCGGAAAGTGATAGTGATGCCGATTGGAAACTGCCGCAGTTGACTCGTGTCGGTTTTAGTCAATCGTAGCGCAACTCGATCACGATTGACCTTGTTCCGAAGGTGAAATTGGATTTTCCGGTTCGAACCCGAGTTTGGATCCGCGATCGTATAGCTGAGAATTCGATAAATCGTTGTAGTTTGAATTCAGTTTGACCATTTGAATAATCAATTAGTTTCGATTTGTCATTTCGAATGAATTTGATTTTGATTTGAACAATATCATATATATGGGTTGGACATTTGTGCTGATTGATTGAATTTCAAAGATTAATTTAATAGATTGATTGGTAACATTTAATTATTAATTCATGTATGATTTATGTCATTGATTGGTCCATAATTAAATTCATGTGTGATACTGAAGAAGGAGTTGCAGCTATTAAAGATGTTGGATGGCCATTTTCTTGTTGCCCAAATCTGTTATTACTGAGGTTGAAAAGTTATGCAGCAACTTCATTTGGAATATGAAGGAAGGAAAGAAGAAGAAAGCCAGAAGGTATGTTGTAGAGGAATTCGCCAAAGGTTGGCTTCCTTTGTGTATGAATGGAGTCAAACTAAGGATGCGAAATTAAGTTAATTAGTCACAAATGTTTTGGAGGTGCGTTCGTCGCGGCCGTGGGTCAGCAAAGGCCGAGAAGAAGGCAAGGAAACTTTCCGCTCTCCGGCACTTCTTCTCTTTTGGTTCTTGTCGGATCGAAGTTTTGTATTCTAGAGGTTGGGATGAGTCCCAACCTGAGTTATTAAGCCCGTCTTCGACGGTGCTTCAAGGGATCTTAATTCCAAATTGAAAACTAGAGGAAGCTTTGTTTCTTACTGAGAATTATTTGAGTGGAACTGGACTTGGCTTTGACTTTGCAGATTATAATGAATTTCTTCCTAGATGCATATCCAAGATTTTGTACTCTTGTGTTTTTTGGGGAATTCGTAAAGATAGAATTTGAAGCAATATAACCCACTAACTATCGACAGCATTGTTACTTTGAAGTTGTTAACCCTGATAAATCCCTGCGTTTCTATATTACATTGGCGACTCTCCTTTTGCTTTCCGTTGGTCCGAAATTCTCTTGATGTTCCGACGGAGTGATTAGCTTCTCCGATCACCCTCTGATTTTCTCGACAAGGAAACCGGCAGTGTCGGAGCTTGCTTTTTTCTACCGACATTTGGGATAGGATTTGATCTCTTTTCTTCAGGGCTTTCATATCCTCAGTTTATCCCATCAGCGGGCGTAACTTCACCGGTGGCGTCCGCGAAGCTCCGGCGAAGCCGTTTCTTTTGCTGTCCGGACCTGACGCTAGAATTAAATTTAGTTTATTCGATTAGCGTAATTTCAGATTTCCTTTAAGTACGCATTTGACTCATTAGTGGAAAAAACTGTCATAGTTATTGCTTTTTCAATAGGGATTTCTGACACGTTTCCCTCTTACTACCTTAAAGGCGTGATTATTGTTTTAGTCTTAGTATTATTATTATTATTATTTTTTTTAGAATTCTAATCTCTCAGATTTTTCTTTTATACCTCTTTCCTTATTGGATACCAAAAATCAGATCTCTTCTGTTTTAGGTAAGACGGCATAAGTGGGAGTAATCAGAAATTTTGGATCATAATTAATCTAATTTTGGTAGGACTAGATCAAGGAAGGTAATCAACGTAATTCTTCTATTAATTATTAACATTTCCTATTCACCAAATTAGTGGTGCAGTACTTGTGGTTTGATTTCTACTTTTGGTAAGTTTTTACCAATTAGGGGAAATCAACAGAGATTGATAATAATTGGAAAATTAATTAATTGGGTAAGTGTTAGAGATAAAAATCACCCTTTTAAGCTATGTGTTTCGTCTTGCCAAAGAGGCCTCAACTTATCTTCCAAATTTTTCAGGTCTGATTAACTTAAGATCACTCGATTAATTAAGTAGTTGGTGGATAAATTTCCACCCCAACCACCCCCCACCCTCTTCCCTTTTTTTTTTAGCTCCTAGGTTGGTTCACAAATATCTCTTTTGGAGATATCCTGGAAAAAAAAAATTTCATGTGTGATTTATGGGCTAGGACATCATGGTTAATACAAATATTTTTATCTGTAATTGTTTTCTTCAATCTTAAGCATTAATAAAATATTTGTGACTTTTTACTTTGAAAAAAATGTGACTTTTATGTTCTACATGACAGTTCGAACATTGACGCTGACGCGATGGTGAATGATTTTACGATCGTGTCTTGAGCTTGGGACTTAAACCAGTTACGTGACTATTTACCAACGGAGATTATCTGGAAAATTGGGGCATGTTGTCTCAGGCCTGAAAGTGGTGGAGATTTATGGGTTTGGGGTGAGAAAAAAGATTAGAAGTTCAAGGTTAAGTCGGTCAGTGATATGGTTGTGGAGATGATAGAAAACGAATTTAGGTTGGATTGGCAGAGTTGATAGAGGTGTTAAGATCCAAACCAGGTTCGCCACTTTCTATGAATTACTATCCATAGTCGATTATATTACTGACAAATGAAGAGAGGCTGAGGATGACTTCTGATGGCAAATCTGGTGAATATTTACTTCTGATGGCGTTCTCTTGGTTCCCTCACATCTCACCCGATTGGTGGAATGGGTCTAGTACTGAAGCAGAGTGGATCATGAAAAGACTCCAGACTAGAGCATATTCTGTTTGGCATCACATGTTGGTTTTTATGGAAGACTCTGGATGAATGTGTGTTTAAGACTAGAGAACTGGTTACTTTAAATTCAAATGGGACGTCGGTAGATGGGATCTCTTATTGTAAGGATCCCTATAAAAATCCTTATTTAAAGACACTATTTATAGCCGTTGTTTAAGACCCGCGGTTGAGGGTGGTATTGTGTGTGATGCAGCTGATAACTGCCTCTTGACATATACATTTAACTATTGCATTTGCTCTATAACACGTGCTGAAATTCTAGTTGCAGTGATGGGCCTTCAACTTGCTTGGGATGTTGAATATCGGAAGGTGGTCTGGCAAAGTAATTTGAAGATCGCGATATTGATCCTTCATGGAGAAGGGGAGGTAACAGGATTGAGATTTTATTATTTGGGGATTTTCTTAACACTACAACAAAACCTAGCTACGGAGACACATCGTATTTGTCTTTAAAAGTCATTTTTTTTGCCTCTATAGAGTTTTAGAGGCAGATAGCTTAAGTGCCACTAACGCTGCTGCGGCTAAAGGTCTTTAGAGGCAAATACGGTGGCACATGTTATGTGTCACTAATGGAAGAATTAGTGGCAGATATAATTGTTAGTAATTACTACTTTAAACTACTATTATTCTGTCATCTTAGCCACCTTTTAGAGACACTGATTTGTGTTGGTGATAATTTTTTTTAGAGGCACATATATATGCTTTTAAAAAGAATTTATTCCTATCAGATATTTTTCTCTATTGGACTCTCTCACTATTTACATACATCATTTTCTACTTCTTTGCTATCTACGGGATTTGAACCCGGGTGGCTGAAGGAAATGTGCTAAGTTCTTAGTTCTTACCACTTGCTTCAAGAGTACTTACTGATATTTTTTACGCAGTTTTTAAATATGAATCACAAAACTCAAAGATAAGCACCATCAGGTCTTGCAACACCCATAGGGCCATGGTGTAAGTTGTCTGAGGGATTTAATCCCTTAAGAAACATCATCAGGTCCTTGGACCACCTTTACAAGGCTATGACATTTTTTCTCTCTTTTTTCCACCAAGTCTGAGACATGTTTCTCAGATTATTAAACATTTCATATAGGCTTAGTTTGACCAAATACTAGTTCAATAGAGCTAGTTAGGTATCCACCTCAGGAAAATCAGTGAGGGACTTTAATCCCATACCTCTCGAAGTATCCAAGACCAATTGCCTGGACAATCCCTTCGTTAGTGGATCAGCCAAGTTTCTTTCTGATCGAATAAACTCCATAGAGATTACTCCTGACGATATTAAGCTTCTTACAGACTCATGCCTTATGTGAAGATGCCTCTTTTTGCCATTATATACAGCATTTTTGGCCACGCATATGGCAGCCTGCGAATCACAGTGTAGTGATATTGCAGGGGTAGGCTTCTCCCATGTAGGAATTCCAGCGAGTAATGATCTCAACCACTCGCATTCTTGACCAGCAGAATCTAGAGCAATAAATTCAGACTCCATCGTTGACCGAGCAATGCAGGTTTGTTTAGCTGACTTCCATGAGATTGCAACTCCACCTAAAGTAAATACATATCCGCTGGTGGAGCATATTTCATCATTGCTGGTCACCCAATTAGCATCGTTGTACCCTTCTAAGAAGCATGGTATCCAATATAATTTAGTCCCCAATCGGTTGTTCCCTTCAAGTATCTCAGAACACGATTTAGAGCACTCCAATGCTCATCGTTTGGACTGCACGTGTACCTGCTTAATCTGTTGACAGAGTTTGCAATGTCAGGTCTGGTATAGTTCATTAGATACATCAAGCTACCAATTATCTTGGCATACTCAGATTGCATAACGGGAGTACCAAGATTCTTTTTCAAGTGAACATTTGAATCAAAAGGAGTTCTTACAGGAGTCACGTCATTACAATTAAACTTTGTCAAAAGTTTGTTCACATAGTGAGATTGATTCAAGAAGAAACCTTTCTTTGTTTTAAGGACCTTCACTCCTAAGATAACATCTACTTCTCCCATGTCCTTCATCTCAAAATGAGAAGCCAAGAAGTTCTTAGTTGAAGAGATAGCTTTAAGACATGGGCTAAAAACTAACATATCGTCAACATAGAGACAAAGAATGATCCACGCACCATCCATTAGTTTAGAGTATAAGCAAGTATCCGAACTATTGGCCACAAAACCAAATTCTAAAATTGTAGCATGAAATTTTTCATACCATTGTTTGGGGGCTTGCTTTAGACCATAGAGTGACTTTTTAAGTCTACACACTTTGTCACAAGAAGATGGATCAACACACCCAGGGGGTTGAACCATGTAGATTTCTTCATTTAAATCACCATTTAAGAAGGCTGTTTTGACATCCAACTGATGAACATGCATTTGGTGAATAGGCTAATGCAAACAGAGCTCTAATAAAAGAAATCTTTGTGACGGGAGAGTAGGTATCAAAGAAGTCTAAACCTGACATCCTGTCTTCATCTTCCACGAGATTAGCTTGAGGCTTGGCATCCTGTCCTCGATTGTTACAATCCTTTCGCATTGTGCATTGATATGCACGATGACCCAATTTTCCGCAGACATAGCACCCTCCACCGCCCTTGAGTAATTTCTGTCCATGACCAGTCCTCTTGAAAGAAGTTGGCTTCTTGTTCTGCCAATTTGGTTTCTTTATGTAGTTCCCTGATTTGTAACGACCACCATTAGAGGATTCCACCAAATTTGCTTTCATGGAATCCGAAGAAGCAAAACTGGTTTTGTCCTTGAGCCTATTTGCTTCTTCGATCTTCATATGACCAATGAGTTCTTCAAGAGTTAGGGCCCTCTTCTTGTGCTTCAGACGATTTCGATAGTCAGCCCACGACTCGGGAAGTTTCTCGATCAAGACATTTGCTTGAAGAACTTCACACATCTTCATTCCTTCCGCAATCACTTCAGTCGTCAGGTTTTCATACAAGTGAACTTGGTCCATAATAGGTTGATCCTCCATCATTTTGAATTTGAGCCAATTGCCTACTGCATATTTCTTCTTTCCTGCATCGTCAGCTCCGTATTTCTTTTCAAGTGTTTCCCATATCGATTTTGCTAACTTGTTGGTTATCAGCAAATCAAATATAGGGTTGGTCATGTGACTGAGAAGATGTCCTCTCGCAGTTTTATTGTCCTTCACGAACTTCTGCTGCTTCTCTTGAACATCCTTCGAGGCAGCAGTTGGTGTTTTTGTTGCAGCATCAGTCACTGACACTTCAGAGCCGGTTGTGAAGAAGGAAGCTCCTTCCGGGGGATCAGAGAACAACACGTAATCTATTTCCAGTTGTTCGAGGAATATTAGGACCCTCTGCGACCAGCATTTGTAATTGTTCTCAACAAGTGGCTCCATCTTGCTCAGATCAGTGAGAACCCTGTTGTGAGAAGTCATGTTGAAGAACACAACAAAAGATATTGCTTCAAGAATGTGAACAACAGGGTTAGAAACCAATAAGAAATTAATAGATAAACGAAGAACAAGCTGCGATCGTGGTAAACTCCAACTACCCTTGAAGCAATATTCCCTCCGAATATTGTGCTAATTGCCTCAGAAGGTAATCACTATCCTCACTTTTGTGCACTGAAAAGAGAGGTGAAACTCAAGAATTGCAGAGGAAGATGGAAGAGAAGAAGAAGAGAGTGATCTGCTATATCTCTGAGTGATTTCCTGATCTCTTATGAATTTAAAGAGAAGAAGAACACCCGAGAATCTTTGAGGATTAGAAGTATAGTTCATCATATCCCACATAACAAGCCAACTCCCCAAATCTTCAGCTGGTTTGTTAGAGATGCAGCAAGTAGTGGGGAAAGTGGTTCATGACCTAATCCGTATGGATTAAAACGCTTAACAAAGTTGGGCTTTTGGCCCAGCCGATCATAAGCTTAGAATTTACCAACAAATACGACTCTAGATAGCATAAACGCAAGCGGGTGCACTCGGTGCACCGGGTGCATCAGAGTGTTCACCTATTATTATATATATATACACATATATTTCACCTTTTAAAAAAAATTATATTTTATCTATACACAATGTACATAGTTTACAAGTTATCTACCGCTGCAAATTTTAATCATACAACATATAGAGACAACTATAAATTATCTAGCTCTAAATATTTTAATCGTAGAACCTATAAAGTCGGTTCTAAATTATCTACCTCTAAATTAAAGAAATCATATGTATAACTTATAGAGGCAGTTATAAATTATCTGCTTCTAAAGAAATTTTATGTGTAACTTATAGAGGCAGTTATAAGTTATCTGCCTCTAAAGGAATTTTCCATATAACTTATAGAGGCAGTTATAAATTTTCTGCATCTAAAGAAATTTTCTGTGTAACTTATAGAGACAGTTATAAATTATCTGCCTCTAAAGGAATTTTCCGTAGAGGCAGTTATAAATTATCTGCCTCTAAAAGGTTTAATCCAACAACTTTTAAGGCAGTTATAAATTATCTGCCTCTAAAACTATAAAATAATATTTATTAAACTTAAAATAAATAAATAAAATACAATTAGAGGCAGATATTTGCATCTATAGAGGCACATATAGTATTTGTTCTTTAAAAGTATATTTAGAGGCAAATATTCTATGTGCCTCCGTGTATCTGCCTCCGTAGCCAGGTTTCTTTCTGATCGAATAAACTCCATAGAGATTACTCCTGACGATATTAAGCTTCTTACAGACTCATGCCTTATGTGAAGATGCCTCTTTTTGCCATTATATACAACATTTTTGGCCACGCATATGGCAGCCTGCGAATCACAGTGTAGTGATATTGCAGGGGTAGGCTTCTCCCATGTAGGAATTCCAGCGAGTAATGATCTCAACCACTCGCATTCTTGACCAGCAGAATCTAGAGCAATAAATTCAGACTCCATCGTTGACCGAGCAATGCAGGTTTGTTTAGCTGACTTCCATGAGATTGCAACTCCACCTAAAGTAAATACATATCCGCTGGTGGAGCATATTTCATCATTGCTGGTCACCCAATTAGCATCGCTGTACCCTTCTAAGACAGCATGGTATCCAATATAATTTAGTCCCCAATCGGTTGTTCCCTTCAAGTATCTCAGAACACGATTTAGAGCACTCCAATGCTCATCGTTTGGACTGCACGTGTACCTGCTTAATCTGTTGACAGAGTTTGCAATGTCAGGTCTGGTATAGTTCATTAGATACATCAAGCTACCAATTATCTTGGCATACTCAGATTGCATAACGGGAGTACCAAGATTTTTTTCAAGTGAACATTTGAATCAAAAGGAGTTCTTACAGGAGTCACGTCATTACAATTAAACTTTGTCAAAAGTTTGTTCACATAGTGAGATTGATTCAAGAAGAAACCTTTCTTTGTTTTAAGGACCTTCACTCCTAAGATAACATCTACTTCTCCCATGTCCTTCATCTCAAAATGAGAAGCCAAGAAGTTCTTAGTTGAAGAGATAGCTTTAAGACATGGGCTAAAAACTAACATATCGTCAACATAGAGACAAAGAATGATCCACGCACCATCCATTAGTTTAGAGTATAAGCAAGTATCCGAACTATTGGCCACAAAACCAAATTCTAAAATTGTAGCATGAAATTTTTCATACCATTGTTTGGGGGCTTGCTTTAGACCATAGAGTGACTTTTTAAGTCTACACACTTTGTCACAAGAAGATGGATCAACACACCCAGGGGGTTGAACCATGTAGATTTCTTCATTTAAATCACCATTTAAGAAGGCTGTTTTGACATCCAACTGATGAACATGCATTTGGTGAATAGGCTAATGCAAACAGAGCTCTAATAAAAGAAATCTTTGTGACGGGAGAGTAGGTATCAAAGAAGTCTAAACCTGACATCCTGTCTTCATCTTCCACGAGATTAGCTTGAGGCTTGGCATCCTGTCCTCGATTGTTACAATCCTTTCGCATTGTGCATTGATATGCACGATGACCCAATTTTCCGCAGACATAGCACCCTCCACCGCCCTTGAGTAATTTCTGTCCATGACCAGTCCTCTTGAAAGAAGTTGGCTTCTTGTTCTGCCAATTTGGTTTCTTTATGTAGTTCCCTGATTTGTAACGACCACCATTAGAGGATTCCACCAAATTTGCTTTCATGGAATCCGAAGAAGCAAAACTGGTTTTGTCCTTGAGCCTATTTGCTTCTTCGATCTTCATATGACCAATGAGTTCTTCAAGAGTTAGGGCCCTCTTCTTGTGCTTCAGACGATTTCGATAGTCAGCCCACGACTCGGGAAGTTTCTCGATCAAGACATTTGCTTGAAGAACTTCACACATCTTCATTCCTTCCGCAATCACTTCAGTCGTCAGGTTTTCATACAAGTGAACTTGGTCCATAATAGGTTGATCCTCCATCATTTTGAATTTGAGCCAATTGCCTACTGCATATTTCTTCTTTCCTGCATCGTCAGCTCCGTATTTCTTTTCAAGTGTTTCCCATATCGATTTTGCTAACTTGTTGGTTATCAGCAAATCAAATATAGGGTTGGTCATGTGACTGAGAAGATGTCCTCTCGCAGTTTTATTGTCCTTCACGAACTTCTGCTGCTTCTCTTGAACATCCTTCGAGGCAGCAGTTGGTGTTTTTGTTGCAGCATCAGTCACTGACACTTCAGAGCCGGTTGTGAAGAAGGAAGCTCCTTCCAGGGGATCAGAGAACAACACGTAATCTATTTCCAGTTGTTCGAGGAATATTAGGACCCTCTGCGACCAGCATTTGTAATTGTTCTCAACAAGTGGCTCCATCTTGCTCAGATCAGTGAGAACCCTGTTGTGAGAAGTCATGTTGAAGAACACAACAAAAGATATTGCTTCAAGAATGTGAACAACAGGGTTAGAAACCAATAAGAAATTAATAGATAAATGAAGAACAAGCTGCGATCGTGGTAAACTCCAACTACCCTTGAAGCAATATTCCCTCCAAATATGTGCTAATTGCCTCAGAAGGTAATCACTATCCTCACTTTTGTGCACTGAAAAGAGAGGTGAAACTCAAGAATTGCAGAGAGGAAGATGGAAGAGAAGAAGAAGAGAGTGATCTGCTATATCTCTGAGTGATTTCCTGATCTCTTATGAATTTAAAGAGAAGAAGAACACCCGAGAATCTTTGAGGATTAGAAGTATAGTTCATCATATCCCACATAACAAGCCAACTCCCCAAATCTTCAGCTGGTTTGTTAGAGATGCAGCAAGTAGTGGGGAAAGTGGTTCATGACCTAATCCGTATGGATTAAAACGCTTAACAAAGTTGGGCTTTTGGCCCAGCCGATCGTAAGCTTAGAATTTACCAACAAATACGACTCTAGATAGCATAAACGCAAGCGGGTGCACTCGGTGCACCGGGTGCATCAGAGTGTTCACCTATTATTATATATATATACACATATATTTCACCTTTTAAAAAAAATTATATTTTATCTATACACAATGTACATAGTTTACAAGTTATCTACCGCTGCAAATTTTAATCATACAACATATAGAGACAACTATAAATTATCTAGCTCTAAATATTTTAATCGTAGAACCTATAAAGTCGGTTCTAAATTATCTACCTCTAAATTAAAGAAATCATATGTATAACTTATAGAGGCAGTTATAAATTATCTGCTTCTAAAGAAATTTTATGTGTAACTTATAGAGGCAGTTATAAGTTATCTGCCTCTAAAGGAATTTTCCATATAACTTATAGAGGCAGTTATAAATTTTCTGCATCTAAAGAAATTTTCTGTGTAACTTATAGAGACAGTTATAAATTATCTGCCTCTAAAGGAATTTTCCGTAGAGGCAGTTATAAATTATCTGCCTCTAAAAGGTTTAATCCAACAACTTTTAAGGCAGTTATAAATTATCTGCCTCTAAAACTATAAAATAATATTTATTAAACTTAAAATAAATAAATAAAATACAATTAGAGGCAGATATTTGCATCTATAGAGGCACATATAGTATTTGTTCTTTAAAAGTATATTTAAGGCAAATATTCTATGTGCCTCCGTGTATCTGCCTCCGTAGCCAGGTTATGTTGTAGTGTAATCAAAATTGGAGAGTCGATGATTGTCATGTTTCATCTATACTCACACTATATGTGACCAGTCCATGACTGTTGGTTCACTCATCAAGGCAGTGGTGAATATCTTGTGAACGTCGCCATCATTTTAGTGAGTTAGTACTCACAACTCCGTTATTCTTGAGATGAATCAGGTAGCAGGAAGGAGGCATATGTTCCAAGACGTTGATGGTTTTTGTCTTGCCGAGTACAATATGAACTTGAGACCACACTCTATCACTAGGAAAGAGTTGGGAGAATTTGGTGACAGGTTTAAAGATTGCTTGGGAGAGAGGTTACCATGAGAGTACAAGTGCATCTTAACTCACGTGTTGCGCTTCAGATGATCTTGTTGGAGAAGGTGCATCAACACTCTTCTGAGATTGTCATTTTTCGTGACATGTTGGATCGAGACTGGATTATCGAATATTAACTGTAAATATATTAGTCCAACTATTCAACGGTAAGTAACAGAATTATTAAGTAGCAACTTTGACCGTTTAAAAATGAGAGAGAAGCAAAGTCTTATTTCTTCTCCTCTTATGGTCTTGTATATTATATATATATTTGACTTTCAGTATCATTTTCTCCCAAATCATTTAATTAACATGTTTCTCTCAATTATGAATTATTGTATTTGATACAGTTAATTAGCGACCTCTCTCCGAAATGGAGCCTTACCTCTCTCCGAAATGGAGCCTTACTCTCTCCGAAATGGAGCACCATTTATGGCAGATTGCTATCAGTTGAAGATGCATTTAATGAAGATTGATTTAATGCACACCCAACCAACCAAAGGAAACTTAAAGGGATGTGTTCAAGAAAGGTGGGTAGAGAAAAGCGAGAGTGCAATATTTCACAAATTGTTTTTCTCTGTTCCCTGTTTCTTTCTGCTTCTTGCTTGGAGATTTGGATTTTGTGAGCTGAGGAAGATGGAAGTTAATCTGGAGGACATAATAGCACAGACGGCTCTCTTACACTGTGAGGAGCCTACGGTGGAGCTTTCGAGGGATGGAGAACGGGCATCGAAGATGGCACAAAGATCCTTGGTGGGCAGATTTGTTGGCGATCGAGAATGCTCAGTGGTGACGATTCGGAACAATGCGCAAAGGGTGTGGAAGCTGGAGGGGGATCTGAAGGTAAAAAAACTAGACAAAAATTTGTTCCTATTTACCTTCTTCGGAGCTGCCGATAAGGAGAGAGTTGAAGATGGGAGCCCCTGGTTTGTACTTCAGTCTCATCTTATTATGAAGGGATGGGAGGAACTAAGAAGACCGGAGGAAGTGATCATAGATTCAACGGTGGCTTGGGTATGGATGTGGGGGCTGGCGCCGGATATGAGGGGTTTAGAGAACTTGAAGAGGATTGCGAGAATGTTCAAGGGTCTGGTTGAGTATGAGGACAATGATAAAGACATTAGAGAGTGGAAGAGTTTTGTGCGGGTTAAGATGGAGCTCTTTCTGTCCAAACCGTTGCCGACCGGATTCCAGAGCCCCGATGGGAAAGGAGGAATTGATAAGATCGAGTTCGCATACGAAGGGATACCAGATTTTTGCTACTGTTGTGGATTAATGGGGCATACGATTTCATTTTATGAGGTGAGGATGAAACATGTGGAGTTCTTTGACATGAATCCAACAAAATACGGAAGTCACATGCGTGTAGAGGGTTCAAGAGAATGGGAAGGAAGAAGAAATGACCGGAAAGCGGTGAGGGCGAGACCACCGGCGCCGGCGCCGATGAGTGCTGAGGAAAGGGATACAGCTGTCTTGACTTCGGGAATCGTGCAAGGAGGGGAGAACAACCAAAACTTTTCCCGCCTAGTGGGAGCGGCGGTGGATTAGGGTTACAATTTGGTGGGCTTGCACATGGAAATTTGGGCCCAGTTAGTTTGATGGGCCATGATAATGGGAGGGAGCAACTATGGGTGCAACCCAACTGGGGGAGTCTCAATAGGGCCAGTCAACAGAACCCATCCCAAGCATATTTCCTCTCCAACAATGACCATAACTCATGGCAGAGGACATTCTCGTTGTCGGATTACAAGAGAAGAAGTGTTGAATACATTGCTATAAATTTGGCCATGATGGCGCCGTACAACCTTCAATTCTTCTCTACCCCTACTCTAATCAAGCTACTAATGGAGATGAATACCCCCAGTTAATGAAGCTTTAAGGCAATGCGGGTGTATGACGATAGGAGGAGAAGGATGTCTAAATGCACACGGCCAAAAGCAACTTGAAAATGGGCAGAATATGATACAGGAGATGAACATTGAGCACCTGAGTAATGGGCATCGGAAAAGGATGAATGCGCGAGAGGATGCGATCCTAGCAAAAAGGCAGAGACTAGAAGTCCAGAAAGGCTTTGAGTGGGGAGATGTTAGATATGAAGGGGAGAGGCAAGTGGGAGAAATCAGGTCAGGGGAGCTAGATTGAGAGCGAAGGAGAGGAAGGGAGAACGAGGGCAGTGTTCGAAAGGGAAGGAGGAGGCGGTGGTGGCAAGCCGATTGCCACCAAAACCAATTATGATCATTAGTTGGAACTGTAGGGGCATGGGACAGTCCCCTACAGTTCGACATTTGAAGGACATTGTCTGCAAATACTGTCCTTCCATGGTGTTTTTGATGGAGACGAAACAGGAAAGAAGAGCCATGGAAAAGATTAGGAAGAAGCTGAAGTTCACTATGAGTTTTTATGTCGAACCGAATGGGAGAGGAGGTGGGTTAGCTCTGTGGTGGGTCAAGAATGTGAACGTGCGTGTGGTTCGCCACTCGGTTAATTATATTGATGTCCAATGGGAAGAGAATGGTTCCAAGTTTATCACTTTTGTCTACGGGGCCCCGAATATCCAGGATAGAGGGAGAGTGTGGGCAGAAATCTGTAACTTTAAAAGATCACCTGATATCCCATGGTGTTTGATCGGTGATTTTAATTCTATAAGGAATAGAGAAGAGAAGGAAGGTGGCAATCCGACTCCAAGCAGAAGATTACAACAATTTAATGAGTTTATTGCAGATATTGAGGTGATGGATGTGGTATATTCAGGAGGGATTTTTACATGGTGTAATAATAATAGGCACGGTAATGTTATCAAACAACGTTTGGATCGGCGATGTGTAATGGAGGTTGGAGAGAGATGTTTCCATGATCGAATGTCATTCATGAGCTGAGAGTGCAGTCCGACCATAATCCTATTGTTTTTCAGACTGAGAATGAAGGAAGCGATTTGGCAAGCGAAGATTCTATTATGAAGTGGGATGGCAGTGTATTGATGGCTATGATGAAACAGTGGAGATGGCATGGGAAAGAGGAAGGGACTCAGGTAGTAACCTTGCTTGTTGTTCCAGATTGTTAAGGAATTGGAAGAAGGAAACATTAGGTGGCAGTCAACAGAGGATTACTGCACTTAAGGAGGACCTGGAAAAGCTTACATATATGGATTATACAGATGATGTTATGTCTGAAATTATGATGAAACAAGATGAGTTGGTACGGCTGTGGAAAGTGGAGGAAGAATATTGGGCGGGAAGAGCGGGAGTGCAATGGGCTAGATGTGGAGACAGAAACACTCGGTTTTTTCATCTGTCAACTATACAAAAGAGAGGGAGGAATAGCATAACGAAACTGAAAAATGAGGAGGGAGATTGGATCGAGGAATGTAGAGATATCCGGAACCATATTACGAGCTTCTTTCACTCAATGTTTAGAGCCCCAAAAGAGGTATGTGACTACTCCATTATTAACTTGATGCCGGTGGTGGTGAATAATACTATGAACAGAAGATTGGATCAACGCGTTGAAGAATGGGAGATTAAGAGAGCGTTTTTCAATTAGGGCCCCATAAATCACCGGGGCCGGATGGCTTTACAGGGAGCTTTTTTCATAAGCACTGGGAGCTAGTAAGGGAGGATGTTGTCAGGGAAGTTAAGAGTTTTTTTGAAGATGGAGTGGTACCTGAAGATTGGAACTTAACTCATATTGCTTTAATACCAAAAGTACATCATCCAGAGAGTATTTCACAGTATCGACCCATTAGTGTGGCTAATTTCAGAGCGAAGGTTATTTCAAAGATTATGTCAACTCGATTGAAACCGATCCTCCCGGGGCTTATCTCAGAGCTTCAAGTAGCTTTCACAGGCAATAGGTGTATACAGGATAGTGTTATTCTGGTACATGAGGCTATTCATCGTTTGAAGAACAGGAGGAAGGGTAATAACTATGATTTCATCCTCAAGGTGGACATGATGAAGGCATATGACAAAGTGTCTTGGGATTTCCTGTTTGTGGTGCTTGAAAAGATGGGGTTTAGCGATCGGTGGATTGGATGGGTTAGGGCAATTGTCAGCTCGGTGAAGTTTGTAGTTATGATTAATGGAACTGCAACGGGGTTTTTCTCACCCTCACGGGGACTGAGACAGGGAGATCCTTTGTCACAGTTCCTTTTCATCATGATCACAAACGCTCTCTCCTTTCTGATTCAATCTGAGGTTGTGAGAGGGAGCTGCAAGGGATCAAATTATCACCGAGATGCCCGATTCTTACACATGTGCTATTTGCAGACGACACAGTGATGTTCGGTAAGGCAAATAGGAACGAAGCGAGCAAGCTTAAAGAGGTTCTGACACGTTATTCGGTGTTATCCGGTCAGAGAGTGAATGAGGAGAAGTCAGCTCTATTCTTCTCGAAGAACACCCCGGATGGAGTTAGTCAGGCGGTGGCAGATATCTTAGGGGTCCCAAGAGAGGTCAAGTTAGGGAAATACTTGGGACTTCCAGCGGAATGGGGAAACTCAAAATCGGAAACTTTCCATTTCCTTCTCGACAGGAGGTCAGTAAAGCAGGAAATTGGAAAAGTTTGCTCTTATCTCAAGGAGGAAAGGAAGTCTAGGCCAAATCGGTCCTACAGGCAATCCCTGCTTATGTCTTTTCTTGCTTCATGCTTCCGGATACACTTTTGAAGAAACTGGATGCGGTGATCGCTAAGTTCTGGTGGTCGGGTGATGTCAATCGAAGAGCGATACACTGGTGCTCTAAGGAAAGATTAACAGATACGAAGTTTAATGGAGGGTTAGGGTTTAGGAGCTTCAAGGAGTTTAATCTAGCCCATTTAGCCAAATTGTGTTGGAGAATTATTCAAAATCCTGGTGCGTTATGGGTGCGTGTCTTGAAGGCCCTATACTTCCCAAGAACTGATTTTGTTGAAGCATCGGGACACCATCGACCGTCATGGATTTGGGGAAGCATTATGAAAGGAAAGGAGGCTCTTCTTAAAGGCTGAGAAAGAATGTGGGCAATGGCTGCGACACTTTCATTGATGAGGCTTGGTTTCCAGGAGCTGAGGACTTTAGATGCTGCCCGGTGCATTCACCTAGATGTCGAATTGCAGATCTCATAGTGCAGAGCACAAGGCAATGGGACAGAGGTAAGTTGAGCACTATGTTTGGGGACGAGGTTGTTCGTGAAATTATGAAGATACCGATTGGTCCACCCAGTATGAAAGATAGATGGATTTGGCATCATGACACAAGGAGTTTTCTCGATAAGATCTTGCTATAGGTTGTTGAAACAAAGGAATGGAGGATGGAGAGGAAGCAACAACTAGCAAACTGATTGGAAATGGGTGTGGCAACTCTCACTGCCGCCTAAAGTCAGTTTCTTTTTGTGGAAGGTTTGTGCGAATTTGATTGCAACAAGAGTAAACTTAAAGAAAGGAACTGCTCCCCTAGTGAGTTATGTCCTTGTTGTTTACAGATGGAGGAATCGACTCAGCATTTGCTCTTCGAGTGCGAGATTACTCGAGATGTTTGGAAAAAAGTGCAGCCAAGACTCCTCTTGCCGAATGTTCCAAATGGGCAGCAAAATGTTGCAGATTGGTTTAAGGAGATGGTGAAAGATGGACAGATTGACAGATGCAGGAGAGCTGCACTTTGCTGTTGGGTTGTATGGAAATCAAGAAATGAGTTGTGCTTTGAGAATATAAGACCAAATTTGCAGGGGATGGTGAGAAGAGTGTTCAGCGAGATTAATCTATGGGAGAGAAGCATGGAGCAGTCCAGTGAGGAGAGGAGTAGAGGTGTTAATGGTGGCGGGGAGCTGATGCACCAAGGACAAGGAAACCAAATGTCGGGAAATCCAATTAAGCGATTTCTGTGTGATGGCTCCTTTAAAGGAGAGATCCAGAAGGCAAGTATTGGGGTCATTGCTGTGAACCCTGAAGGTAGAATTGTGGATGGTGTTGCTCGTCGTCTTTTGTGTAGAGCACCAATTGTTGCTGAAGCGTATGCAGTGCTAACGGCGTGCAAGCTTGCGACACAGGAGAGGGTGATGACGGAAGTGTGGTCGGACTGTAAACAAGTGGTGCAGGCGTGTCAGGGTGAGGGTGCAGATAGCCCGTGGGAATGCTCTGCAGTGATTGAAGAGATACGTGAGATCCTGAAACACTATCCGATGATTACCGTTGTGAATTGTAGAAGGGAATTAGTTGGAGTTGCCGATAGAGTGGCAAGAAAGGTGAGGGACAATTTGCTGGAACCAAACTGGATTCAACAGTTGGTTGGATGCAGGATCCTGTAATCCTGGTTTTTCTGTATTTTGTATTTTGTCTCCTGATGTTTGGTACTCTTGATGATTAATATAATCAGTCTGTTTCTAGCAAAAAAAAAACATGTTTCTTTGTTTCAAATTTGAAGCTAAATTAATACATTTGGATATCACACGTCTTAAAAATCACCTAACCCTGACTACGACTTTAGTAAATTATGTTTATACATATGGGCTAATGTTGGTGTGGCTGGTTTAATAAAAAAATTTGACCTAGAAAAATAGTTAGTTGGTTGGAGTAAAAATATCCTAGTCTTTTTAGTGCACATAGGAGTTTCGAGAAGGAACTTTACAAAGCGTATAAGAGGGATATATTAGTAAGTGTATGGTAATAAAGAGAGGGTAAACGTATTTGCGAGTGAGAGATATAAAAGTACCCGAGGACATGTGATTAGGCCTTAGGCATGCTAAAGAGTGGACATTAATTTGGAGCCTAAAAGTGTTCACCTTAAAGATATTATGGTGTGTCTCATCAAATAAGGTCAAGACCCTATTTGTAGGTCCTTGTGTCGGTAACCTAGCTTGATATAATCTGATGTCTTCGAAGGGTGATCACCTAGGTATTTGACTATAGCTGAGTATCGTGCTTTTATCCTTTGGCTTGTTATGGTTTGATCGGGATAGATCCAACCATTAGCGGCCCATCGGTTAATTAATATCACGTCCCGGCCGAAGCTTATCAATTTCATTCACTTCATATCTATGCAAAAAAGTTGAAATATATAATAATAATTAGCTCTATATCTTGATCGAAATTCTCCATTAATGAAGTTAACCATGACCCTATGGCCTATGGGTAGCTTGGGTCACAATTTGTTGACTCATAATTGTGAATATATTGGAAATGTAAGGCCATTGGATCTAGATTTCTTTTGGGGCAAGTTAATAATATAGCTTGGATATGATTTAAATTCATGAACTTTATAGCACAAGTAAATTGCAAGATCCAAGCAATTCTATTTGAACGTGTACGTAACTAATTAAATTATGATGTGATACTCTATCCTTATTTATATTACATGGTTACAAACTCTTGGATACAACTTATTTCCAAAAGTTAGCTAAGAGAGGGTGTTTAAAAGATTATGAACTCATCCCTCAACCTCTACTTAGTAATGTGGTATTCAATAAGCACGTAACGTACATATTTACCTTCAAATTGATGATCCTCTGATGACATGATAGATTGATCTAATTAAAGTCTTAAACACAAGTCTTTAACTACAATGGTGTCACATATGACATATCGTCTAGGGTTTGTAAGTGAATTTGTAACATTTGGAAGTCAATGATAAAACTAGGGTCGAGCATTCTAGGTCAATCTAATTGTCATAAAATAATAAAATCTCATATACAAATTTTCATTATATCTAATATATATTAACTTTTAAACCTAAAACCTACTCAAGATCTCCGAACATCTGAATACAGTAACCATAATACCAATTTCTTTATTGGCGGAGCCAGTGGAAGGCCATCTTGGGCTCGGGTGTAGGGTCCCCTAGACCCAAAAATTAAAATTTGTGTATTTTTTATATAAAAATTATGTTTTAACCCATTATATTTTATGGATCGAACCACGAAATTCCTTTGACTCATCAATTTCCTTTGTATTGTTGACTCGATATTTTGTGTTGGATGATATTTTCTTCCGTACAAATAAAGTGAAAGTTTGGTCAAAAGTTTTTGCAGCCCACCACCTGGTCCTGGGCAAGTAGCCCTTAGCTTGCATGTGTGTATCTCGTGAAATTCTATACTAATTAAACAAAGCAAACTATAATATAAGATAAATCATATATATAGTTCTATATTGTATGAATTTGTATATAGTTAGGCGGAATTGGCAATGACTATAGTCTATAGGTGTTATTACTACAAGTACAATAATTATTAGTTAGTTAGGGAGCTAGGGATGGATGTTACATATAACTAATTAGGAAGCCAAGCAGTCGACATTTGGCACTAATATTCATTAATTAGGCCCACCCAAAATTACCCAATGTATGTTACCATGCATGCATTGCATGGTTCATGAATGTCATCCCGGCTCTTTTAGGCTATAGCCCAAGCACACATACTATTTTTTTTTTTTAATTTAATTTTGTTCTAATAGAATATAACTTTTTTTCTACGTGGTATCGGCGAATGTTATCCATATCTTATAAATATATACAAAGTATACGATTGCATATGCATTATTCGTAGTTTGAGAGAGATTTAATTAGTAGCCAAAGAAGTTGAGATTTGAGAGAGTAAATTAAATATGTAATCATTTCTTACGATGGAGTGGCATTTGTATGTGTCTTATTCACGAGCTTGTCTCATCGAGCATTAAATGTGTTTGCGATACTCTCTTTTTAATCATCTATCAACTTCACCTTCGTCTCGACTTTTAGCTTAATCTCGTACACTCCTATGGCCAGACTTGCAAACGACTTCAAGTCTTCAACCGAATTGGGTCTAATGAATTTGACTCCTTATAAACTCGTTCAAACTATCAATAAATTTGAGATAACATGTTCAAACTATGAGTAAAATAAATTTCGACTAATCAGTTGAACTGAAACGAGTTGAGATAACATCTTTCGAAACTAGTTGTAAATGAAGGTTGCATGCCTAGCTAGCTGTAAGAGCTAAGAAGAGACTTTGTTCATTCAAAGTTACTATGTTATATATCACTCTATTATTTGTCAATCGTTGGAAAGAAATAAAGAAAAGGACTGAATTGTAATATAGTATAATAATTTGTCCGCTAAAAAACAAGTGATGATAGTTGGCGCCATACTAACACCCAATTGTTGACCGTCGCTGTCCTTAGAAGAATCAAAATTCAAAAAAGTAAAAAAAATAATTTAATTAATTAAACAATCGCCATATAATTGCTTTTGCTTTCTCCAGCGAGAAACTCATCTTCTCCTTCTTCGGATATAAAAAGAAATTCATGTTCAAACTTTTGGGAAATGCTTTCCCAATGGCAGCAAGCAAGAGAATCACAAGAAGAAGTTGATTTTATAATTTTGGATTGTTTTCCTTGACCCGACCATACGTTAGAGATGACGAAAGTATTAAAGGAGATATTCTAAAGAATATTATATATATTATATCACTCTCATGAATATTAGAGTGTTCAACAAGTACAATTACAACCCACGTTTAATATCTACAAAACAAAGATGAAGCAACTTTATTTTAGGTCATTTCTCCGGACAAATCCATTTAATAATTTGAGCTATATTATTTTCATATATAATAATAATATAATAATCTGTTTCCTCTACTATTAACTATATATGTTCTATTTTTTACTTGAAGGGTTATCTCGGTTAGTAAGTGATGGATATCTCTACATAAACGATATATAAAATTTGTCGAAATGTTAGATTGGTATAATTCAACGATTATTTGATAGGTTCATGTTAGGTCCAAACTTGTGTGATATTATAAGCCTGATTAAAGTGAAAAATTTAAGAGAATAAGTGAAGATGAGGTCAAGTGTTAAAACAAGGCTCGGAAAATGGAGTGAAACGCTTTGTAGTGACTTAGGCAATTACTACTAAGCCACTAGGAGGCGAGAAATGCATAGTTAAAAAACGACCCGAACGCCCGATGAGAAAGTGCGATAACATTGTAGCCTTTTTTATTTGTACAAATATCTACCTCCAAATCACCATAATAAATAATCCAATTTCATTCTCTTTATGCATATATATATTTTACTATATTCTAACTTTATTTCTCTATAAAATCTGAATAAAGTTTAACAGTAACAACAGCATTTCCAATTCCAAAATATATAACAAAGCATCAAGTATGGTAAAAAACACACATTGGTCCCTAATGTTTCTATTTTTTGCTTTTTACTTTTCTACTTTTATATGATTATTATACTATGTATTATTCAACTTTTTTTGGTAACCCAGTCTATATTTCCAGTATTTTAATTTCCATCCACAGCCGCTGGAATTGAATGTTCCAGGAAGATACACCCCAAAATTTCCCTGACTCGTTCTTTCTAGAATAAACAATTATATTATTAAAAAAATCATCAATACTATAAAATAATATAGATTTAGATAAGATAATTGAAATTAATATTTAATACCACACATAAACAACTAACATGAATAAATATTAAATATCCATTTGGTCATTCACACTTTTGTGTTGTACTCCGTTGATAATTTACATAGTAAAAGTAACAAGTATGTCATTTATCTTTTATTTATTTATTTAGTAGTCATTTTATAAACTTTTTTTGTCACTTCATTTTTACTGAGTTGACATCTTATTTGTCAACTAAAAGTAGGTCGATGATTAGGATGTTAGCTCAATAGATAACGAAGAAGTTAGATGAGAAGTTGATGAATTGATGACTATGAGTTACAATGAAAATAAGTATCATGATTGCTTTTAATAAGTTACTGATGACTAGGTCATAGTCCGATAGGACTCACCACAGTCCATAATCATAAAGACCCAACAACCAAGCTACCAAAACCTCGACATTCCTAGAAACATAAGACCCAACGCGCCTCAGGGGTTCATAAAGGCCATCTAAATCGTTTCACCAATCAACAATGAAGATCAACTCGAGCATGCATCATTAATCAGGGCGTGGCACGTGGTACCTCAGTTACCAATCCTAATGTTTTTATAAAGGGAAATGATGTTACTATTGCAGGGCACTGAATATTGTGTTATCACCCTATTACGTTTCACCCATGTGCTTAAGATACTTATTTATTTTTCAAAAACCTCTATATATGCTTACTTCCTATACTCACACTTCTTACTGTAGGCTTTCTCACAAGCCTTGAGAGGTACACGCCCAGAACATCTCGAAGACGCACTCTTCCTCCTAGAGGAACCCATCAAACAGCCATACTTAACTCACTCTTAATTAGTCTCCAAAACCAAACTATTATTACTCTGCTCAAACGGTCAAACCTCTAAATCGACACAAATTACAAAAAGTCAAATAGGTGAATGATTGAAATGGATATTTACCAACTAAAACATAGGAAGAAAAAAGCGCGTACATTTTATTTGGAATTTTTTTTTGGTAAAAACATTTTTTTGGATGAATGTACATTTTTCATTTAACCATTTCAATTAAATCCGTTTCTAGAAGAAGAAGACGAAAAAGAAAATAAAAGAAAATGAAAAAAGTGGGCAAAGAAAATAAGAACGGAAAAGGAGGAAAAGTCAACAAAAATGAACTGCAGATCCAACCCAACAAGTCTCCGTTCAAATCGGTCGTCCCAGTTTGCGCCACCTCCCTTCTTCAGCTACTTCTTCTTCTTCTTCTTCTTCGTATTTTCCACGGAAAAGTCTTATTAAGGTAAACCTTAAAACCCAAAGTAATTACATTAATTCGTTAACATTATTCCCTTCCAGGACCCCTTCTTCTTCTTCTTCTTCTTCTTTCTTTTCTTCTTCATCGTCTGTCACTCGTTTCCCTAAAATCGGCCGAGATTCACACACCCAACAAGGCGGCGACTGTCTGTTCTTCATTTCACCACCTGCAGGTTTTTCTTCCTCTTTTCTATTAGCTGAATCTCACTTCTTATGTCCATTTGGCTTACTGGGTTTTTCAATTCCCCAGTTTCCCCAATCTGGGTTTCGTTTGCTTGTACTTCAATCTCAAACTCTGTCGGCGCTTTTCTCTAATTCAATCAAATGCTCTGTTTCTCTGCTTTTTGTCTTTCACTCCAGTCCTTTTCAAGTAGCTGCATTTAAAAATTAAGTATTTCACTCATCTTCCCGGCTAATTCTTTCTGTTCTATCCAGGAGCACTGAATCCGAGAAATGGGGGGAGGTAAAAAGAGGATAAGATTAAGCAGATTATACTCGTTCAGATGCGGGAAAGCATCGTTCGTGGATGACCATTCCCAGATTGGAGGGCCAGGATTCTCGAGGGTAGTATTTGCCAACGAGCCGGATTGCTTTGAAGCTGGGATCCGGAACTATGGTGATAATTATGTCAGCACCACTAAGTATAACATAGCCACTTTCTTCCCTAAATCGTTGTTTGAGCAGTTCAGGAGGGTTGCGAATTTCTACTTCTTGGTAACTGGGATCTTATCCTTCACTCCATTGGCGCCTTTCACCGCTGTCAGTGCTATTGTACCTCTCATCGTTGTTATTGCTGCTAGTATGGTTAAAGAAGCGATTGAAGATTGGCGCCGCAAACAGCAGGTACTTGAGAAAAGATTTCTCTTTTCTTTCTGGGTTTATTATGTTTGATTCTGGGTTGGTGTTAGAATTGTTGCAGATTGCTGTATAAACGAGTTTCCGTTGACCAAGTGGTTTCCATTTTTTTGATCCAGGATACTGAGGTGAACAACAGGAAGGTTAAAGTTCATGAAGGAGAAGGAGTATTCGAAGAAACTGAATGGAAGAATTTGAGAGTTGGAGATGTAGTTAAGGTGGAGAAAGATGGATTCTTTCCTGCAGATTTACTACTACTATCTTCAAGCTATGAGGATGGAATCTGCTATGTCGAAACGATGAATCTCGATGGAGAGACGAATTTGAAGCTGAAACAAGGAGTCGAGGCGACTGCGATCTTACACGAGGAATCTGATTTCACCGCTTTCAAATCGATCGTCAAATGCGAGGACCCGAATGCGAACTTGTACACATTTGTGGGAAGTATGGAGTATGAGGAGAACCAATACCCTCTCACACCTCAGCAGCTTCTCCTCAGAGACTCAAAGCTCAGAAACACAGACTTCATTTACGGAGTAGTAGTCTTCACGGGGCTTGATACGAAGGTGATGCAGAATGCTACGGCTCCTCCTTCGAAGAGGAGCAAGATCGAGAAGAAGATGGACCAAATCATCTACTTCTTGTTTGGTGTAGTGTTCTTGATGGCATTCGTTGGATCGGTTGTATTTGGTATAGCAACGAAAGAGGACTTGAAAGATGGGAGGATGAAAAGGTGGTATCTTAAACCAGATGACTCTGAAATCTACTTTGATCCCAATAAAGCATTTGCAGCTTCAGCTCTCCACTTCCTCACTGCTATAATGTTGTATGGCTACTTCATCCCGATCTCGCTCTATGTGTCGATAGAGATCGTGAAGGTTCTCCAGAGCATCTTCATCAACCGAGATGTTCATATGTATTATGAGGAGACTGACAAGCCAGCACATGCCAGGACCTCGAATTTGAACGAGGAGCTCGGGCAGGTTGATACGATACTGTCAGATAAGACCGGGACTCTGACTTGCAACTCTATGGAGTTCATCAAGTTCTCAGCAGCTGGGACTGCTTATGGTCACGGAGTAACAGAAGTAGAGAGGGCCATGGAAAGAAAGACCGGTAGTCCCTTAAGACTCTCTGGGTTGGAAGGATATGTCGAAACCAAGAACAGAGCCCCGATCAAAGGGTTTAACTTCGAAGATGGACGAGTTATGAATGGACAATGGAGATATCAGCCCAATGCTGATATCATACAGAAGTTTATACGCTTGTTGGCTGTTTGTCACACAGCCATACCTGAAGTTGATGAAGATACCGAGAAGGTTTCGTACGAGGCTGAATCGCCTGACGAAGCAGCATTCGTGATTGCAGCAAGAGAGCTCGGTTTCGAGTTCTATAAACGGACCCAGACAAGCATTTCGGTGCGCGAGTTGGATCTCGTGTCGGGGGACAAAGTCGAAAGGGTGTATACCCTTTTAAATGTCTTGGAATTCAACAGCACAAGGAAAAGAATGTCTGTGATAGTAAGGGACGAGGATGGGAAGCTACTATTACTTTGTAAAGGAGCTGACAGGTCTGTGGTTTTCCTCAAAAAACTTACTTGCATTGCACGTCTCTATCTTTATTTCCACTCACAACCGAGATTTTTATATGCAGTGTTATGTTTGAAAGGCTTGCCAAGGGAGGTAGGCAGTTCGAAAAGGAGACCAGGACACATGTAAGTGATTATGCTGACGCAGGACTCAGGACTCTGATACTTGCATACCGGGAACTCGATGAACATGAGTACAACAACTTCAATTCAAAGTTCAATGCTGCGAAGACTTCTGTAAGTGCAGATCGGGAGACGTTGATTGAGAAAGTGGCAGCTGATGTGGAGAAGGATCTGATACTACTTGGTGCAACTGCTGTTGAGGATAAACTCCAAGAAGGGGTAAGTTGTTTAGTGACAAACAATAATTTTGAAGCTAACAAGATTGTTTCTTTGCATAGATGAGTAAGTTATTTTGCTTTGAATTCAGGTTCCTGACTGCATAGACAAGCTAGCCCAAGCAGGAATTAAGATATGGGTTTTGACAGGGGACAAGATGGAAACTGCCATTAACATTGGGTATGCATTTCAGTTCAGTTCAGTTCCTTTTTGTGTGTTAAGGATGTTAGCTCGATGTATTAACTGAATATGATGGTATGCAGGTTCGCTTGTAGTTTGCTTAGACAAGGAATGACACAGATTATAATCAATCTTGAGTTGCCAGAACTGCAAGCATTAGAAATGGCTGGAGATAAGACTGCCATTAATAAGGTAACTAATTGCTTCTACTTTCACATGTCATAGTCTCTTAGGGGTAGTATGATAATGGCTGATGATTTGCTATGATTCATTCACTCTACAGATATCCAAAGAGCATGTTTTACGTCAGATAACCGAAGGGAAAAAGCTAGTGGCTGGAGCAGGTGGTATCCTTGATGCATTTGCATTGATAATCGATGGGAAGTCGCTCACCTACGCTTTGGAAGATGACGTAAAGAACTTGTTCCTGGAACTTGCTGTGAGTTGTGCATCTGTCATTTGTTGCAGATCGTCACCCAAACAGAAGGCACTGGTACGGTACCATTTTGAGTATGGAAAAATGTGTTACTATGTACTAAATCCACATGTGCTCATTGTAAAACGATGCTGGGAAATTGCAGGTTACGAGACTGGTGAAAAATGGAACTGGTAAAACAACATTAGCAGTTGGTGATGGTGCCAATGATGTCGGTATGCTTCAGGAAGCCGATATTGGAGTTGGAATTAGCGGTGTCGAAGGAATGCAGGTATGCTACTCGAATATCTTACTGTTGTTCTCTTACGCGCTGCTTTCTTGTTGAAATCCTTGTTTGATTCTGTTTTGTGTCATTGCCACTCAGGCTGTAATGTCGAGCGATGTTTCGATTGCTCAATTTCGGTACTTGGAGCGACTGCTGCTTGTTCATGGACATTGGTGTTACAGGAGGATATCATCCATGGTAAGTGCTTGGCTTCACTTGATTTGGTAAAAAAGACGGACATATGCGAGCTAAAGCATTCAACTGAATAAATATTCCCCCCCTTTGGCAGATATGTTACTTCTTCTACAAGAATGTCATATTCGGAATCTCTCTATTCTTGTACGAGGCGCACACATCGTTTTCAGGACAGACTTTATACAACGACTGGTTTCTCTCGCTTTACAACGTCTTCTTCACATCGCTTCCAGTTATCGCTCTGGGCGTTTTCGACCAGGATGTTCCATCCCGACTTGCAATTAAGGTACTTTACCAACTCATTCCTTCATTCTTGTTTTCGTACCTGCTTCCCGGGGTTTTTTTCCATCAAAACTCAGTTCATTTCTGTCGTCCATTGCAGTTTCCTCTGCTATACCAAGAAGGAGTACAGAACGTACTCTTCAGCTGGCGACGGATAATCACATGGATGGTCAACGGAGTCTACAGTGCGATCATGATCTTCTTCTTCTGCAAAAAAGCAATGGAGATCGAAGCATTCAACGAAGATGGCAAGACAGCAGGACGAGGAATCCTAGGAGCAACGATGTACACATGCATCGTCTGGGCCGTAAACTTGCAAATGGCACTCTCCATCAACTACTTCACCGTGCTACAACACATCCTGATATGGGGATCCATCGCATTCTGGTACATCTTCCTCATGATCTACGGGGCAATGTCCCCGAGCTTCTCCGAGAATGCCTACAAAATCTTCCTCGAAGCACTGGCGCCCGCGCCTTCGTTCTGGCTGATCACACTCTTCGCAGTGGTATCAGCTCTAATACCTTACTTCTCCTACTCAGTAATCCAGATGAGGTTCTTCCCAATGTACCATCAAATGATACAATGGATAAGGCACGAGGGGCAGTCGGAGGACCCCGAGTTCTGTAACATGGTCCGACAGAGGTCGTTGAGGCCCACTACGGTTGGATTCACGGCACGTGTTGTGGCAGCGAGATCGGTTAGGGAGCAGTAGAGAGGAGAACCCATTTCGAGGGGGTGAAAATTCATTGGTAGGGGTAGTGTGTTAATGAGAAATACATTCTTTTGTACATGGCCACATGAAAAAGCTGGAAGCTTTGATGCGTTTTTTTACGTCTGCCTTGTATTTCATTGTTTGCAAGGGAATCTGTACATAGATCAGCATCACCATTCTAGGGATGTACTTTGTATTTGTTGTGTACATAGAAGAGGTAATAATAATGATTTTATTGAGTTTCTGGGTACATGTAAGTAAACCGAAATGGGCATGGGCTATTAGATCGTGAAGCGTAGGCAATTAGGTTTTCACAATCGAAGTAGTCTTTTTAGCTTTGATTGGCCCAATCCAATCGGACTAACGGACCGAGCACCAACGATATATCTTCAAAGCTCTATTCTTCTGGGAAAATTCCTGTTGAATTCCGATGGGTTCGAATGAGGAAGAAGAAGACGTTATCCAGCAGGTGAGGTGATTTCTTTTCCTTCCATTGGTTCAATTTTGATTTGGGGATTTTACGCTTATTCTGGAAATTGATTCTGTTGTATAGTTTATTGCTCTCGAATCTCGATTGATTGTTTGATTCATTATGTTAATCTTCTAGGTTCTTAGGCGTCCTGCATCATCAATTCATCATCGACCAGAAGAAAGAGAACTTCTTCAACCAGAAAAAAACAGAGCAGCGCCGCTAAATGCTCCCTTCTTACCGTCTGTGACCCGACACAATGAGGTAACAATCTATTCTAATGGATGCTGTAAATCTCGATTATCCTTGATGCTAGCTAGCTAGCTTATATGGTAAAAAGTTCATGCCTTAATGTAGATGAAGTTGCTTCGGGGCTCTAAGGTTGGCCGACCTAGAATTATTGTACTCCCGAGTTGTCTGGTAATTTTATATTTGATGTTTGTGCTCACTGCTGTTATAAGTCTTTGATCATCGACTGACTCACTCGTGATCAGGATGGATTGCCGGTTTATTTTCTGTTCAAATGTGCATTCGGATATGCTCTCTTTGTCTGCCATAATTTAGATGAAGTTGAAGATACATTTGAAGCAACTGAAGAGTACATTAAACGATACAAACGAGTCTTCAAGCCCATTTGGTTTTATCCTTTTCAATCTACTAATGCAGCTCTGCATCAGCTGAGTAATTAAAACAAGTTGTTTCTGCATTAACTGTTTGGTGCCTGTAATTTTTTGTAGCAAATCCGACCGAAGAGCTGATGGATTTCCTGGTGCGTAATCTTCCAGAAGAAATGAGCTTTCCTGGTAGTGTGAAATTTCCCATTTCATGTGGTGATACTATATGCTTGCTTTAAATATAGCAGCCAGACTCAAAATTTCTGGGACAGGCGGCTTCAAAGATTTTAGTATTTTACGTGGTTTGCGTGCAAACATTTGTGAGTTCATCTGCAAAAAGGTTTGTGTGTCTCTTCTTCTAATTAGCAGATTGCAGGGTTTGCTGCAGAATTTGTTTCATTGAATCTGATTTTTTTTTTTTTTTTGAGTTGATGTAGCCTGCAGAATTGGAAAAGTTGCAGCGAGATCTGGCACTCAGTTTCGGCAGGCAAAGGCGCAAATCAACCTACAAAGGAAATTCCATGTCGACTAAATCATCATCTTCTTCCTTTGGTGACGAAGTTGTGGTTGTGCCGCATAAATTTGAAGGCGTTTTCATAGCCAAGGATAAGAACAATGATGCTATTTGCACTGAAAATTTAGTACCTGGTGAAGCTGTCAATGGGGAGGAATTAGTCTCTGTCAAGGTTAGTCAAGTTTTTTTCATGATCCTTGGATGTTAATAACAGTTAAAATGTTATAATAAGAAGAATTGACAGTTGATTTCCATTAGAGACAAAAATGTTCAATCTGTACCTTGGCAAAGTATGCAGATTTAGCATTTTGTTGCTGCTATAACTATGTTGAAGTTAACAGTCAATGCTTAATGCTAGTTCTTATGCGTAATATCTGTCTTTTAATTTTAGAACAAGGATGAAATTGAAACAAAGTACAGAATATGGAATCCGAGCAGATCGAAGTTTGCTGCTGCAATCCAGTGTGGTGTTAAAAACATTTGGGGTGGAAAGTAAGATCACACATCATATGTATGAATTTAACAAATATACAAGGTATTAACACATATGATGTTTATTCAGAAACCCGGATCTCGTGTTTTATACATAGGTGATGTATGTGCAGCCTTCGATAATCGATATCCTCACACCTTATCCTAAGCCGACTGCTCTCGTAGATATAGTAACTAGGTTTTTAGCGCGCGTTGCCGCTTCAGGTGTAGGTAAGGTGTGGTGGGCGGTTGCCAACCCGTCGGGGAAGCAAGGGTGAACGGGAATATGAAGTATACAGTGATCCACAATCTAAGGAGATAAAGAGCCGTTAGCAACAACAATCTAATCAATCTCATACATATGATTGGGACCTAGCAGTCAACAAAATTGTCTTAAGCATAAATGTTGAAATTATAACATCATAATTATTTGTCTACCGCTAGGCATGAGTGTCTACATACAACTCATGTTTAGTTTCAAAAGTCTAATAAGCACCATTGGATTAACAAAAAAAAATGCAGTCAAATAGATGGCAAGACGCATAGTGTAAGTGTACTTACCCGATAATAAAAAACATGCGAGTAAATGCATGAAATTACAGTTACCCAATGATTTACAATATAGCATGTGATGGTGTTTCCCAAATAATCACTCTATTCAACATTCAATTGGTCTGAATGCTAAAGAAGTGTCTTAAATATTTCTAGAGTAGTGTAGATGAAGGTTTCATTTTTAACTTGGCCTATGTGTTCAACCCAGACTGGCAACCTTATCAAAATTAATCAAGTGGCGTATTGTATATCATACCCACAACCTAATTAACATGTAGCAATATCTATCCACAATTGAATTAACCCACTCAACATCCCTATTTAACACATGAACCCAGTTACTCCAGCTTGTACTAAAGACAGACATACCATGAATTTGGAACCTTAATCAGAAAGTCATGAATCTGAGTTTTGCCCAGCACCTTGTTTTCCCGTACTTGATAATTAATATACTCCAACCACGCATGGAGTAATCAGAGGTGGAGGTGTACTGGTGGATTTTCAGGTGAGAAGTCACAAAGTAGTTCAGAAGCCATGGCAACGACGAAGAGGGGGCATAAAAGTTTTCTTGAAGCGGAGGATGAAGGGAATGTGAAAGGCCAACAGAGCACGGGGTAAAACGGAAGAGAGAGGAGAGGGGTGCTCCAAAGATAATACCGAGAAATGGGTGCTGGGCCGGAAAGAAGACGTCAACCAAAACATCCATCGACAGTGGGAGGGTAAGAACCGGCGAAGGGACCTGATCGAGTCTGCAACGAACTGAATCGGAACAGATCGGATGGGCTTGGGGGAAGAGGAAAACCGAAAAGGCGAACTGGGGTAGTCCGATAAACAAAACAACTCAAATGGTGAGTTTTAACTGAAACCAGTGGAGACAAAGACAAGCATGGACAGGGAACATGGACCGGGAAAATGACCAGACAGACTAATTAAATAGAAAATAACGGAAAACATGTAACTAAATGTAAGAGGGAGGGGGAATTACAATGGGAATCTGACGGAAAAACCCCTAAGTAATACCAGGGGAGAGAAAGACACATAGAAGCAGGTAAAATAAGGCCAACTAAAAGTAAGTGGAGGGGGCTTACACTAGAAACGGAGAGGGAAAACCCTTAAAGAACAGTGTAAGAGGATATGGTTGAGAAGAAAAGCCTAGGTGGCGGTTGTAAGGAACAAAATGGAATCTTGCGAGGGGAGAAAACCCCTTAATGAATAGTGTAAGGTGTTTGTGCTTTCAATAGTTTTAATGGCTCCCAAGCAAATCAGAGAAGATCCTCCCGCTCCGGCTACTTCTTCCTCGAGGAAGAGGATGACTACACTTATGAAAGCGAGGACGATGTAGCTGAAGCCTTTCTCAAAGGAAAACCGGCTCTTCCACACCCTGAGTCTGACCTCCTCAAGAAGAAGCCTGACATTCAGGAGCAGGATTCTGATTCTGATGACGATTTCGATGGCTCTGACAGCGATTTTGACACCCAAGTAATGCCCACGGAGGACACTTCCAGATCCCTCAAACTCATGTCCAAAGTCTCGACTCCGGCTAGTACTTCTGCTTCTACCTCGAAATCGAAGGCTCCGGCTGCTGCTGCTTCTGCCTCGAAATCGAAGACTCCGGCTGCTGCTGCTGCTTCTACTTCTGCCTCGAAATCGAAGATCGGGTGAAGAAGAGAGGTAATATGATATCCAAGATACTAAGATGCAAAAGGGGGAGGCAGTGAAATCTGCGATTTATGACCAGAATTCCGAGTCTGATGATGATTCTGAAGGTTCCGACAGTGATTTTGACGCTCAAGTCACACCCAAAGCTCCTACTCCCTCTGTCGTTGCTACTCCTGATGCGTCTGCCTCGAAATTGAAGGTTGTCTTCTTGAAGAGAGGAAATTGTGACATACAGACCCGAGATTCTAAGCGTAAAAAGAGGGAGGGAGGGAAATCTGAAGAGAAGCCTCTCTTTCAGCGTATTTGGAGCGGGGACGATGAGATTGTCCTCTTGGAGGGGCTTCACAATTTCTTGAAGAGAGGACTAGATCCTTTCAAGGAGATTGATAAGTTTCATGATTTCATCACTACAAGAAAAAAATGGTTTTGTGGCAGGCGACGGGGCTGTCTGCGAGTAAGTTACTCGCAGACGTTTGAGCTTACTCGCAGACGCCATCTGTCTGCCACTAGCTTGTCGCTGGCGGCCTGCGAGCAAGCCCAAACTGCCATTAGCTAGTGGCAGGCGGCCTACCACTAAGCACGACCTGCGACTAGCTAGTGGCAGGCCTGTCTGCGAGGAAGCTCCGCCTGCCACAAGCTAGTGGCAGACCCGCCTGCTAGTAAGCGTGAGAAAAGTTGGGCCAATCCCTTCTCCCCTCTTTCTCCTCTTTCGCCAACTCCATTTTTCTTCTTCCATCTTTCTTCTATTTCTTCTTGTTTCGAAAACCCAGACTTAGCTTCTTCAACCCACCATCTCCTCATTCAACTTCTTCAGTCCACCATCTGCAAACCCATCACCCCAAATCCTATATATACCCCATCTACAAACCCAAATCCTATTTTCCTAAACCATGCGTCCCATATTTTGCACTCACCCAGCCGTTGCCCCTGCTGCCGCCACCATAGTCCCCAATCCAATCGCCGCAACCAACAAATCCCACCTCTACAACCCAACTTCACGCCTCCCAACTTCATGCTTCTGGACGATTCAACCACATCTCACTACCTCGACTGATTCAACCCTTCTCATCCCATCCCTCCGCATCCACCACATGAATCTCACTACCTCGGCTGATTCAGCCACATCTCACGTCTCCACTCTCCTGGGAATTGCCCTGTTTGCAGGTTTCAGATACCGGTTGAGGAAGAGGAAGTGGGGAAGAAAGATGGGGATGAAACGATAGGGATAACTAGAAATTTAGTGACCATATAACAATGATCAAAAAGTTAAGTGACTGCCTATAAAGGAAAAAGGATGAAACGAAAAAGACCAGAAATTTAGTGATCAGATAACAATAATTAGAAAGTTAAGTGACTGCATAGAAACAAGGGGGATGACAAAAAAACCCAGAAATTTAGTGACTAGACAGTAATAATCAGAAAGTTAAGTGACTAATATTAGTCGCAGGCGCCTGCGAGTAAGCACCGCCTGCGAGTAGCTTACTCGCAGGCAGCGCCTGCCACGTGTTGCGCTTCCTCGGGGTGCTTTACTCGCAGGCCGCCCCGTGCTTAGTGGCAGGCCCCGCCTGCGAGTAAGCTCTGTTTTTAGTCGCAGGCTGCCTGCCACAAAGCACGGCGCGGCCTGCGACTAAATCACTTGTCTGTTGTAGTGCATTGAGAAAAATCTCAGTAATGACTTCGTTCCATCTTCAACTTAGGTGAAGAACAAGGCTGTCGGAATGAAGAAGAAGTTCAAGAAAAATCAGAATGGAAAAGGTGGTGAGAAGAACTTGACCAATCCGCACGAGCAGAAATGCTTCAAGTTATCCAAGGCGATTTGGGGCACTGGAACCCCTAGTCCAGCTATAGATCCAAATCAAGTAGAATGAAAAATGGAAGCACCACCAACACCAGCAGCAAAAGTGGTGGGGGAGATAAACTACTTACAAATCTTAGGAAGGAAATTGAAGGAAACAAAAAGATAGAGAAGTTTGTTATGTTTTTTGAAGAAAACGTGTAATTTTATTAATGTCGAATGTTGCAAACATTGTTCAGAAGTTTGTTATGTTGCTTTGGAAGACATAGGGAATATTGTGACCAAGAAGGGATTGGGCATGGTGGAAGCATAAAAGCGAGATGAGTTTGAGACAAGACGAGAGTATCTTTTTCATGAAGGCTTGAAGCTCAAAGAGCTACGCTCTCGGTTGGTGGCTGATATGATAAAGTCAATCTTGGCTAACAAGGCTCAGGATTAGGAGGAGCAGCTTTGGCATAGTGATGGTGGTCAAAGAGAAGAAAGACATAATATTTTTTACTGAGCCTGAGGATCATATGATAGACGCTGACCAGAGAGGGAATTAGGTTTGTGGTTAATGCTTCTTGTCTGTTGGAATACTTATATTGGGTTGTTTGTTTGTCACATATAGTAAGTATATCTCATTCAAAAGTAAAGTTTACCCGCCCTTCCATCGGTCACTTTATAACAAGTCAGAAAGATTACAAACGAAGAGCCATTTATAAGGGAGGTTATTAGTGCGCGCTGCTTTCGCTACCCAATCCGTTGCCGAATTTAATCTTCTTGGGATGAACGCTAAGGAAATACGGTCATGGGCCAAGAGAATGTTTTCCATGAGGAGGAGCCAAGTGTAACATTCCCAAGGCCATGTTGATCGGTCCTTTCGTAGGGTATCAACAAGGACAAGGCAGTCAGACTTAACCTTAGTTCTCACATTAGAGCTAGCCACTAACCTCAAAGCTACTAAGAGAGCCTTTGCTTCAGCCACGGTGACAAACGATCAAGCTAGCATACCCGCCCTTCCATCGGTCACCTGACCATGAGCGTCTATAATGATGACCCCATATCCCATCGCAGATAGTGTCTGATCGAAAGAACCATCAAAAATAATGACTTGATGGTCATGTTCAATAGGCGATGGTTTAGGTACCGTGCTAGAAGTGGAAGGGGGACACGGATTGTGAGGCTGTTGGTGATTTTGGTTCATGAGGTTCCATTCCTCACGATCCTTCCTATATGCATGATGGTTGTAACCGGGTTGGGATTCACGTCCCTAAAGATCTTCTCATTTCGCGCTCTCTAGATGCACCAAAGTATAGCCACACTTTTTTTTGTCGGTCGAGGGGGAATCCTCACAGGTGGAAAAGAGCCAGGACAAGATATCGAATTGTCCAGTGGTCGCGAAATTGAGGGAAAGGTCAAGTTCCAAACCTCTGTCGCATGGGAACACTAGAAGAGGCAGTGAAGAATAGTCTCTTTTGTTTGGGAACACAGCGGGCAAAGCGGTGTTGGGGCGCATCTTCTTTTGGCGAGGTTGGCGGTTGTTGCGAGTGCATTCCGTGCAGCCCTCTAGATGAAGAAAGAGAATTTAGGTGGGATAATAATTCTCCACATCCATTTCCAGATTCCAGCATCTAAATGGCTGAGGCGGTCGAAAGAACTGTGATAACCAGAGGTCCGGAGCACGTGATACGCCGATTTGACAGAAAATCTCCCTTTGCCATCAAAGTGCCATACCTATTGGTCTTCATCCTGAGGGGGGGGGGGCAATGGGAATCTTCAGGATCTCTAACACTTCCCCTGGCGAACAATGGGCGGAGGGGTTGAGATGTTCCAACCGCTCTTATCTTCAGTGAGCCAGTGACTGGCCTTCATACCTTCAGGGACCGGGGAAGAAAGCTTGAAATCAGTGATGGTTGAGATCCACGAGTCAACATTTAACCTAATTGTTTCGCCATTAATCATATTCTTTCCGGCCCTTTCCAGAGGATTGTACGTGAATCGCAAAGACTAGACCATATCCAGGAAGGACAGCTCCATTTGGCAGCGATGAGAAACTCTATATCATTAAAGTATATGCCCTTGAGCAGTCTAATCCACAACTGGTTTTTGTTCTGTATAAGTCTCCAACCTTGTTTAGCTAGGAGGGCCAAGTTGAACATATGGAAGTTTTTGAAACCTAGACCTCCTTCACTCTTCGATTTAGTAAGAATGGACCCATGCCCTATGGATTGTTATCCTCGTTATTGACCCACCCCAAAATAAAGCTCAGAGCCAAGAGTCCATTTTGTTTGTCAAGTCCTTAGGGAGTAGAAAGCAAGACATTATATAGGTCGGGATGCTTTGATACACCACTTTTAAAAGGATTTCTTTTCTCCCGTGAGAGAGGCATTGGCTCTTCCAATATTGGCCTAAGGATTCCATCTTAGTTAGTAAGTACTTAAAGACTTATTTCTTGGAGCCTCCCCATTCTGAAGGAACTCCCAGATATTTCCCAAAGGCTCGGTTTACCTGGAAACCCAGTCCGTTTGATATGAGGTCCTAGAGGGGTTGGGGCGTGATCGACTAAACAAGATTGCTGACTTTTGGTTGTTAATAGTTTGGCCCGTGAGGTTGGCATACTGCTCCATGGTTGTCTGAATATTTCTTGCTTCTGTAACCGATGCATCACCAAACAAGATAGTGTCGTCCGTAAATAGAACATGTGTTAGTGTAGGGCACCGTCTGTTGAGTTTGAGCCTTTTAAATTATCCTTGGGCGACACCTTTATCAATAAGGGACGAGAGTGTGTTGGTGAGTATAATGAATAGGAACGGTGAGATAGGGTCGCCCAACCTAATGCCTCGAGAAAGAGTGAAGGTATCTGTTGGGCTTCCATTAACTAAGACTGAGAACCGCACCGTCCTTATGCACTCATTAATCCAGTTGCACCAGGTCTCATTGAATCCCATAACACGCAAAAAAAATTCCAGCCCCGTCCAATCCACCATGTCATAGGGCTTTTTTCATGTCGATTTTTAACATCATGTCCCATTGGAACTTTTCTGCCCTATTTTTAAAGTGATGAATAACTTCATGCACAGTCACAATGTTATCCTGAATCATTCTACCTCCATCAGAAGGCTGCTTGCATGTCTGACACAATAATGGGATCCACTTCTTCAACCTCGAGGCAAGCAGTTTGGAGATGATTTTGTAAATGAAGTTACAACAGCTAATCGGTTGATACTGTCCAATCATCCCCGGGTTAGGAACTTTAGGAATAATGACGATATGGTGTCGTTCACCCTTGAGGCATAGTGTTCGTCTGAAGAAATCTCTCACCTCGTCGCAGACTTTCTTCCAATCACGTTCCAATATTTCCTGTAGAAGTGGCCTGAGAACCATCTGGACCCGACGCTTTGTTTGGCCCCATACTAAAGACCGCTTGTTTTATTTCCTCGCCGGGAAAGGGCTTTGTAAGTTCCATTCATCTTCACCGGTGGGATTCATCGATTGTGTCGTAATTAGGGCTGTTGACAAACCAAGCCGCTCGTGATCGGCTCGGTGTTCGGCTCGAGAAAAGCTCGCTCGTGACTCGGCTAGATTTTAAACGAGCCAAGCTTAAGCCAGGGCATGTTCGACTCGATAGGCTCGCGAGCTGGCTCGAGCTCGAGCTCGAGAGCCAACTCGAATACTTGGTCCACTATATGACTTATTATAACCTCAATAACGAAACATGTGGTTTGTCATATTCAATAAAAACTTGTAAATTTTAGGATAACTTGTCTTTAAGCTTGACTCGTTGATGTTTTTTGTCGCACAAACTTCAAATTGGGCTAAAATTGGACGCATCAAGTGGTTTTAATGAGCTAAGTTGGACTTGAACTCGAGTTTGGCTCGTTAAGTGTAGTTAACGAGCCAAGCTCGAGTAGGCTCGAGCTCGTCACGAGCTTAAAAATTCTAGCTCGAGTTCGAGCTCGTCTAAAAAGCAACGAACCAAGCTTGAGCACAATGAAGTTCGACTCGGCTCGGTTCGTCAACACCCCTAGTCGTAATTGACTCTACTATCTGGGGCCGTGAACAAATTCTTGAAGAAGTCAACCATGTGGTCATTTAGGCCCGAATCACTCTCAACCCATGTCTCGTCTTCCTTTTTAAGCTTTGTAATCTGATTACTCAGTTGTCTCTGATTCATTGAAGCATGGAAGAAGTGTGTGTTACAATCCCCGAAAAGCATCCAGTTGACTTTAGCTCTTTGACCCCAAAATAACTCCTCCCTCCTCCAAGCCAAATCCAACTGATGAAGTAGGCTTTTTTCTTCTCGGATAACCGCCTCATCTCTAACTTTCTCGCTTATCCACCCAATCTCCGCTTGTAATTTTTTAATTTCTGATTTGGCATTATAGACATTGTCTCGGCTCCATCTTCTAAGCCTCTCCTGAAGGTTCATTAGGTTTGCATGGCTCGCTGTCCGCTCATCCCAAGCTTGTAGAATAAGGTCATCACATTGTGGGGACTCGTACCATCTTCTATCAAAATGGAAGGGAGTCGATTTCTTCCTAGACTTAACCACTAGCTCAAGTCTAAAAGGGCAATGGCCCGAGCCAATGATGGGCTCATGAAAGAGTATAGTTGATCCGTATTGTCTTCTCCAGGCTAGGGTACACAAAGCTCTATCAAGACATTCTTTAATATTTCCACCCCCCTCATGAAAGTTAGTCCATGTGAAGCGTTGACTGGTAAACCCCATGTCCATAAGACCATTATTGAAAATAAACTCTTTGAAGGGTAAAGTTACTATCATTGCGAATTGGGAGGCCTCCCTTCTCAGAATCATCTACTACGGCATTAAAGTCACCCATAACGACCCAAGCCTCCTTCGGGCTCCTACGAAGGGTTCCAAGGGTATCCCAAAGATGAGCTCTCTCGTGGGCGTCATTAGGAGCATGGACAAGCGACAAAAAGAAAGGGGAGTTTCCATTAATAGCTAGATCAACGTAAAAATCGTTCCAACCGAGTACATCCACGTAAGATTTCCTACCCACCAAAGAGCAAGCCCCCCACTACGACCTATTGGGTCCATATACCAAAACTTTGGGAATTTTGCTTCTCTTCTTTTTTTCTCTACCACTACTCTAGGATTTCTAGTCTCTGAGATAAAAACAATAGAAGGGTGGAACTTCCTAATAAGGTCGTTCAAGTAACCCCCTGTTAGAGGTGGCCCAATCTCTCTACAGTTCCAACATAAAATCCTCATGGTGTCTTCGGTGGTTTATGGGTATCCACCTCCCATCCAAACTCCAAATTCTGCCCTACTGCGCCTCCATGGACACCAAGCCCGTCATAGTTGAGCCACTGGATTTGATTAACCGACTCCATTGGAACGTAGACATTTCCTTGCATATTGTGGATGTAATTATCCCCTACCTCCTCTCCATCTTCTGTTTCCATAAATTTGGGGTCTTCTTGGTCTTCTCTAATAACTAGGCCCATGTTCTTTTTCCTTTTTTAAAGTTGTTGCTTTGGGCTTTTTTTACTTGGCCCACTCCTAGGACTCATGGAGCATAGCACTAGGGTTGGTCCGGCTGTCAGCTTCCCCTTCCCCTTCTCCTTGCCGCCGACAACCTCTAGGTTTGCGAACATCCCTCGGTCGGGTGACCTCCGACTGCCTCCATCCCCGACCATGCCCCTACGTCGCTCCAGCCCATCTATTTGGCGTTTCTCCTTCTTGGATGTCGCTTGTTTCCTTGACAAACAGCTCTTCTCCCATCGTCGCTGCTTCTCCAAACTTCATCCCATGAGCGTCTCGGTTGTAGTCCAACGGGAATTGAACTTCGTTTAGATGAACGCCATCCATTGTTGCATTAGTAAGTTCAACGGTGAGTGAAGAGTAGTTGAACGGAATAACACTTCCTCTGTGTTATTTCCATCCAGGCCTGACTCCTCGTTCAAGTCAAACCTAGGGATACTTCTTCTGCTTCGTCTAAATCAACATAAGTGGGGTGCATTTCTTGTTCATCCTCTTGGATTTGGATTGGTTCTTGGGGAGACACACCATGTGCATCCATTCCATCTACTTAGATGGGTTCCCTTGCAGAACTACCTTGTAACTCATCTCCTTCATCGACCACATTACTATTAAGAAATCCTAAGCCTTGCACTGATAACAGTTCCTGAAGCTTAAGTCTTATACATTTACATTGACCATGAAATCGATGATCTCGTCGGGTTGTTCCAATCCATTGTCAGGAAGCTGGATTAAGGATTAGAAGTACCACCTTGGAGAAGATGAAGAAAATTATCTTTTAACTCTATTTCCTCTTTACCCAAACAATACCTAAACCAACCTAAAGCCTTTGGCTGAAAAAAATCTTGCATGTTCCATTTCCCCGCCCAATACGCTTTGCCAAAAATTTCCCGCTCAAGACCCTCTGCCAAAATTTTCCCGCCCAAGCCCCCTTTGCATTAATTAATTAGCTGGAATCAGATAAATGAATAAAATAATGCTGAAAAGGTGCTGACACAGTTGACACAGAGGCCCCACTCCCCAAGCTCTCCCCAGCCGTTGATGAAATTTGACGGCTCTGAGGCCAATCCCACCGTGACGGACCTAAAAAGGAGCCAACAAAAAAAAATGGAACGTGTTTGGTAGTTTGAGCTTCTCTTTTAACTTGGAATTCATAAAGTTTGTCGCTCGTCATCGTTCCTCCGCCGTCACCGTCAGTCAATCGATGCACCCATGGCCACGAGTTTGATCAAAGAAGTAATACAGTAATGAAAGTATCTATAAAATTATCTTTGAAATAGAACAATAATATTAACATCACATCATCAAACCTCAGTCATTTCTCTAGCAATCCTTTTTCTTTAACAAAGTGGTTATATTATTTATTATTGATATTTCCCCCAAGTTAGTTTCTACCACAAATAGCAAGCTAATTCACTTAATATTTACCATATTCTCACCTGAGAAACATATAATGAGTAGCTCTATTTGTCAGGAAATTGCACTAAGATGTAGAACCGGAGTGACATCTAGGAAGTAGCATATATCAGAGGTGTCATCCTTTGAGAAAAAAAAACTCTCGTTGAAAACTTTGGAGACTACTTATATTGTTGCATCGCCTTTAATGTCTACGTCTGTCCATTTGGTATGACAACATTGTGGCATAGACATTCATGAAATCCAACGACTCTTTTACAAGGGGTAGTAATATCTGAATAAGAAATACATGTTGCAGAGAGTAATATGCCTCGTGAATCTTGAGCAACTAGACCAACTGCACCCCCATAGGTCATACGTGCCAAAATTGCTTACAATATTACAATGCCTGGGCAATGATAGGGACCTGACCCGAGGAAAGCGCCTGTTTACAAACAGCCTTGGTAACTTAGCTGCAAAATTTTATTCAGACAAGGGAAAATAGCACTTTGGCCCCCTCTACTTTGCCAACTTAAAAAATAGCCCCTTAACACTATAAATCGCTCATTTTACCCCCTCGTACTTTGACAAATTTGCATTTTGGGTCCTTCCGCTCCAACTGTCATCTTCTTAACATTAAATTTGGACAAGTCCGCACATCAATGAAGAGAGATATCAGAGCTAGGAGACTAAGAGTTGGTCAGGGAGGCAATATTCATCGTTTTCATCTTATGTAATTATATATACTTAATATTATCAATTATAAAATGCTTAGTAAGCTAATGCATGACTATTGGAGCTAACGTGGTGTACTAAATGCGTAAGAATTAACGTCATGAAGACAATAGTTGAAATGGAATGACCGAAAGCGCAAAGTGGACAAAATATAAGAGGGTAAAAAGAGTAATTTATAGTATATGGGGCTATTTGTTAAGTTGGCAAAGTAGAGGGGGAAAAGTGCTATTTTCCCTTCAAACAATATGAAACATCGATGACATAAATATTAGGCCTCGTTTTCCGTGGCTGAATTCAAATGTTCCTAAAATTACCAATTCTACCGCAATTCAATTATGGAGGAATATACAATTGTAAGAGATTTGAATTCCTTGTTTTTCATGATAGATGACCACAAGAATTGAAATCAATACTGAAATAAAATGATTGTTTTACCCTTAATTTATTCCTCAATACTGAAAAAAATAGAAAGAAAAGTTGTGTTGAACATGGGTTAGGGACAATTTTGAGATAATATTAAAAGTTGTAAGGGAAAAGGAGAATCTCACCCTTTTGCAAGGTAATTGAAATCTTGCGTTTCAGAGGAATTGGTTCTCCTCCGACTTTCAATGCCACCGTAATTGGACGAACCATATGTCACCGGAAAACAAGTAATTCGCCAAAGCCACCACAATTGGTCAATTCTTGCACCCAAATCCGCAACGGAAAACGAGGCTAACACTATCTAGATGAATCATTTCGTGCTTTGTGATTACTAGATAGTAATATTGCGAAAGAGACGAAAACTAGCTAAAGACAATCTAATTTGATGATAGTTCCTTCTTATAAATCGAAATTCATCGAGTAATTATCAACTTTTCAGAAGAAGTTTGCAATGATGAACTTCATATGATCACAGGAGCAAATAAAAAACCAATGAGATAAGATTTACTTTACAAAATATCTCACATTAATGAATGTCGACCAAGTTGAATAATAAATAAGTATCATTGTTTTGTTGCTACTTGGCCCATGTGACAATGAAATTCTTTAATTTACTTTTGACTTTTCAACTCAGACAACGACGACGACTATGATCAAGCTACCAATAATGCCTAAACAAATTAAACAGCCAACTAAGGATCCAATCAAATTGAAACACACAATTAATTAATACTTAAACCCGTTCTTAATCATAATCATAATCATCAAAATGTTAGATCAGGAATCCTTAATTAATTATGATACAGAGTTAGTACTTTCTAAACGGATTCCCCTTCCCAGATCTGGATTTTCCTCCATTCAGACGGCGACGCCGAGGAAATCAGCGGCGGATCTGGCCAAGATATTGGAGAACTCGTGGAAGCTGAGGACGCCGTCCCCGTTGGTGTCGGCCTGCCTCATCATCTCCGACAGCTCCTTGTAGGAGAGCGGGTGCCCCATCTTGGCCATGGATCCGGCGAGCTCAGCGGTGGTGATGTAGCCGTTTCCGTCGCGGTCGAAGGACTGGAAGACCTCGAGGAGCTGCTCCTGGTTGATCAAAACCTCCTCGTTGATGTCCGGGAGGATGGCGGCGACGAGTTCGTCGAACTCGACGTAGCCGTTGCCGTTGGCGTCGATGTTGGAGAGGAGGGCGTGGAGGTGGTCGCCGGAGGGCTTGAGGCCAAGGGAGCGGAGGAGGGCGGCGAGCTCGAGGTGTGTGAGGCTGCCGTCGGAGTCCATGTCGAATCGGATGAAGATGTCCCTCAATTGGTTGATCTGGTCGGTTTGCAGTGCCGCCGCCGCCGCCATAATGGCTGAAACGCACCGGCGAGGGGGGAAACGGAGAATCAAAGAACGGGAAATTGTTTTTTTCTTTTTTTTTTTTTTCTGGAGAAATCAAAGGAAGAAGAACGGAAGGAAATGTTTTTGGTGTTTTTTTGGGAATGGAGAGTGCGATAAATCAGGGGAGCTAAAAGGGAAATAATGTGAGGGTGGTTTGTAATTATAGGATCTTTTGAGGGTCACGGTTATTCGGTTTAACTCGATAGAATGACTCGGTTGATTGATACGGCTTTCAGTCAATTCGAAATCGGCCAAGGTCTGAGGCTTGGACTAATGTTAAATATTCGAATAGTTCGGTCAAATTAGATTAACTGAATGTTCGAATCATATTAAAATCAATGAATTAAATGTCGACACTAATGTAATATTGTTTGTTTTTTCTTCTAAAATTAATCTTATCAAATTTTATTTCAATTACAAATTACATCCAGCTGAAACTAGGGTCGAATGATAGGATTAACATCATGGGCTACCTATCATTCATGATTTGAGACTACTTGTAGGGTAATGTCGTCCAAGACACAATTGGATACATGATGCGTTAAATTAGTGTGTGAAGAGTCTCTCTGCTAACAGAAAGGGTCGTTTGTAATCGAAAGAGTTTTTAAGGTTGTGTTGTTTTGGCTAAAAATCAATCAGCCTCTGTCGAAGAGCGAGCCAGAGCCCGTTGTAAGCTCCCCACAACTCAGACTAGTTATACGAAATGTCCATACAAAAGTGGATATGTAGTCTGAATCATATGATGAATAAGACAAACAATGAACAATCTCGACCAAATCAAATTGTACAACCCTCAACCCCAATTCCTCCTTCTTCTTCTTCTTCTTCTCATTTGCAGTACTAGTACTACTTTCCACAGATGAAGAACATGATGAACAAGTACTAGATGGACATGAAGAAGAAGAAAGAAGAAGAAACTACTCATATTGAACAACATTACCTCCTTTCTCCAAAAGCTCCCAAATCCAAACTCACCATTTCCATAGCATTCCTCCAACACCCTCTCTGTCTCCTCAATGCAATCCTCTCCATTCGAACGATCTTCCTCATCGGTACTAGTACCACCATGATCATCAAAATTGTTACTAGTACTCTTCATTCCTAGCTCAGCATCAACCATCTCGTTGATGCAGAAGCTCTGCATCGTCGCGTGGAGCATCCTCCGCGGGAGCTCGAGGAAGAGGAAGATGAGGAGTTGGAGGAGCAGGCAGGGGCAGGAACAGCAGGAACAGAAGGATAGTACCATGCAGTCTGCAGCCATGAGGTTGCAGTCTTCCATGGCTGGAAATTTAAAAAAGAGAATGTTTGTGGGATTGGATTTCATGAAATTAGAATTATTGGAGATCAAGGAAGCTAATAGTTAGGGTTATTGATTGAATCATTCTATGATTTGTAATTGAGTGGATTGGAAAAACTGTTTAGTTGGATCTTGGAGTTTGCTTTTGCCTCACTTACTCAATACCAATTCTCCTCCTTGTCTCCATTGCCCTTTGTTAATGTTGATGGGCCACGGCCCAAGACACACCCTGGGCCCAGGAAATCAGTAATGTTCTCTATCTGGGCCTGGTAGATTTAGCTTGCAGGGCCTGGTAGGATTTTGAGGCGGAGTCTTTGCTATGCATTATTGTAACGATGGAGAAAGATTCGTACTTAGGTTACGAATTGAAAGTTATGATACATGATCCTTTTTATTTTATAGATTCGAGATAACAAATAATGTTAACACGATAGTAGAATATTGAAAACCGATGTTTTTTCATATGTGATTGGCCATGGTCTAGTTTTGGTCGAACCACGATTGATCCCAAGTTAAGTCACCAATCAGTTGACGGTATGTGGTAACCCGATCTAGATTTCAATAAGCTATAAATGATACCCGGTCCATCAATAATGGAAAATGGCTCAAGACACAAATAGTAAACGTTGTAGACGATACACTAATACATCCAAGACTCTTAAATCGCCCACAAGCATCCCATCGGTGCCTCACCCTGCCCATATATACATAATGCTTATTACCTTCATGTATGCCTTTCCATATCAAATAATAATATATTTTTACATTCTTCGACATTTTAACAAACATTTTTTCATCTTTGTCAATCATCATAATTTCTCTAATCACAATCCCTATACCAAACAACTTGTATATACATTAACATTGGACCAAAAAAAATTGTATATACATGAACTCCCCGACAACATTAAGACTAATAATTTTTCTCTTTAAACATCTATAATTTAGGAGTCGTTTGTTTTTAGGGTTTGGATAAAATGGTTTATATGATCAAACACTTGTCTTTTGTAAAATTTATTTTGGGTTTTGGGAAAAAATAGGATTTTGAACTTGTCATTTCAAAACTGAGCTTGGAGTTTGAAATGTGGGTTTTCGTTTCTTCCTATTTAGAACCATCATTAAAACTCTTTCCCTAAAACTCAAATTTCAAACAAACACTTCTACGAAAAACTTATATTAAAAAAAATCATATTCATTTTTTATGTCAAAATATATCATTTTCAACAAATACATGTGTAATTTCATTATCAAACAACTTTTTTGTGTTTCTTGTCCGTTTAGAGTTTCTTCTTGCGCCAATCTTTTTTGAAAAATTGATCATGGTAGGGCGGTTGACGAGCCAAGCCGAGTTCAGCTCGGAAAAATGGCTAAAAAGCTCGCTCGAAACTCGGCTCATTTATAAATGAGTTGGCTCGCGAGCTAGCTCGATAGTAGATGAGCCCAGCCCGAACCTACCCTGGCTCAGCTCGGTAGCCTGGCTCGTGAGTTGGTCCGTTAAAGGCTTGATTAAGAGCTCGTGAACCAACTCGATTATGTGCTCAATCATTTTTAGATTTACTAATTAGGGTTTGGAACAACGATTTTAGGTTTAGGCTATAAAAATTAAGGTTAATAAGATTTTGTGGTGTAACAGTAATGATTCAAGGTTTCAACTCGATACATTAATAAGGTCTAGGGATTAATCATAATGATTTTGGTTTATACTTAATAGATTAAAGTTTAGAGTTACTAATTAGGGTTTGGAATAGCGATTTAAGGTTTAGGATATAGAAATTGAGTTTGATAAGGTTTACGATGTAAGAGTAACGTTTCAAGGTTAACTCGATTCATTAACAAGGGTTAGGGATTGATTGTAATGATTTTGGTTTATACTTTATAGATTAAGGGTTTGGAATAATGATTTAAGGTTTAGACTATATAAATTAAGTTTAATAAGGTTTTGCGGTGTAAGAGTAACATTTCAAGGTTTAAACTCGATACATTAATACAGAGCCGGACTTTTACAGCCTCTCCATATTCAAACCAACTCAATATCATCCTCCAACCATAACTTACCCATTTACCAATTCAAATTTCTAAGAAACAAATAGTAACTACTATTGATATTTTCTCCATTCAACCATAATGAATCTTGTGGAGAAGTTGTGAATGATTGATAGAGAAGTTGTGAAGGAAGTTCAACTTGGTAAGTTGATTGTTTCTAAAACGTCACACATCACCATAGATACTACATCGCTTTATGGGAGGATTGATTCCGTAACCTTGGGTACCGTGAGGGGAATTACATTCCTTAAGGAGAAATCGTGAATTCGGTTGGCTCATATTTGTTACATTGTCTTTGCATTTGATTTCATGTTATGATTTTCATGATCTCGTTCTAATCATTGATCTCATGAAGGTATACATCGGGACTAACAGGGATTGAAGCTGGCTCGACCGAATCCATTGACAAAGATGATGGAGAATAGCTAGGGTTTTTGGTTGAGATTGCATGGGATTTGAGAGAATAGTTAGTTAGGAAGTAAAGAACAAAAACCTATAAGATGTTAACGCAAGGTAACTAAACCAGGAGTTATACTGTTTATTGAACAGCATGGCGTCGGATTGGTTCACCTCGCGACGTCGGTTCACCTCGACGTGGAAGGAGAAGTACTCGTCATTAAAAAGCCAATGGTAGCCCCTGGATAAGTTTACCAGTATGTGGTAATGAAACCATTCATATCATAGTTTGCATCGTACTATTTTATATGGTATGTGATTCATGATTCAATAAATTAGGTCATTCGTATGAGTATGATATCAAATAATAGCTCATCGAATAAGTATTGTTGGAAGTGCACAAACAAATAATTGGTCGATGTAATTATTTCATCGTTAAATCAACAGTTTTTTGTAGTGTTTTATTCTGAAAATTTTACTCACCGGTCTAGTTGAGACATCATTAGAGTAATACGACGAATACATTGTACACTAGGATAAGTTTAGCAATATATGGAGACTACAAACTTAAATTCAAAAGTCAATGTCAAATGCAAGTTTCAAAGTTATATTACAATTTCCACATTCAAAATTTAAAGTTAAATATAATTTTCAAAGTTGTATGTAAAAGAAAAATTCAAATATAAATTCTCTTTTCAAATTAAAAATATGAAAAAAGTATTTTTCAAAGTATTTCTTTTAAGTAAAATGAATATATGTCATAAATTTACAAAAAAAAAAAAAGAATTTGATAAGTACCATAGAGGTTAGAACCAAATTTTTATAGTTGAGATTGTACATTAAAGTCAAGTAGAAAATAAATATAATTATGAGATTAAATACAATCAGAACTTTTATTACAAAGTTAGAGCTTTTATTGCACAATTAAAAACTTTTTATTGTGCAATTTCCACATTCAAAATTTAAAGTTAAATATAATTTTCAAAGTGGTATGTAAAAGAAAATTTTAAAAAGAAATTCTATTTTCAAAGTAAATTTATGAAAAAAAATATGTTTCAAAGTATTTCTTGTAAGTAAAATGAATATTTTTCATAAATTTACAAAAAAAAAAACTTTGATAAGTACCCCTAGAGGTTAGAACCAAATTTTTATAGTTGAGATTGTACATTAAAGTTAGAGTAGAAGATAAATATAGTTGAGATTAAATACAATTAGAACTTTTATTACAAAGTTAGAGCTTTTATTGCGTAATAAAAACTCTAGATTAATTAATTTTAGTGGTTGTCAAACCTATGGATATAAAGTAAACTTACCAAAAAAATATGCATTGGAGATGTTAGTAGTTGACTAAAAAATATGAAGGTCCATTACAAATAAGAAAAGCAAAAAATGACAATTACAGTGCTACTAAAAAAAAAGAGTGGGTGCTGGTTGGCTCACCACAAGGCTCGAGGACACGTCAACGACAATGCTGGTACTCATTACCCTGGTTTGTATCACTCTCTTTTCCTTAGTGCGTGTTCTCCGCCTGTCATTTGATTTCACGGCACAGAGTTTGTTACTGTCACTTGTGGTTTCGATAGTCTGATCCACGGACACCTTCACAGCCATCTGGTTCTTCGCTCTTATCGCCAATCTGGCTATGGGGATCGCACTGCGAGGCTTACGAGGAAAGGTGGCGTGTTCATCTCCGAGCAGATTGCTCTAACTAACCCATTTGAGCGAAATGGATTGTTTTGGTGAAGTATTGTTGACATAGTTTGTGAGTCCAAATATTAATTCATTTGTCGTAGGTATTTTGATTATACATTATAGTATATGCTTTATTTATAGGTGAATTTTTGTTGTTATATTTGTTTATCTGGAGGTTGATTTTTTTCCCTATATTTTAAATTTGATGATTATTTTAGCGACTATGTTTCTACTTTCGGTCAAATCATGATTTTTTTATCCTAACATATATAGTGTACCATCAACTAACTACTAGATCACCTTTACTCGAATGACGATTTTGAGGGGTTGGTTTCCACGTGAAATTGGATTTGTTACAATTCCATTAGTATTCTAATACGATGATGTAAAAATAAGTCTCGCCATTACAAAATTACTATCGATTAAAATAACAAAATATAATGAAAGAACAAAAACAAGCCCTATTTTTTTTGGGTAAATATTAGAAGAAGCATAATATATTTTGATTGAAAAGTGCTGCCAGGAGGTTGATGAGGACTGAGAAAACAATGATTTGTTGCTCCCGAAGATGAAGGCCATGAAAATCACGGGACCGTAAAACATGATGATGTAGTTGACCCCGGTCAACATTTGCATTACCAACGGGATTAGCAGCGCCGCCATTAAGTAGTAGTAATTATCAGGACGGGGCGGAGCTCGCTATTAGCAGCCGCCTCGAGATCTGGGACTGGGAGTTCCTCCTCTTCCGTGATGCCACGTGACCTAAGCCCAAAATAAAGTAAGATTATGACGATTGCTAAATAACATAACGGGATGAATCCCAGATACCGACGCCACAACATCGGGTCAACGTCAACGTCAACGTCGTTGTCGTGTTTGACATTCTCTAATTTTAAAATAAAATAACTTGATAAACTTCCCCACATGATGTCGGATGGTATGCACGAATACAAGTCCATGTTACTGTCGATTTTCAATAAATCCACGTAGGTTAGCACCGACTTGACGGAGAAGCCGACACCGATATCGAAGAGGATGCGTCCGACGATCACTACAAGAAAAAAGAAAATTAGTCATGGTTTTATTAGTCACGGTTTAGGTAACCGTGACTAACTAGTCACGATTTATTGAGCCCGAGCCTAAGCCTGGGTAAAGCTCGGCTCGGCTCATATACAACCCTAGGTATAAGCCCTGTCGTTCATATAAAAATAAAAAATAATGTTTCATCCCCATTATTTATAATTATTAATTAATAAATTAAAACGAGTAGATCTCAATCATGTTGCACCTGAACAAGGTTATATATGAGCCGAGCAGAGCCGAGTTTTAACCAATCTCGAGTTTGGGCTCGCCTAAACTTATTCAGACTTAGGCTCTTTACGAGTTCAGATGGACCAGGTCGAGCTCGGCTTATTTGTAGGTTGACTTGGCTCGGACTCGCCTCGTTTATGATGGTAAACGAGTCGACTTGGATTTTGCTCGTCAATAAAGCTAAACGAACCAAATCTGAGTTAAACTCATTTTACCATAATAAACGAGCCAAGTTCAGGATAAAAATATTGGAAATATATATAATAAATCAAACATTCTCCAAATACGGTACGTGTGTTACAAAATTTCAGAAATATCGAAAATCATAATTAACGAATCTTCCGAAAGTCGGTAGGCAATTTTAAGTGGTGGGGTTGGAGGCGGCGAGCCGGTGACGAGTGGAAGCATCAGTAGGTGCTGAGCGGTGAGTTTCGAGGCGGCGAACCGTTCGAAGCAGTTCAAATTTTACCTTTTAGACTTAGGTAGAATTATAGAACAGAAATTATAAAATAGAGTTGTAAATTTTAATATTATATGTTTTAAAAGAAAATATGTTATAATAGCTCGAGTTACAATTAAGAATCTAGTTTAATGAGCTAACGAAACTAGTTGGTTCACAAGTCTTCCGAACCGACTAACATATTAGCTCGATCTCGACTCATGTAGCTAATGAACCTGTTCACAAGCTAGCTTGCTTACGACGATTCGACCTCACAAACAAGTTTTTTTTTAAAAAAAAACCGAGCTTATGACCTAGCTAGGTATAATGTTTTCTAACACGATAAAATCAAATCTTCCTTCAAATCACAATTAGAGGTTCTGTATAGATATGATAAATAATAAAATGAAGGAGTGTGTGTACTTTTATTGGTTTATAAGTGGATTGCTGATACACACAGTTCATATTTTAATATTTATTTAGTTAATGAGATAAACAAAACCTACAAAATGAGACCAACTTTGTGTGGAGCCGCCAACGCTTACGTGGCCTTGCATTTATCCCCAAAAGAGGATCTATCAATGAGAAATCTAGGGTAATTTAGTACGAGAAAATCGGTGTGATTTGTTAAAAATTATCTATTCTCATATATCTTTATTTGTTTACTGGGTAGTAGAGTTAGAGTTTTTGTATTTTTTTTTTTATCTGAATTGTAAGTATTATATACTCGAGAGATACAAGCCATGGTGGCATCTCCCGATCAAAGGAACCGGACAATTAACAGTCTCGTTAAGCCAACTTCATACCAAATAAGGCTAGAGAGAAGAAAGAAAAACAAGATCAGCCAAATCAGAAAAAACAAAGCAGTGGCTAAACAAATCGCCTACTCTGCTTATAAAACAAAACAACTAATTATCCATTATCAAAAACCATGCGTCTCCAAGCTGCACTGTCAGCTGTCGAGAATCGTCCATCCACAAGGAGCAAATCGCCAACCATTAACCAAAGCTTACGAAGAACGATAGTGGGTGAACTTGGAGAATCCTTAAAATTTCGATCATTGCGCTCTTTCCAAATAAACCAAAAAACCACGTGTAGAATGACTTTCATTGCCGGTTGGAAGCTCGACCTACAGTTCAATCATTTCCAACTTTATATGAAACCTGAGGTCGATGACAGGTTTGGACCATGGATCGAAAGCGTTGAACTAAGGCGAGTCCAAATCTCAGTAGCAAAAGCACAATCCAAGAATAGATGATGAACCGATTCACAATGGATAGAACAAAGGGCACACCTATTTACAAGAGAAATGCCTTTCCATTGTAGATTGTCCATTGTTGTATTTTAGACATCCAAAATGTGTATTTTGTAAATTTCTACTTTTATTAGAAATTCTAAAAATAGAATAATGAGTCTTATTGTCTTTTCTTACAATTTTTTTTATAAAATATATATAATTTAACATCCACCAACTTTTAATAAACACTTTTTCGCTATTCTCCTATTTTCATATTTCTCCTAATTCACAACCCCATATACTAACGACCCCCTGATGTAATTAGGTGGACTGCCATCGTCGACATCAGAAACTCAGATATTTAATATTCATGGGGTCATTTTCCGCATGAAAATTGATTACCTTGGGGAATTGATAAATTCAATGGAATTTCATAGCTCTGAAAACTGGCAATTCCACTAGAATTGAATTTCTTGTTTTCTAGTCTAATGACAATCTGGAACTGGAAGAGAATAAGAAATTCTCTTTCATTCGAAAAGAATTTCATATTCCTATTGGAGCTGTATTTGGGAAGAACGAGAAGTTTAATTCTGAAAATGCTGGACGGACAACTAAATATGAAAATTTAGGAATTCGAAAATGTGACAAAATTATTCAATTACACCTTCCAAGTCCAGACCAGAAAACTACTCATCAAATATAAGATTTATTAAGAAATACTTTTCCAACAAATCTGAGTGAAGATTAAGGTTTTGAGACAAATGGCATGTTTTCCGTCTAATTTTCCAGAAGGAGAGCATACCTTAGTTTGTAATAGCAGGAGACAACTCATATCTTCCTTTGCATCATGCCATCAACTTGTCCATATTTTTGTCGAAGATCCATGGAGATACGACAACATGTCTTATATTTAACCTGCTATCATCCTCATTCTGATTTTTAGGTTGCTGATCAAGCCTTATGCAAGATAAATTGATAAATTGTTATATTAGTGGCTATATATTAACATCTGATACCTTGATCTCTTGGTCATCAAAGACTCTAATACCAAGCCAAGAACCGTTGCACCCCAATAACTTGGGTTGTTGGAAGAGAGTTCTGAATGGATATCTTATAGTGTTTACTTAACATCCATGTTGTAACAATTTTATGCAATGGTTCTACACATGATATCGGGATATTTACGACCAAAATGTTTTGGCATCAAGTTTTGTTAGCTCCCGATTCATTATTTCTCTTGCATAAAGTTTGATGGATATATTTTTTTGCAAATTTCAATTCACTTTCATAAATTTTCGGTAATGATTTGGAGACGAATAAAGAATAGTAAAACAATAAACGAATAATCAAAAGCAAAATTTACCCAGTTCAATCATATCAAATTAATTTATTCCACGGGATTATTGAGCTCTTATTACTGGTGATTATTATATTTGGTGTGTTTGTAACAGTAGAACAGCTTTAGCTATATATATAAATCCCTCATCCTCTCTATAGTCTCATCATCTAATTAATTAACCATGAAATCAATTGCCAAATTGGTTGCAAGTTACGTAGCTCTGATATTTGGCTACCTTCAATTGGCATGGGATACGTTGATCCTCATCTCTTTCTTCAACCCAACTCACCCTTGCTATCTGCCGTCTGATCATCTCTCCGATGATCCGATGAGCTTCATGGAGTCGGCCGCTGTCCCTGAAGTTGTTCTGATCAAGTTTGGTCATCCTGTCGGCGGCGATGATGACGACGACCGGCAGACATGGTGGCTCCGTTAGTAAATTATAGTAATCCTTGTTTCATAAGGACTGCAGTGTTTTCAAACTTTAACTTCTGCAATCGTCTCCTGTGTATAATTATACAACTGTGATTTCATGTTTTGTGGCTAATGGTATTGCAAAAATAATCGGTTTTTGTTAATTCGAAGCATTTGAGTTATGACTTGAGAGCTGGAATTAACCAATTCGGGTGGTATTGATACATTCGTTATTTTTCAACGATAAATAATCCAACGAATTCCATCAGAATTAAAATTCATAACTGGCTCATTTCTTTCCAAACCCATGATTTCAAATCGTTTACAAACATTGTGGAATTTGTTGTTTCCCTTATAAACACTCTTTCATTTCATTATTGAATTCAATTGTAGTGTGTTATCTACACTGGAAAACAAGACATTTAATTCTATTCAAATTGCCAATTTCCTACAATTGAATTCCAATGAAATGATATTCTAATTCAACGACGAAAACCACACCTGAAACCGGGCTGTCTATCTAGTTTAGAGTACTAGGACTACTAGAGGCACTACTAAGCGGGTTCTTCCTCTATTATGGATTGGTCGAGCTAGCTATCTCTTTCTTGATCACAGCTTCTCGCTTAGCTAACTGTCACTCAATCAAAGACAGAATGCTCATAGCAGCTGTCGTGCAAAGACTGAATGAGTAAGCATCTGCCTCAACTAGATTTGGCTATGGCAAGGCCACTAGAATACAACCTACCTACCAAGATATTTTTGCATTGAGATAACTGTCATTAGTTACTATGTTTCGAGAGAGAAACTAGTAGGATAATCAATTAATCATAGGTCCTTAATGAGTTTTCAAGTTTAAAGAACTTTGGGTTTAAAATTCAGTTTTGCAAAAAAAAAAATCATATGATATAATCACTTTAAAACCGTATGACCATGAAAAAAATGAACTAAATTGGCCTACCCCATTTTTGACATTGGCATTTTACAATGCCATAAGTTTAAGCAAAACTAAACTAAGAGAAAAAAAAAAACTCAACATGGGCATACTTTCGTACTTTTTTTTTTTATCAGCAACCACAGAGTAGAACAATCCTGAACGATGATACGAATTTAAAAAATAAAAAATTAGCAATTTTCTAAAGATCCTTGAACTCTAATTATCCTGTATCAGAAATCAAACCCACAACCAACCGAACTTAATTCACAATGCAACAATATAATCCAACGGCCAATAACTACTTTTGCAACACTTTTCCAGCAGTTATAAGTCGTTTTAAACTGAATTCTGATTCGGTTAACAACTAACCATGAAATCGATTGCAATAAATCACTACAAGAAAACACAACAATAGTCACGGTTTTTAGCACGTTAGTCACGTAAAAACCGTAGACTAAATTTTTTTGTCACGGTTTATAGAACCGTGACTAATGAGCTTTTATGTCACGGTTTTAACGAAACCGTGACTAAAATTCCACATTTTAGAACCGTGACTGAATTTAGTCACGGTTCTTAAGAAAACCGTAACTAAATTTTGTCACGCTTTCATTAAGAACCGTGACTAAATTTAGTCACGGTTCTTAAAAAAACCGTGACTAAATTCATTGATTTTAGTCACGGTTTCAGTAAGAACCGTGACAAAATTTAGTCACGGTTCTTAATGAAACCGTGACAAAATTGTGTAACCATATTGTTCTAATGAATTTTTCAGTGACCCAATTGTTAATTTCCGAAATTATAGGACCAGACCCTCAACTTTTTTTGTTATGCAAAATGATCCATAACATTATAATGTTAACAAAATGTCCCAATTAATTACGAATCAATCACTCATTTTATTAATTGTGTCAAATAACAAGTTACAATTTAAATTAATAAAAAAAACTATTCTGTCGCCGCCCCTGCTGTCGATTTTCACCGCCGTCGACTCCATCTGCCGTCGATTCCCTCCGCCGTCGACTCCCTCCATTGTCGATTTCCGCCGCCGTCGACTCCCTCCGCTGTCGATTCCTACCACCGCAACCGATTCCCAATCCCTCTTCGGATCTGGGTCAATTCCTCTTTAGATCTTGGCCGATGGTGTCCGTCGAAGAAGTTTGGCGTGGTTGGAGTCGGCGAAATCGATGGGATAGATTGAGGGGCTGTGGTTGGAGTCGGCGATGCCGGCTGGAAATCAGAAGCAGGGCAGCTTGAGAGGGAGTGAGGGGTTGTCGTTGGAGTCGGCGATGTTGGCTGGAAAAGAAGCAGGGCAGCTTGAGAGGGATTGAGGGGTTGTGGTTGGAGTCGAAGAAGAAGAAGTTGGAAATCAGAAGCAGGGAAGTGAGGGGCTGTGGTTGAGTCGAAGAAGAAGAAGTCGGAGGGAGAATGATTGGAAGTTGGCTGCAAGGAGAAGGAATCGGAGGGAGAAGGAAGAAGAAATCGGAGGGAGAAGCTAAGGAAAAAGAAATCAGAGGGAGATGGAAGAAGAAGTCAGGGAAGGAAGAAGACAAATCTGATTGGTTGGCAACTTTTGACGCAGACTGCCAACGTGGCAGGGGCCAGGTAAATTAGTCACGGTTTTAATGGAAACCGTGACTAAATTAGTCACGGTTCTAATGAAACTGTGACCAGTTAGTCACGGTTTCAAAAACCGTGACTAAAAAACCGTGACAAATGTTGATTTTTCTTGTAGTGAATTGTTGTTACACCTTACTTGTTCTTACTTCTGTCTTATGACAATAACTAACCAACCGCCAATTTGATTGGTCAAGAACACTACCACTAAACTTTCTCAAACAAATTAAAAGAAAAAGACTATAAAAAAACGAAAAGTAAAATTAACCTTATTATTGATCAAACTTAAGAGTAAAATTGCCAAATTATTGCAAAAATTGGAGTTCAAATGAGAAATTGAGATAGCTCTGTGATTAAAAAAACAAATAGTAGATAAACAAAATCTAGGTTCCATTTTAGTTAATGAAGACTACCAAAAATACAGTGATAGAGTCAAACAATGTTACGTAATAGGTCACATTATAAAAGTCAGGAGCTGGAGGAGTAAAACATATACTAACACTTTAGAAATCTTGCAAATAATGATTCTCTACATACAATGTGCGTGTTGCGCCATACTGATACGAGACATGATCAAACCAAATCGATAATATTCCTTAACATCTACTTATAAATACCCTAAACGAAAACACAAAGTAAACACATAAAACATCGGTAATATATGTTAACATGCATAATAGTTAGCTAGGGTAGTTTTGGTATTACACCAACCTCAAGCCAAACCTATTTATATTACTGTAACCTAGCCGCCAACCATCTTTGTAACCCTCTCTTCCGCCTCTCTCCGATAATAATAAACTCTCTCTTCTTCCCATGGAACAGTCGATCATTCTGATCGCAAACCACGTTAAATCTTTTTTCTTGTTATCTTCTTCGTGTGTTTATATCGTGTTTAATAATATAAATATCGAGAAACTAATCGAAAAAAATCCACTTACAGCCAATTAAACAAACCCATGTCACCATCCACAAATATTTTTGCACTAGTTGGTACAAGGTAGACACTTGAATATAGACACGAAAAAAATGCATAATTATGTAATTTTCCATGTGTTGTTTGTGCAAGTTGCACGTTTTATAATAAGAGTTCCAAATAATGTAAAGGTATCATCACTGATTGACTGTAATAGTACTACTGTTGATTTGATTCAAAGATACTGACTTGTTTGTCTTTTAGTCCTTTTATTTCGGTTAATTAATCCAACAATCCAAATAATCATTCAGACTTACGTCTACGGCCCAATTAGGAAATTCTGACGCTAACCACATACTTAACCACAGTTACGCCGCCATTACGGTGTTATCAGTTATCGTTAGTTCTAAACTTCATTTTTTATTTAAAAATTTAAGCACCACGTGTCGCTAAATTATACGTTATCGAGGTATTAGTTGTTGACCGTCAGATATTACATTACACGTAGGGTGGCAAACGAGTGGGTCGGGGACAGGTTTGGTATATTCGATCCCCGCCCGTTTACTTGGCGGGTTTTACCCGTACCCACCCGACCAAGTCAATTGGGTACAGTTTTGAAACCATCCACACCCACTCTCGGGTGGACGGGTTTGCCGGGTAATTCCCGGTCAGCAATTTTAAGAACAAAACTCAAAATGCCCAATCAAACCAAAAGCCGAAAACTATAATTCTGAAACTCAAATAAACCAATAGCTCAATTTAATAAAGTGCTGCACAGATGAAGCTTTTCTAATATGCAGATTCGAACTCAAACAAACCAACATGCAGATAAATTTAAGTGCAGAAGTCAGATATGCAATAACAAGCACAAATAAAGCTTTTTCCTCTCAAATAAGCTTCACAACTGGGAAATTAAAGAATATTTATATACCAATTATATGCAGATAACATAGCAGTTTGGAAATCTATCTATAAATAAATGGCAAACACTCCGGTGCACCCAGCTAGGTGGGTGCACCGAGTGCACCCGCTTGCGTGTCGCAATCTCATCCGTCCGTTCAATCAACAAATCTTAAGCCTTTGAATTAAACATGATTAAATTAATTAAGTTTATTATTATTCTATTCCACTTAAACAAAATAACAATTTAGTACCTAATGTTTGATAAAATTATAACAAAATCATCTAAGTTTGTTAACCTAAAAACTTTGCCCACGCTCAACTGTAAGATAGAAATCATCCAGTTTCTATCTTCTTCATCTTCATCTCAATCATCATCATCTCTGCAGGTCGGCTTCTTGCCTTCCATCGCCGCCAGCCGGCCGAATTTGTAGTTCCCGTGGTCGATTCCGATCCCATCCCGGCCACCGCTCAGTCATCTTCAATCATGACCCACCACCGCTCAGTCATCTTCAGTCAGAGGCTCTGGAGATCGACTTCCTGCCTTCGCAACTCTACTACAATCGGTTTGCTGATAAGGAGAGAGGGGTGATTACTCCGGCGAGCTTGCGCCGGAACGCCGCCGTGCTGGGTCTGCAGGACTTGTCGGAAGGGGAGATCGCCGGGATGGTGAGCGAAGGGGATCTGGACGGCGATGGAGCTTTGAATCAGATGGAGTTTTGTGTTCTTATGTTTCGGTTGAGCCCTGATTTGATGAGCGAATCGAGAGCTTGGGTTGAAGAAGCTTTGGAAGATGAATTCAAAGATGTCGCCAGATTTTGATTGTTCATCGTTGACTGGGAAATTTAGATAAGACTAACTTGTAATATTCTTTTTTCGTGGGGTTGAATTGTAATTTGGTTTAAGTGAAAAGTAAAGGATGAAACATATAATAATAAGAGATGTTAAATATTAATTGAGGCTTTTCACTAAAATAAAAAAAAAATTAACTATTAACCTAAATAAATACGGTTCAAAACTATTTATTTTTATAAATATAATCGCCCAGGCATAGGCGATATCGCCCAGGGGCCAGGCGATATCGCCCCTGCACCAAGGATTGTCACCCGTGACTCTAAAACGGGTCCGTGATTAGATTCGGTTGAGTCACGGGTGTGAAAATAGCCAAGGATTAGGCGATATCGCCTAGGGCATGGGCGATATCGCCTAATGCATAGGCGATATCGCCTACATCTCGGATCACTAACCACCCTATAAATCCTTGTTAGTTTCGGGGGTTAGTCACCAAATCGAAAGAACTAACATTCTAAAATGGCCGACTACACTTTGTCACGAGAATTCCGAATCCAAGTTTTCTGGGGGGGGCCGTATCGTTCAGGATTGGACCGGCTTATCCTACGAAGGGGGAAATAATGTCCGTCTGAAGATGACCAAGCGAGCGACCTATGATAGTGTGGTTACCGTGTTTCGGCGGAAAATGGGTCTTGGAGCGGATCAGATAATCCAGTCATTTGTCTGGAGAATGCCGATATACAGTTCTGAGGGAAATCTGTCGCATTTCGTTTCTAGGCCGATATCGGACGACAACGGCGTACAAGTCATATACAACTTAGTTCGCGTCAACCCATTTTTCGAAGTTGCCGAGTTGTACGCCTTGATGGAAGAGGAGCCGTCTCAGTTCTCCGATTTCTCGGGGGTCATTCTAAATCAGATGGCAGAGCATAGCCAAACGTATGATGGGGAATACATGGCGACCAGTCATATCGGTCCGGAGGAGGAGGAGGTTGACCAAGAGGGGTTGGCGCGAGATGAATATGTCAGCACCGACGATTCTGGAGATGAAAGGAGCCATTGCTCGGCGGACGAAGGGAATCCAAACGTCGACGATGACATTGGCCAAACCGACGAGGAAGACGACGATGAAGAAGGGGGAGCCACAACAAATAGCGTGAAAGTTTATGTGCCACTGGAACATGCCACGAGCGAGGGTGACGACTGTGACGACATTATGACAATCTCCAACACCTACTCCATGGACAGGCGCTTCTAGATCCCAGCGAAGGCGTACTGGTCGGTGGAGATGGAATTCTTCTTGGGTCAGACATTCTCTACCAAAGGTCAACTGGTGTCCCTAACGAAGAGCCAAGCAGTCATCGCAACTATAAGTACAGGGTAATCACTTCCAACCCGAAGGAATGGGCCATCAAGTGCATCGACCCGACGTGTCCTTGGAGGATGCGTTCTACACTTAGCACAGATATGGATTCTGGATAATCCGACAACTCAACAACGGCCACAGTTGTGACCGGTCAACGATACTAGGGCCCCACCCACAGCTCGATGTCACGCTGATCTCAGATGCAATCATGCACATTGTGCGCAGAGAGCCGGGGTTGAAGGTTGAGACAGTTATTGATTGCATTATGGAGAAGTACCACCCAATATATCGTACCGGAAGGCGTGGTTTGGCAAGCAACGTGCTGTCGAGAAGCTGTACGGTGACTGGGTGGCATCATACAACAACATTGAGACAATCCTGAATGCTATTCGTCTCACAAACCCCAGGACACGGTACGAGATCATAACCCACCCGGTGGGTAACTGTAGGATGTTCAAGAGTGTGTTTTGGGCGTTTGGGCCATGCATAGAAGCCTTCAAGCACTGCTCTGGGGTCATGATCATTGACGACACATTCCTCACGGGCAAGTACAAGCAAGTGTTGTTGATGGCTAGTACATTCGATGGGCAACATCGGATTGTTCAATTGGCGTACGCCATAGTTGACAAAGAGGATTCCGATAATTGGAAGTGGTTCATGGAGAATCTACAGAGACATGTGACCAATCGGGCCAACATCACAATCATCAGTGATCGACACAAGGGGATAGCAGCGGCAATGCGCAACATTGATCGAGGGTGGGTATGGAGGTGGTGTCTACGCCATTACGTAAGCAACTTCAACAAGAAACACCGCAACCAAACTTTAAAATCTCGCCTTTGGAACTTAGGTATTTGTCAACTTGTTTACGGTGTATATTTGAACTTAACTAATACAATATTGTCATACAAACTGGATATTCATAGAAGTCTTCATCGCTACCCGCAGGAATAGAAGGGAATGTGCGGAAGTTTGAGGCAAAGAAGGCAGAATGGTTGGCGATCCATGATGAACAAAACGTACGGGAGCCAAAATGGGTGAATGAGGAACTACCCTTATGGAGCTTGGCCTATGACAACACTGAGGGAGGCGGTGCTCGGTGGGGAACCATGACGACCAACGCGCAAGAATGCGTGAACGGAGTACTTAAGGGCGTGCGACGTTTGCCCATGTCTTCTGTGATCGAGCACACATTCCACCGTATGGTCAAGTATTGGCATAGGCGCCGTGGGGAATACCAGGGAATGTTGGCAGAAGGGAACGCGTATACGAAGTACTGTCAGAAATTAACCAAAGAATCTACGTCAAGTTCCGTCAGACACTACGTGCTGCCGTACGATGCGGCTAACGGGGTTTACGAGGTTAAGTCTGGTCCAAACAATCAGAACCGTAGCGGTAATAATAGCTACGTTGTTCGGTTCGATAGGCAGTCGAATCGTAAGGGGACTTGCACATGCGGGAAGTTCCAGGGGTACAAGGTACCGTGCTCCCATGCTGTAGCTTGTTGCACATTTGCTGGTGCTAACTGGCAAAACTACGTCAGCCCCTTCTATCTGGTATCCAAGACCCAGCTAGTGTATGCTCAGTCATTCCAACCAATACTGGGTCCTAAAGACTGGATCCCACACACGGGCCTACCAGTGATCCCGCAACCTCATCTTCTTCGTGGACAGGGTCGTCCACGACACTCTCGAATCAGAAACGAGATGGATTGGCGTGAGGAGGGTCGCCCAAGTAAGTGCAGGACATGCGTTGCGTGGGTCATAATGCAAGGACATGTGGAAGGAGACGGGACAGTGCTGGGGCGTCTTCTAGTAATCAAGCGTGAAATAAAATAGTGATCTGTAACATTTTTATCTCGGTTCGTTTAATAAAATAGTAGTCACTCTAGGCATAGGCGATGTCGCCTGTGACATGGGCGAGATCGCCTGGGTCACGGGCGATATCGCCTGTGCCACAACAGGGGGCAGTATGCATCATAAAACCCTCCTATCACCAGCTTCCAAACACACACCACTACTTTCAATTTTTGAATTCAGTTTCCATCCACCGCGGTCACACTATGGTGTTCACACATGGGGAAAGAAGTAGAGCTCGCGATAAAGGTAAAAAACATGCCTTGTTTCCCCCGTCTACTTCACGTTTTGCACTAATTACAACTGCTATTGTCGTGTAGTTTCAGAAGTTGATCGTATAATGTACAAGATGAAGAAACCTCAGGAAGACCTGTTCGAGTATGAGCTAAGTGAGGTGAATTGCTGGTGTGATTTGAGGGCAACAAGATCCATTCAACTGAAGGATCTCGAACCCTATTTTGGGTGTCCGCTTGAGAGGGAGGTATAAAGACTGGAATGATTTTCTAAATTTGTCACCTATCCCATTAATATTTCCTAACCCGCATGTTTCGTTGCCATTTTTTAAAGAACAAGGGTTGTGGTTATTTCGAAACATTGGTGGTTCGGGAGGCTGTGGACAAGATCAGAAGGGAGAAGGACAATATAATTCGGGCGAAGGACAAAAAACTTGATCGAGCTAAGAGGGAGAACCAAAGGGTCGTTAGGGAGAAGGACGAGATGATTCGACAACTGAACCAGAAAATCAAAGAACAACAAGAGCTTATGAATTTCATTATGAGAAACCCTCGGACCTGAACCGTGTTGGAACTGTTGTTTATGTAATTTTCGTAGTGAAGTTTGTTATAATAAAATGTGGCGCAGTAGTGTTCCATCCACATATAGATCGAAATGGTTGAATTTCATTGCAAAAACATTAACAGCGAAAATGACATGAAAGTGCAAATCAGTAAAATCGATCACCATAGTACGACAAATAAAAACAGTAAACCATAACATAAATCCAGATACGAAAAACTGAAAATGTGAGTGTCAATGCCTCCGACCCCTCTGACGTCTCTGTCGCTGCTCGTCCGTGTAGCAATCCGGTGGACGCAATGTAGTCCGATCACGTAACATGTGAGTGTACGGTGGTGTCTGGGTGGACTGCGGTACGAAATCAGGTCGATGGGCCCAATCCTCGAACCCACTGTCCTCCGAGAAACCCTGGGAGCCGACCGGATGGCTCTGATCAACGTGCTGGCTGGTGGGCCCATACGACTGGCTACTCGACGCACCTGGTGTCCTGCATGCTGGTAATGAGGCGCCGTCGTCTGGTACTGAGGTGCCGTCGGCTGGTACTGAGGCGCCGTAGCCTGGTACTGAGGAGGGTCATCGAAACTGTAAGTCCGCCCGTCAGCGAAATCCTCGTTCCACACATAGTAGGGTGGAGGTGCGTATCCCACATCGTGGTGCGCTCGACCGCCGTAATCGACATTATCCAACCCTGTACTGTGACCTCTCTGTGGGATGGGATAGCCATCATAGGGAGGGTATGTCGGCAGGCGTGATGCTGCACGTGGGCGGTGTGGTCCTCGATCGGGAAGGCGCTCATATGCTCCACTCGTAGCCAATCCAGATCGGAGCACATGACTCATGTGAGAATCACTCGTACCACTCAAAACGGTAGCCTGCTCCAACGAGGCGATCTGAAAGGCAAAACAAAAAGAAAAGTTAGTGTACCCTAAGGGAATACTAAATTGGCAACAGTTACTAAAGTAGGTGGCCACTAACCATCCCCTGAAACTGTGCACCATCGTGTGATATGGTCAGGCGTGTCCGTCTCCTGTACCACTCGTCGTACTCATCATGGAAGTGGTGGCTCAATGGATCTGCTCTCACCTCGCCCTCGGCAATGTGCTGATCCCGCTCCTCCCAGAGACGTAAGTACTGTAGGTACCTAGCACCCCAATCATGCACTGGTGCTCTGAAGTCTAGTCCCAGCAACTCCTCGACGCGAGCAGCAGGCTCGGCGTCCTGTGGGATACGCTGACCATGTCCGAACTGACGCATGCAACGATCAGGATGGTGCCATGAGACACAGTCTATGCACAGCATGGGGCAAACAGCTCGCCAGAACACATCGTCCTCCAACTGATAGTCCTCCTCTCGAAAGACGTACGGCATCCACTGGAGAATTAATAAATATGTTGTAAGGAAGAATTAAGAAAATCAGAGAGAGTATGTACATGAGGTTAAGATTCCTAACACGAACTCCGTGTTCCGATCAAGTGCGTAGCGTATTTCCTCCAGCTTCATAGCCACGCGATGCTGGTGGCGCCGGATGACAGACATCCAGCGCACACCACGAGGAACGGTGTCAGCATCTGGTGGGTCACCACCTGCTACGTAGCGCTCGGCTATGATCGGGAATCTCTCCAAGGCCCAGAGCTGGACCAGCAAGGTGAAGCCTCCCAAGTCACCTGTACCCCTCTGACTCCCAGCCGTGAAGAAGGCCGCCCTCCCCATGGCCTTATACAGCCATGATAGTACCGCACTACCCCAACTGAACGTGGATGCAACCGCAGAGTCCCCAATAAGCCGGAGTAGATGAACCGGTATCAAGTCTCCAGTCCGGTCAGCTAGTAGAATGGCGCCAAGAAGAACCCAAGTGTAGGCTCGTGCATAGCGGAGAACAACATCTGCTGGAGCTCCAGCCGGTAGACGATCAAACATTCCCTTCACCCACGAGATCTTCACTGACTGTCCCGTACAACTCCCAGCTGGGGGTCGGGCACCCAACAACTCCTCACATATAACACCCGGATCACGTCTGTCCACCGCTACGGTAACAGGAACTCCATCGATAGGAAGACCCGTAAGTACCTCAACATCCTCCAAAGTGATCGTCGCCTCGCCCGGTATCAGGTGGAATGTGTTCGTCTCTGGCCTCCACCTCTCAATCAATGCTGTGACGAGCTCCTTACACGGTGTGAAACCGAGTAAACGAACAACAGTGAGGAGTCGACACTCTCTCAAGAATGCCTCGTACTCTAAACTCCACTCCAAGCAGGAACTACGCTGTCGCAACTTCAGCGCCTTGCACGCATGAGGGTCACGCCACACTAAAGTAGCCCTATGCTTGTTCTCCCCCCACAATAGAGAACAATCCCCAGGTTGAGGCCTAACGCCCTCAGGAGTCTGATTAACCAACGGTTCATCCCATCCATAGTTCGACATCTATTGTATAGTAAATTGTTAGGAAAACTATTTTATACTAATTCACTTTCTCAAAAGTATACTAGTTCTCTAACCTCAAAATTATACTACTTTTCTAACCTCAATATTATACTAATTCGCTAACCACAAAATCATACTAATTCTCTTACCTAATTCTCTAACCTATCCATAAATAATGACATGGTTCACAATGACATAAGAACAATAAATAATGTGTGTACTACGTACCTTGTGTAACGGTGCGAAAAAAGGTCCTCTCCGTTTTATAGAATCCTACAACGTCAATATGACAGTGTTAATAAATCACTTTGAAAAAAATTATCTACCATAATAACCTTAAACTAATTCTCTAACCTAAAACCCTAAACTAATTCTCTAACCTAAAACCCTAAACTAATTCTCTACTCTAAAACCCTAAACTAATTCTCTAACCTAAAACCCTAAACTAATTCTCTAACCTAAAACCTACTAAATAATGTAATTTAAAAAAAATAGGGAGAAAGGGGACTTACCTTTGCCTTAGTGGGCTAACGAGTGGTGTGGGGAATGGTGGGGTTGAAAATGGGGTATTTATAGGTGTTGGGGCGAGTTTGCCCGGTGTCTAGGCTTTGGGCGAGATCGCCTGTAGTAGGGGCGATATCGCCTATGGCTGGGGCGATATCGTCTATGACTGGGGCGAGATCGCCAGGTGTCCAGCCAGACAGCATTTACTCGGTGGTTGGGCAGTTTTGAATCGGGTTGATCGGAAATACTTGGTGCAGGGGCGATATCGCCTGGCCCCTGGGCGATATCGCCTATGCCTGGGGCGATTATATTTATAAAAATAAATAGTTTTGAACCGTATTTATTTAGGTTAATAGTTAATTTTTTTTAATTATTTTAGTGAAAAGCCCATTAATTGATGATTAATTACCGAATTCGAATGGACATTTGGTGCATTTGTTTTTGCTTAATCTTCTAGTGAGTGAAGTTCGGTTCGAGTTTGGCTCATTCTATCGGAGATACGCTCGAACAATTGGTAGTAGGTCTAGGTAAGTTCAAATTCATATTTAACGTATATGTATCGAATTCATTTAGCGAAATTTTAACGGTAGGTTAAAACAGTTTTATAAGATAAACTCGATTTGAAGAGAGGATTGAGAGTAAAAGGTTTGGATTTCTCCTCTGAGCACTCATCAAACCGGAGCGTGACAAATAGAGCTTGAAATCCACCTCTCCGCCCCTTTCAACAACCCGATCTCACTCCGTCGCCGCCGCCGTCGTTGCCGGAGCTCTCCAGCTCATCAATTTTCCTCCCGATCGCCTCCGCAGCTCTCGCAACTCCTTCGTCTGAAACCGCATCGCTTCTCTTGATCGGAACGTAGTAAATCCCTAGGCAGTTTCCGAAGTAGGTATGAGATATAGAAGCTGCCACATCCTCATTTTTTCAACTTTTAAGCCTTCTCCTTCATTCTCTCTCCTCTACTCCAGATCAGAAGGTTGCATGTTCGATTCACGCTGGGTTCAACATCAGCTTTTTTCAAGTTTTAAGCCTTCTTTTTTATTCTCTCTCCTACTGCTCCAGATCAGAAGGTTGGGTGTTCGATTCACGTCGGGTTCAATTCCCATAACCACTATTTATTTTTTATGGCGGATATGTAACTCGGATGTTACTCAAGTGTTATTTTTAGTAGCACTAATTCATGTGTTATCTGAGATGTTACTCTGGTGTTATTCATATTCACGGATAACATAAAAAATACATGAATGATACCACAAATAATAGTCGAATAACACCCAAATAATCTTCAAATAACACCTAAATAACACATGGATACTGACCACTAAAGATAATACTCGAGTAATACCTAAATAATAATGTGCGCATGGGCGGCCAAAAAAAGTGTCTGCACCAAAGATTTTTTTTAGTTTTGATTATACACGTTGTAGAATTTATTGAGTCCAAAAAATTAAGTTGACAAATTTATGTTAAATTCTATAATTTTTAAAATAACTAAGTACGGTAATACCAATACAAAACAATAAATTTATTTATCATTTTATGTTCAAATCGGCCAACGGGCCACCACTAATCTAGTTAAAGAATATTTATATACCAATGAAACTATGCCGTTTTGACTAAATGGGTGCCCAACGGGTGGGTACCGGGGACGGGTTGCCTATATCTGATGCCCGCCGCCTGCAATTAACGGGTTCCGGGCATTTGCCCGGACCCGAAAAAAGCCCAAGCCGGCCGGGTAAATTGAGCCCAATCCGGATGGATTTTAGGCAGGTACCATTATCTTGGGTCAAACTGCCAAGCCTAATTACACGGCACTAATCTGTATTTATCCAATTGTTTAGGGAGGCATTGCAAGTTGCAACTTCGTTAATCGTTATCCTATTCTCAGTAATCCAAACAATCGGAAATATGCTCATTTAGACGTATTCAAATATAAATTTTAATTCAATGATTAGAAATCAATTTATGTCCAAATCTCGAATTCAATCTAGAGCTTAATTATGCCTTATGATTGATTAATTTTTTATGAATAATAACTATATCTATACAACCCACAAAAAACGACCAATTATACTTGTGTGGAGGTTAATGCACTTTTAGTTGTATAATTTTTCATAATTCCAGACCTCTAAAAATGGTGACTCTCACTGTTGGATTGGTGGACCGGTAAAGTAGTTCAACTGTTACTCGTCCTTGATGTGCCTTGGGATACGCAATGGTGGTTCCTTGCAAGATGTATGAAAAAAGACTTTAGTAATGACTATGAGAATGAGTATAAGGCGGTGAAAGTGGGCAATGAGCGGATAACAGAGAAGTATGGCGGGGCACTAAGTGGGTGTCATCCCTGGTCGTAGGTTGCAACCTAACTCTTAGGTGTAGTTGGTGCTAGGTCTTGCAGGGTGGTAGGCCTTCTGGCTGATGGACTTGTAGAGGAGTCTTTGAGTGATGGAGTTGGTGGATGCCCCTACGGGTGATGAGACAATGTGAAGATTGTCTCCATCACTTTTAGTCATAGTGCACATGCCTCACGACGGAGGGGCGATGACAGCGAATTCGTACGCCGTGTAGGATTGTGGGCGCATGACTCAAGGCCCCCATCAAGTACCAGTGTGAAAATAAGTGTAATCTTATTCTTAGGAGATCATAGCATGTGAGTTTAACTACATTCATATGTGCATGTGTTCTTATTGCAAAACAAAACTCGTGCAACTACTTATTGAATCTCACTCTTAACAAAAACATCATAGTTAAAATAAATATACTCAATTGATTGTGAATTTAAGCGAGATCTATATTTTAGAGTTACTGGCGAGTCAAACCGCTCCTCAAATTGATAGGGTCGTGAGCTAGCTCGGGTCATGAGTAGCTCGATAAAGGTTTGATTAGTGGCCCACGGGACATGTTAATTATTTTGTCTCGAATACTATGGACTATAAATCAAATATATCCATTGTGATTGTGCTAATAAAATCATAAGCAATACATGATTTAGGTTTAACTATTTCAAATTATTTCAAATGAAAAATGCAGAAACTTGTGAATTTTAGAATGAGTTGTTTTTTTTTTTAGCTCCACTTAACCTCAAATTACACTCATGGAGGTTCGAGTTAAACTAAATTTTGGCTCATCAAAGATAATTGAAGACCTAGATTCGATTTTAACACCAGTTTCAAATTTCTAACACGAATTGGGCTAAAAACTAATAAGCCAAATTTGAGTTTGTTGAAGTACAATTGGCTCATGGTCCTACTATTGTTGACCGGTTGTTAAACTTAAAAAGATGGGAAATGCATATTTTAAAAAGAAAAATAAGAAATGTTAAAACAAACAACACTTTGAGTCACGAGTACACATCCCAAAGCGCTATATTTAAATCAAATCTCCTTCTTCCCCAGGCAAAGCATCAAACCAAACCAAGAACAAAACCCACACACCCAATTACAAATCCATGTCGAAATTCCTCAATCTGATCTCTACCCATTTCGAATGGATTCTACACTTCTTCAAACTTCTCGGATTCTATTCCGAATTACTTGAAAAACAGAGATCATCCGGCCTCATCCACTACTACTACAGCTGCAGCTCCGACGACTCTGTACAAGACTGCTCAATCTGTCTATCCAAGATTCAGCAACGGGAACAAGTCACCAAATTGAGATGCAAGCATCTGTTCCACAGAGCTTGCTTGGACCGGTGGTTCGGATCCGGGCCGGCCGCTGGACTTGCCCGCTTTGCAGGGACAACTTGGTTCCTGGCTGCAAGCAAACCCTCGCCGCCGGCGAAGACGGAGCTCAGATTTTGGAGCTACGGTTCATGAGTATTACTAGCTTGCGTTCTTCCGATGACCGGGATTCCTTCTGGTTACGATGATAATGATGAAGAACGAAAGCTACTGAAAGAGTCGGTGGCGCTGGCGGCAGTGAAGTGGGTCCCAGATGGAGGCGGCGGTCTGCTTTGGAGACTTGAGCTGATTACTAAATTAAGCATCCGTCTGCGGTCGTTAAATTGTTATTATGTACTCTTTGAGAAGATTAGTAAATTAAGCATCCGTCTTTCAAACCAAACCGTCACCAATAATTTTTCTGATTAACCTGTCCTGATTAGTGATTACCATGTCAACGAATCTCATTTCATCACTTGTGCATCTGCCACGTCACCTAACTAACCCGAGACAAACCGAATCACCCAAAGCCACTCAACCTTAACCCAAATTGGGTTACGGGATCACAGCTCAGGGTACTCCCGTCTCATAACGAAGCAATCTGATGTAAAATTCTCGAAATCAAAGTTTATGCCCATGTGTGTTTGAATCTCATCCAACCCCTCCAACATATTGGGAATCCTATCCAGGGTCTCGTCCCATTCTGAGAGCTGAATCTGTCTCCTTCGAGTTGAAATTCATCATCTTGCTCGAACCGGATCCTGACCCTTGTCGTCGTTCTCCTCTAGATGATTAACTACCGATGAATCTGAAGTTCATTGCCATTCTAACCCGAGAGGCGGAAAACGTACAGAATCGTTTTTGAATCTGCTACCGGTGTCCATCAATAGCTCGACCAAAAACTTGACCATCAAGTAAATCTCATCCTTGCTTTCATGGTTCCCATCTCGATTGGTGAAAACGTGAACTTTGCTTTTGATCTCAATCCAACTGCACCCACTAACCCTCACCATTCCTTTCACCTTCATCTCCCTACGCACATCTGAAGCATTCCGCCATTTCCCAGCTGCAGCATACGCATTCGACAGCATCACGTATGACGAAACATCACCAGGCTCCAAACCTGAAATCCTCTGTGCCGCCACTTCCCCCAGCTCCATGTTTGAGTGCCTCTGACACCCTCCAAGCAATGCCTTCCAGAATCCAACACCAGGGTCGAAGGGCAGGCCGTTGATGAATTTCTCAGCATCTTTGAATCGGCCGCTGCGAGAAAGTAGATCAACCATACAAGCATAATGTTCAGGTTTTAAGGCACTAGGGTCTTTGATCCTTGCATCATTGAAACGTGAATACCCTTCATCAACAAGGCCGGCATGGTTGCAAGCCCACAGAACCCCCAAAAGCGTGACATCGTTAGGTTGAAGACCTGATGCCATCATCCTGTCAAAAAAATTTACAGCATCTTTTCCTCTTCCATTCTGAGCAAACCCGCAAATCACAGCGTTCCAGGAGACTACGCTTCGTTCAGGAAGCTGTTCAAAGACCAGGAGGCTATCCTCCATACTCCCACATTTTGCGTAAAAGCTAATCAAAGAGTTCCCAACAAACACATCAAGACTACAGCTAGTTTTAATAACACAAGCATGGAAGCTCTTACCCATTCCAATTGCTGCTACATTCGAAGCAGCAATTACAGCACCAGGAAAGGTCAACCCATCAGGGATCAAACCTTCTCTCAGCATCTGAACAAAGAGATTTACAGCCTCTTCGTTACGACCCATTTGGCTAAGCCCGCCGATCATCATGTTCCAGGACACCACGTTCCTCTCTGGCATCTGGTTAAAGAGGCGAGTAGCATCCTGCCAAGAACCTTTCTTCAGGTACCCATGTACCAGAGTTGTGTAAGAAACGACATTGGGATATCGTATATCCTCAAACACCCTCTGAGCTTCATCTAGTGAAACTAACTTGGCATAAAAGTCAAGCAATGCAGTCCCTACAAAGACTACAGAATCAAGTCCCATTCTCACAGCACAACAATGGAGTTGTCTGCCCAAGTCAACGTCCCTGATTGCGATAGACAAGGGAATCACTGTCCCAAAAGTGAACTGACTGGGTCTAATGTTCCAGTACAGCATCCCGCAAAACAGTCGCATGGCATCCTTGTGTTGCTTCCGTCTAGAAAACTGCCCAATCAAATTATTTGCGGATGTGGAATCTAGTTGGGGCAATTCGTCGAACAGTTGGTGTGCACTCGACCCTGCAGTGTCCCTGCTCATGACCCTGGTGCACAAGTGAAGATTGCAAGCTAGCGTTGGAGTCATTCTGGGTAAATGGAAGGAATGACCCAATCTGGAAGCCATCATCAAGCTTGGCAAGTCTTCTGCTGGTGCAGGCTGGGATCACTTTGTGCTTCCTCAGCTGCTCCACAAAAGGCATTGTTTCATCAACAGGAAGGGGCGAAGATCTTGAACTGAGCCTGAGGAGTTGGTCTGGTTATCGGAACACAATCCGAAACCTTCTATACAATTACAAGGCCGATTGCCATAGCCGCCTGACTGCCTCCAGTTTTGAGATCTTCGATCTCTCCTCACTTGTCCATGGTGGGAACGCGCGGCGCCGCGGCTGGAATTTGAATGATCAATGATGTTAAAGAAGTAAATGGTTAATGTCATTTTGGTCACTCAAGTTGTGGTTAATTAGTATATCAGTCACTGTTTTTTAACAAACTCGTAACTCAAGTTTGAGTTAATTAATGAATTAGTATTTCTTTCCACTTTTGTTCAAAATTTTGTATAAAATGTTAACTGATGTCACTAACTATTCGATAATTACTCGCATATATACAACTTATTGCCTATGTTTCTGGCGTCACCACCTATTGAGTTACAAATTTCGCGTAACACACCGTCTATTTTCGAACAATTTTTGTCCGTATCCATCCATTTGATTTTCTATCGTAGAAATAACTTTTCAGATTCACAACTAACTGGTTCGGATAATAAATTCTCTTACCCTCCCAAGGAGGCCTCCTAAATGACAATTCATCCCTTAAAATTAAGGCCATGCATTAGTAATGTACTATGAATTTTGTTGGAATCGAAGAGCTAGGCAAAGAAGACAGAAGGTCTCACAGAGTTCATACTTAAAAAGAGATCAATAGTTTAATTGATACATTCTTAGTAAGGAGAAACAGAGAAGAACTGAAATCTCGAAGATGCTGAAAAGAGCGATCATAAGGGAGAAGAAGAAGATGAAGAATCTATCATCACCCATAGTTGACAGAATCTCACAACTACCAGACGAAATCATCCACCGCATCCTCCAAAGCTTAGACTCCCACAAATCAGCGGCGAGAACTAGCATCTTTCCAGAAGATGGGGCCACCTCTGGCGCTCTTACCCTGTCGTCGAATATGATAGTTTTCGAGAGAGAATAAACTTGAAAAAATTCGCTGATGCCACTTCCAAGAGAATTTTCTGACACTGATGCTCGTCGTCTTGAGAAATTGAGTTTGGAATCGATTATCGGATTCAAAGCTTTTTTTTTTTTGATGAAGTTGTATGTATTATATATTGGATCAAAAGCAAGGGAAGCCAATTTGGCTCCCAAGAAGAGCACAGATCAGGGTAAACTCCCTGTCTGTGACAAAATCCACTCTGAGGAAGAGAAGATGCAAAAACCGAAAATGAGAACACTAAAACAGCCGAATCAAACAAAAGGGAAAGGATCTTAGCCGTTATCGAACACTAGCCGTCTCCAATCCAACAAAACAGTAGAAGGAAAACAACCAGCAGCTGACATCCAATCGCCGACAGCAAACCAAAGGGATCGAAACGTGTTTGCAGGGGAGTTAGTGGAGTCATTGAAAATCCGGTTGTTTCGTTCCTTCCAAATGAACCACACCACCGCATGGAGGATAACTTTCATCGCCGTTGAGAAGCTCGACCGGCAGTTCAAGCCTTTCCAACCCTCGATAAGTTCCTCAATCAATGAAGGGAGGGGACCATGGATGGAAAGTTTTGAACTGAGGAGAGCCCAAATGTGCGAAGCGAATTCACAGCTAAGGAACAAGTGGTCGATTGATTCAAGGTTGGAGTTGCAGAGCACACACCTGTTAACTAAAACGAGCCCTTTCCTTTGGAGGTTGTCGATGGTTGGGATCTTCTTGTGATAAACCCTCCAGCAGAAACAGGCGACTTTTGAGGGAACACCAGTGGGCCAAATAATATCGGCTGGAAAGTTGGGGACACCGCTGAATTTCAGTGACACCAGGGATCGCCGAAGAGAGGAGACCGAGAAGCATCCGTCAGGTCGGAGGGGCCAACAGATGGAGGCAGGGCCTTCCGTGAAAAGGTCTCGAGGAATGGAATCGAGAAGGCGGAGGAGGCGGAACCATTCTTCGAGGGCTCCATCCCGCAGCTGGTGAAGAAGAGGGATGCTCCAAATGCACCGATCTGTAAAGTTGCTTACTGTAGTTTCAGCTCCAAATGTAAAATTTGCAGAGCTTATACCATACAGTGAAATTAGGCTCAGAGAAGTTGAAGATTTGATTTCAAAGTTCCCATCTCTCGAGTCTCTCCACTTGGATTTAACATTCATCTCAGGCAATGATAGGCTGAGGATCTTACCTCACACGCTTCGGAAGTTAACTATCACGCGGTGTTCGTGGGAAAATGGGTTTGAAATTGATGCTCCTAATTTGGTAATTCTATCCATTGACGCTCCAGAGCTTCGAATCGATTTCAATGTCGTCAATGTAGCTTCTACATGCCAGTGTGTGGTTCATTGTATGCCTCCAGACAATTTAGCTCGGAGTTGGTTGATTGAGTTGAGTCTGTGTCTCGACGCATTAGCCACTCGATTCCACCACTTGGTTTTCAAGTTGAATTTCTCGCTATTAGAAAAGGTATGTAATCTTGGTTGTTAACTATTGTATGTACATTTGTACATTAATTGAGTTGAGTTTATTGATTAATGTGATCATTATTATTTGTAATTATTTTGATGAAGGAGACGATGTTGGAGTTGACTCAAGTTGAATACAAATCTTCTCCTCTGATGATTGATCATTTACAATTGGGAACTAATTTACCTTTGGGACCGGCTGACATGGAGATGCATGCTCATGAAATTCTTTTTCTTGATAGTCTGTTATCGACATGTCATCCAAAAATGTTATTCATAGCTCGTCTTCCACATTCATGTCATAACATAAGTTTATTCTCAGTAAGTCCATTGCTGATCCTATCTTACCATGCATATTTTACTTGTATGATTTAACCATTTCATGGACATAATTAACTATATACTAACAAACTCATTTTTCTTGAAACAGTATATCTCCAAGCAAATTGAGAGGAAAAATCTTCACAATTGTTGTAGCAATGGAAGATGTTGGCGACACCAATTCAAAGATGCAAAGATAGCAAGTGTCATCGTTGATGATTTCTTAACAATTGATAAGTCGATGATTCCTCAACCGACAATTAGTATGATATTTTATTTTCCCGAGATCTAAATATCAGATCTCGGCACAAGCAAGATACTTTTTAATGTTTTTATTACTTATGTAGTGAATGGGGTTGACTGTTCATGACATCTTTATTTGGTTTGGTTTGATATGAGATTGACAAATTGCATATTTAGTTGAGGCAGTTCTGTTTTAGTATGTTGAGCCATTTTTGATAGCCTTGCTTCCCAACTTAAAGTTATACAAGTTGATTTGTGATTCAATGATTCCACTATGCATTGATAAGAGCATGGAAATGAGTTATTCTCTACTTAGAACTTATAGCTATTTTTAAGTTGAAAAACTCAATGTTCTATTTTTTCGATTACGGGTCTTAACTCGAAATCGATTTTGTGTTTGGTTGACCGATCAACTACCCGAAAAAACCATACCCGGATGGAATGCGGTTATCGCTACCCGGTTTTTAAGAACCCAGGTCATAGTCCCTAAATCCAAATAGTTAAAGTACATATATTTTATTTAAAATTTTAGTGTAATTATATATATAGCCATTATACGTAAGCTTATAGGGCTCAATGCCTACTTTATATAGAGTTGGTTTTCTGTTATTTAATTAAGGGTAGTTTGGACATTGTACGAGGTGTATGATTTTAATTCCATATTGGCATTTATCCGAGGAAACAAGGAATTTAATTTCATTGGAATCATCGATCCCTTCATCAATTTAATTCCATTGCAATTGTCGATTCCCACAGTAATTTAATTCTTTGTGGGAAACGACCCCATAGTTGTTTTCAATTTGACTTCGTAAAAGCACTCCTTGACATATTTTATGGCTCCACCACTGAAGATGATCTAATAGTTGATTGTAAAGGTTGGACGGTCATCAACATTTTATGATTAAGTTAGAGTGTGTGACGGTTAAACTATTAATAGTTACTAATTAGTTGGCAAGAACAAGATTAATAATGATAGACAGCAGCAAGATAACAGTAAGTAGATGAGTACTATGCTAGGTATTGCAATCTCGAATAATCAAGACATTTACCTTGGACTCCCGTTTGTTTTAAAACGTTCTAAAGTTGAAACTTTTAGATTTCTAGAGGACATTTTGCTTAAAAGAATTAATTCTTGGAAAGGGAAATGGTTATCCCCTGCTGCAATGGAGGTCCTGATACACTACAACAAAAAAAAGGCTTGGTGGCGGATACAACAGTGGCGGTTGTGCAACCGCCACATTTGTTTATTAATAGTGGCGGTTGTGTACTGGAGGTTATAACCGCCACAATGTGTTCTATTCATTGTGGCGGTTATAACCGCCAGTATACAATTCCGTCGATAAAGCTGAAATCAATTTCAGCCACAACTCCTCTCAGCAGCTCTCTCTCTCTCTCGACGAACAGGACGAAAAGTATCTCTCTCTCTCTCGACGAAAAGTATCTCTCTCTCGAGTCCAGCCTCGACGCCGGCGGCCAGCTTCTCCTCCTCCGATGGAGCCCCTAACTCCGATGCCTCTCACCCTCCTTCGATCGCAGCTCATCCTCCGTCGAGATCGAGATACTCACGTTAGCTCCTCTTACTCCGCCGTCCGACGCCGCCTCCTCTTCCAGAGGTAAGAATCAAATCAAATCAACCATCGCTCCTCCTTACTCGCGCGTCCGACTAAATCCTCGTTTTCGTTCTTGTTTTTTTCAAAGGAATTGGAGCAAAGAGCCTGAAACCTCCCTCACGTCCTCTGCTGTTTTGTAAAGGCTTGATGATGACGAAGGACGTTGGGCACCGATTGAGAGAGGAGAGAGAGGAAGAGAACGGTGGAGGAACGAAATCTGGGAATGCACTCACCGGAATCTGAGTTTTGCGCCGGCGAGTTTTTTTTGGGAAAGTTGACATCAACATTGGCGGTTATAACCTCCAATGTGTAACCGCCAATGTTGATTATTAGTGGCGGTTGCTGACCGCCAATAAAGTTCATTTGTGACGGACGTATTTGTGGCGGTTTCTGCTTGCAACAGTGGCGGTTGTACAATCGCCACTATGTTTACAACAGTGGAGGTTATAACCGCCACTGTTGTTAAAAAAACCCGCCACAAATCCTTCGTTTTGTTGTAGTGATATCTTCTGTCATCATGGCTCTTCCAATGTATGTCATGGCCTCCTTTCTTATCCCCAAGGAGAATATAACAAAACTTAACCAAATTATTGGGGATTTCTGGTGGGGTAAAGTGGATGACAAAAAGAAAATGCATTGGGTTTCATGGGAGAAATTATGTCTTCTTAAAGAGGAAGGTGGATTAGGTTTTAAAGACTTAGAGACTTTTAATCATGCACTGCTTGCTAAGCAAACAAGGAGAATATTACAAGACCCTGAATTATTAATCGCGAAAATCTATAAAGCAAAATATTACCCGAACTCGTCCTTATTGAATGCTGGCAAGAGCTCTAACCCCTCTTGGGGCTGGAGAGGCATTCTTAAGGGTAGGGACATTATCAACATTGGTCATAAATGGCAAGTGGGAAATGGGGAAAATATTAATATACTTTCTTCGATCATTGGATCCCCTCACGACCCCCTTCCTCCCCAATTTTGTAAATGAAAGATTCAATTATTGACTTGCCATTTGCAGTGGCTGGGCTCATCTCCAATAGCTGCTGGGTCGAAAACAAGATTAGAAGTATTTTTAGAGAGGATTCGGTTATTCAAATTCTTTCTATTCCAATCCCAAGGAGACCAATGTTGGATAAAATAATTTGGCAATATACAGCCTCTGGTGAATATTCTGTCCAATCTGGGTATGAGGTCGCAATGGGCATTAAATTAGGTCCTCCACAGTTGCAGCCAACTGATGTCGTAGACTCGAAAGTCTGGAAAGATATTTGGAAAATCTCAATTCAACCTAAATTTCATTTCTTCCTTTGGAGAATCTTGAAACGAGCTCTCCCTGTGAAAACTGAGCATAATTATAGAGGGATGGAATTACCGTCATTCTGCCCTGTTTGTTGGGATGGTGAGGAAACGATTGAACATCTTTTTTTCGATTGTATTCTTGCTGTTAAGGTAGCAAGACTATGTAATTTACCAATAAATAATTATAAAGGCCCTTCCTTTGTGTACGCGTGGAGAAAAATAGTCAAGGAGCCTATGAGTTTAAGAGTGTCTTTCATTATCTTTTGGTGGAGACTTTGGAAATCAAGAAATTTAGTGATGTTCAGATCTACTCAGGATTTTCCTAAAAAAATAACAGATCAGTTCCTTTATCAACTACAGGAGCAACTAGATGATTTCCCTCTTACCAAGGAAGTTCAAGTTGATAAATCCATTTCTTTTAAGAATACAAATACGTCGCTATGTAAAGGAACGATGACAAATAATACGGTTTGGGTTCAAGTAGATGGGGCTACTGCTAAGAATTTAGGAGGTGCTATTGGATTTATCATTAGAAGTTTGAATGGACTACATATTTTTTCAGGAGGAAGGTGTTTTAAGGGTATCACATCATTTTACTATTGAATGCCTTGCTATTAGGGAGGCCATCTTTTGGTGTTTGGAAACAAATTTTAAAAGCTTAGTGATATAAGGAGATGCCGAACAAGTTAAAAACAAAGTAGCTCATGATAAGGTCTTACACTCCTCTGCTGGGGCAATAATTCACGAAATCAGACAGCTGATTAATGAAACTGGTTTTTATTGACTATAAAACTATTCTGAGGGTCCAAAATAGCATTGCTCATGGACTTGCCAAAGAGGCTTTGGTTTTTCTTCCATTTTCTTCAGGTTTGTTCAGCTTAAGAACTATTGGTTAGGTAGGTTGCAGGTGGTTAATTTTCAGAAAAAACTACGTATTAATATTTAGAAATAAAATATAATGTCATTTCAGGTGGTTAATTTTCCATCCCCGTCTAGTAGTTTTTTTTTTTGATCTTTTTCTTTTTCTTTTTTATCTCCTAGGTTGGCTCACGGTCTACGACAGCTCTTCGGGAGTTGTTCCTGAAAAAAAAAACAATAAGTAGATGAGGAAATGATGAAAGCCTGACAGGTAAAACAAAAATCAAGTAAGGTAAAAAAAAACAGAGATTAATGTAGGTAATTACTAATTAAGTGTGTAACTTTGCAATCTTGAATCCCATGTGTGTTACGAGAGTCAATAGAAGTACTCATTAATTAGCATAATTGGTCTCATAATAATTCATGATCATCGTGTCTTTTTATCATTTATTTCTAGGCTACATTATAAAAAGGCCAAACCAGCAAGCATGCCGACATATATAATCAAAGAGCTTTGTCCTTTTTGTTTGGAAAATTCTCTAAAATTGAAGTTTTTCGAATCAAGTTTTGTTTAGATGGTTTATTTTGTGGGTTCTTTGCAAGGAGTGTATATGAGTAAAGCAAGTAAGATGAGTGTAAGTAAAGGTGCAAGAGGATATAAAGGGAATTGGAAAGCACATGGTATTTAAGATTTGATTATGAATTATGGATTACGACAAATCTCATGTTTTGTTGTAATTTTGAACGCATAATTTTTTATTCAAAAGAATTCATAGATTTAGAATCATAAACATTTGCGAAGCAACAAAAAATTAACTTTTTAGTTGGGATATGGTTCAACACTATATAATCTCACATGCCAAAAATAGCATTTATAATCGCAATGTATTGTAAAAAATGTCGTCACTGTGAAAATAAATAAAAAATAAAATAATGCTTTCATTGAGAGTTGAACTCAAGACCTCCCGCTTACTAAACGGGTGCTCTAACCAACTGAGCTATGAAAGCTATGTTTGCACTTTTGGTCATGCCCTTTTTATCTCTTGGTGTGATATTGAAATGGTAGAAACTTTTATAGTTTGCTTCTCCTTTTTCTTTTGTAAATCTACTTCTTTGCTTTGCTCATTACGACCGTGATTCGAACATAGCATGATTTTCAAGTGTTTCTTAATTGCACTTCGTTGTGAAAATAAATGAAGCAAAAGAATAGTAATGCTTTCATTAAGAATTGAACTCAAGAATGAAACAAAATGAATCATAATGCTTTCATTGAGAGTTGAACTCAAGACCTCCCGCTTACTAAACGAGTGCTCTAACCAACTGAGCTATGAAAGTAATGCTCTCACTCTTTATCATGCCTCTTTTTAATTGATGGTCATGTGGTTTTTTAAGGTTAGATCTAATGTCTTTTTGTGATATTCAAAACAATAACTGCTTTTGTAGACTCTTTTTTAAATGTAAACTTACCTCTTTGCTTATAGTATTCATAATTCGAGCATGCATGATTTTTAAGTGTTTCTTAACGAGTTTGAGAAAGAAATCTTTCGATAACTTGATCATCTCATTGTGTTGTTTGATCTCCTCTCTTTGATTGTGTTCAAATCTCAAATACACACATCCTTTTCGTACCTAACCTACATTGATAGTGAATTACACTCCTCGACCGATCAATGAGACGATGAATCAATCGAGTGGATTGTTTCAATATTTTAAAGTTAAGAAAACAAAAGAAATCATACTGCTTTTGTGAAAAAAGAAAGCAAATACCTCGACAAAACAAACAGCCTGCTAAAAACACATAAAACATCCATCAAAGGACCAAAGCGAAAGATCAAATGATCCCTCGCCGCAGAAAGTTGTCACATTCGAATTTGTTTTTGGCGGTCGCCACTTTTAAATGTCTGTTTTCTGTGATTCTTTCTAATAACAACACTTTACCACATTCCAAAATTCCGAATACACAGAACAGTAAATAATATAATTCATCATCATCAGTAGTAGTAATATTCATAAGCTTTCGAAACTTAAAGATGCTTAATCGCTTCTCTAATCAAAACGAACCAACTATCTACAATGGCTTAACAACGCTAATCCTTTCTCCTCCGTCTTTCTTCTTCGAACCCATATGGTAATTATTATTATTATGATCGCTATGGTGGTGCCTGAAAATCCATCTCCAGCTCTTGAAGCTCTTCCTGCTCCGTTTGATCCCTCTGTCATTCACCGCTATCCTGCACGACCCTCCATCTCCCGTTCCGAATTCCGACGATCTAGGATAATACTCTCCCGCCATCGCCGCCGCAGCCGCCGCCGCCTCCGGCGGCGGCGGCTTAGAATCCGAATCGAATTTTAGGTCGATGAATCCTGAATCGTGGACTGTGGTGAAATTTCCTTCCCGGAGCGAGAAAACCCGCCTGGTTGGGTAGTAGTCTGAATCCGGTTCGCGTGAATCGAACCCGCTTTTTCTCGGTTCGGACTCGCTGTACCCGCTCTTCCTATCCGGGTCGAAAGCAAGCCCGTTGAACCCGGAGCTCCGAGCGGCGGAAATGGAGCTCCTCGCCCCGGAATAGGTACCGTCCTCCGACCCGAAAATCCCGCCTCCTCCCCTAAAGCTGCACAGAGACCTGGACCTCGAAACCATCCCGCCTCCGCAGCCGCCCGCCGCCGTTGGGCAGTCGTCGAGGACCCATACGTCGCCGTTTCGGTCCTCGATTCCCGCGACGCTGTGTGAAATTCCGGATGTACCCTTACTTTTAGAATTGGATCGCTTGGTGGTGAAGAACCTCCCGATCTTCCAGAACCCGCCGCCCTTCCTCCTTTTGATCTCGACGCAGCTACTGCTGCTCCGCTTCAGGATCAGAACTTCATTATGGTTGTTGTTGTTAGTATCCCGATTCGGCTTCGAATTCGGGCGGTAGAAAGAGTGGGACTGAGACTGAGAGGAGGAGTCGTTTTCAATTAGGAAAGACACGCGGCCGACGCTGCCGACGTCGCCGACGGTGGAGGAGCCGACGGAAGTGCGATTGGGGGAGGAGCAGGAGCAGGAGGACAACCGATGCTCGCCGCAGTCGGAACATACGAGAGTGAGGAGGCGTTCTTTGAGACAGTGAGGGCAGATCCCGACGGCAGGGGAGGGAGAAGGGTGTCGCTTGCAGGGGAGGTAGTAGGATGAGTCATGTAGGATATCTCCGCCGGCGCCGCCGCCATTGTTGTCCTGAGCTTTACCTCTGTCGTTCATGGTGTATGAAGAATTGGGATAGGAGAAGAGGGAAGAAATGTAAAGTGGGTAGAAGAAGAAGAAGGAAGTGACAGAACAGAGAGGAAACAGAGGAAACAGAGGGAGAAAAGGTAAGCGTAGGGATTGAGGAAGAGGAAGGCGTCCACTTTACGTCTTCTTTGAAGAGAAGAGGGAAGGGATGATATGATGTGATATGATTGGGGCTTGTTGATGAAGAGACGATGATGCAACACTACAGAGGAGAAGAGAAGAGCTGAGGTGCTAAGTAAAGTTCATGAGTGAGTGGGGAGCAATGCTCCAGTCACAATTACTTCTCCTCCTCGTCTTCTCTTTTCTTTAATCTTTTTCCATCTTGTCTAGTTGTCTTCTTTTCCTTTTCATTTTTCTACTTTGGAGTTTCTATTTTTTTTTTTTTCGAAATTGTTTCTCCCAATATTATTAATGACTCAAATCCGTACAAATCGTGTTAATAAAATCATGACACCAGTAAGGAGGCGTTGTACCCACAGATACTGACGCCAGGACACGTGATTGACGAGCTAACTCGTGAGCGACCTCGTTCCTACATCTCCTAACCCAATCAACAGTATAACCTGGCTGTTCCGTAAGGATACGTCTGCAACTCTCTGCCATCCGCCCAAATTCCGAGACATCCGACTCCGTCTTCAAGATTGCTAGTGCAACAGATTGACTGTCGGTTTCGAACATTACATCAGTATAACCCATGTCCCTTACCCACTCCATTGCTGCTTTGACTGCCACCATTTCCTCCTCTCGAACATCCTTGCACCCACGAAGCTTCTGCATAGCGTAGTGCATAGTATCCCCGGCCTCATTTCTCACAATCATTCCAACACCATGGCATTGCTGCTCCCTGAACATAGCAATGTCAACATTGCATTTGATAAATCCCTGTTTTGGCACATGCCACTTCGGACAATAATTCTGAGGCCTTCTTGGGGGTGCTTCCTTCAATGCATTGGTGCTTTCCACTCCTCTAGCTCCGTGATGCATCTGGAAACGATCAGTCCTGGCGTCGTGGGCGTATGTTGCCACACTCTTTCGTTTCTCTCTCTCCACAATGCCCACACCACCGAAAGCGCCTGTTGTATACGAAATTCAGCCCCAGATTACAGTAGCGAGAAGATCCACTATCTAACATTCGTGCCATACCCTCCCAAGCTCTCGATCCATGCCCGTAATCCGCCAGCATCCCAACAATCCTCTGCAACTTCGCACTCGAACAGAATATGCTCCAACGTCTCATCCTCTCCAGCGTACAACCCACACTCAATTGACAAGTCAATTCCTCGAGCTCGCAATCGGTGCCTCGTAGGTACGATTCCCCGCGTAATACGCCAACTCAGGTGCTTAATCTTTGCTATAACTTTCAAACTCCACAGCTCTGTCCACAGGCCCTCCACTTGTAATCCCATCCTTTCCTCCCGTTCCTCCATGGCGACTCGATACCAGACCGTACCGAATATTCTTCGTTCTTCTCATATCTCCAAACACGAGCATCACTTCCTTCACCCTCTGGCGGCGTCATATTTCGAATTATGTTTGCATCTCTGTCACAAAACACATGGGTAAGTAAATTCTCATCCCAAATCCGAAGATTCGGGACGATTAAATCTTTGACCATCAATTCATAGAGTTGCAGACTAGGGACCGACTCCACATAACAATTTTCTTCATCCCTTAACCACGGCTCCGACCACACATTAATTCCTTCTCCATCTTCCACCCTCCACCGATATCCCCCTCTTACCACATCTTGGGACGCAAAAATGCTCTTCCACACATAGCTTGGCCGCTTACCGAGCCTAGCAGACAGAAAATCCCCTTTGGGAAAAAATTTGGCTTTGAACACACGAGAAACAAGAGCATTGGGATTTGTAAGAAATCTCCATCCCTGCTTACCCAACATGGCAAGGTTGAATCCCGTTAGATTCCTGAATCCGAGACCTCCATACTCCTTCCGCACACATAGCCTCTCCCATCTCATCCACGCGAGACCTCCATTACCTCCATTACTCTTTGTACCCCACCAGAAACTGTTAAGCATCCTCTCCAACTCTTCAGCTAGTGTCGTCGGGATTAAGAAAACATTCATGGTATAAACCGGTAATGCTTGCGCAACTGTCTTGATTAAGATTTCCCTACCGCTGTTCGCCGTGAACTTCGCTCTCCACTTCAGAATGTTCGTCCTCAATTTATCTTTCAAGAAATTGAGCGTCTCCTTCTTCTTGCGCCCCACAATGGAGGGAAGTCCAATGTACTTTCCGGTATTCAGCTGTTGTGACACACCCAACACCGCCGCAACTGCTTCCTTTAACATTACATTCGTCTCACTCGTAAAATAGATCCCAGACTTGCTATGGTTGACCAGCTGCCCCGATGCATTCGCATAAGTGTCGAGAACCCTCCACATCACTCTCGCCTCCACTACTCCCACCTGAAAGAAAAAGAACAGTCATCCGCAAAAAGCAGATGCGTCAGACGTGGTGCTTTTACCACTCACCCTCATGCCTCTAATTCGTTCGTGCGCCTCTTCCCGACGAAGTAGCGAAGTCAATCCATGAGCACATAAAAGGAAGAGGAACGGTGACAAAGGGCACCCTTGTCGCAACCCTCTACTGGGTTTCCACTTTATCACCCAACTCGTTATTCAGAAGCACCCTATAGTTCACCGACCGAACACACATCATTATCCAATCCACATCGAACCCCAACTTTTCCATCATATTTTGAATATACGTCCACTCCACTCGATCATACGCCTTTGATATGTCGATCTTGAGCGCTGCAAACTCTTGCTTCGTTCTTTGCTTAATTTTCATTGCATGAAGAGTTTCAGTGGCAACGAGAACATTGTCAATAATACTTCTACCTTTAATAAAGGCGGATTGCTCCTCATCAATAATGTTCGGTATCACCACCCTCAACCGATTAGCAAGCACTTTGGCAATCAACCTGTATAAAACATTACATAATAAAATGGGTCTTAATTCTTTCATTCCTTGTGGATTGGGCACCTTAGGAAGCAAGACAATTGTCGTATCTTGAATTTCCAAAGGCAGCCGACCGGATTCCAGCCATCGTCGACCCTCGTCACAAATTTCATCACCAATGACACTCCACATCCGTTGGTAAAATCCCGGATTAAACCCATCCGGACCCTCGTAAACCATCAAGTTCCCTCGTAAACCACCTGCCCCCCATGGGTCCCAAGACCGACTACTGCCTGTCTTCCATGTGTCACCGGCCCCCGACCTCCCTCCAGAGAACTTGGAGACCTCGCGTCCACTTGTCGCATTTTCACGCTTCTCTTCTGTCTTTGCCAGCCATTTATCACCTTCCAACTGCCTCGTTTTCCGAGGTGGGGCTTTAATCCTATCATCCCAAAGTCTCACAATCTTGTCTTCCGGGATTTGGCAAAGAACTTCGCAATAACGATCAATGTGACCAATCTTTCCACAGATATAACAGAAGTTAGGAAGCTTAACATACTTGAATGTACATGTGATACCATCAACTCCAGGCTTCTTGAGTTTCTTCTCACGGCGTAAAGGCTTCCTTATGTCCAGCATCACCCGAATCCTCGTATACGGGTTCGAAAAGGAGAATACATTCTTCTCATCATACTCCATGAATCTACCAACGTAATCTCCCACAGCTTTGCCAGTGGATGTAGTAAAATACCCAGCAGAGAGATCATGCACCTGCACCCAGTAGGCCGCCTCAAACAACTCCACCTGAAGCGGGTTCTCTCATTGCTTCAGCTCCTTGAGCACCAAGAGGCTGGAATCGAAGATCCATGGCCCCAGCTCCAACACTCTCCTCAGATTAATTATATGTCGGAATCGAAATAGCAGTATTTTGTTGTCCAGTTCCTTCACCACCATCCCCCGACCAGGGCCCAGAGACACGCCATTCGGTTACGAAACGCTATAAAATTGTAGCTTTTATCAGTGATCTGCGCTCCAACAAGGCAGAGCGAGAACTCGTCTACCGTCGGCGCCACTCCGTCGTCCTCCAGCAACATTTCCTCTTCTTTATCGCTTAAGGTCAGTTGTGCTACTCCACGCTCCATCGTCTCTCACCAGGTTCAAATGATCGTCGAAGCAAGATGTCCAAATCAAAACCCTAGAAAAACCCTAATCGCGCCACCTCCCTTATGCAAGGGTTTCAACTCTCATACGAGAGATTTCCTCGGACTATTTGCCTCTCTTTTCTTTAATCTTTTTCATCTTGTCTAGTTGTCTTCATTTCCTTTTCATTTTTCTACTTTGGAGTTTCTATATTATTATATACTTTATTTATACCTTTTTTATTTATAATTGGCCTATAAATTTTAATACATTTATCAACATCTTATTGAATATCAACCCATTGGCTTGGATTCAAAGAGAACCGGTTTTTCTTGCTTTGGTTGTTGTATTTGTATTTTAGAGATGTTGCGGTTTCTTATATAAGTTCAAGTACTTTTAGATGAGTTTGTGGCGGGATGTTCTTCCAAGAGTGCTTCTAGGTTGGCCTCCTCTTTTTTTCGACGTTCTCCCTCTTCTCTGACGAGTTTTTGGTGGTTTGGTTGGCTCGACAATGGTTTTGCGATGGAGGATGTTGCTTTCTCTGTTGATGGGGTGTTCTAGGGTTTGATGATGTTGGGCTTATGTTTGTATGTTAAGTTGTAATAGGATCTATCTGACTTTATTTCATTCTAGTTTTTCCTTGGGCTTCAACCCAATTTTGTATCCTTTAAGTTTTATAATAAAACTAACCTCTGTCAAAAAAAATTGAATATTTAACCACTTAGACAAGAGTAAATACACTAGAATTTTTTTTTAAAAACAATAGTAAAATTTTATTAGAAATTCCAGTTAAATGTGGTTCATCTAACACGAATTCAAGTGACTCTTATTAACTGGTCACGTTTGACATGGAATGATAAATCGCTATTAAACTAGACCGACTTAACTTGTATTTAGTAGTAACGAAGGAGAAAGCTGATGAGCGTCACATGTGATTGTTTTTATAAAATATTTGTATCAGTTATATATGAAACCCATATTTGTAACGATGATTTTGTTTACTATTGTTATAATTAATTAACAAGAGTTTTTTAACTATTAGTTTGGTCAGCCGCTAAATTATTAGCTAGGATAGAGCTCTGAATTCTAATGAGGTTGGAACTAGTTTGTAGTCTTGAACATTAAAAAGTGACTTTCTCAATCGATCATCTCAAGCATTGTAAATACTTGAGATATGAAATGAAATGAAATGAAAAACTAAAACTTTGACTGTTTCTCCCCCTCAGTCGAAGACTGCTCCTAAAAGTCCAAGTCTGGGTCTGAAGCATACTCCGAAGCACCAGGATGCGGACACCAGGGAGTGCCTGCAACACCATGGGTTGGAGGGATGTTCTCACCATTCGAGTCAGACTCTTCATCAGAACTAATCCCGGAGGTGAATACCCAGGAGGCTGGTGTCCAGAGTATATGCCTGAGAACATGTTGAGCTCTGAGCTGCACCAGCACATCTGTCTCAGTATACCTATGACGGAAAGAAAGTCCAATCCGAAGAAGCAGAGTAGAGATAAGCTGAGCAAAAGGAAGATTTCCACGAGAGAAATCATTATTTTTATGTTTAAAGAACAGAGTTTTATCAACGCTCCCTCTATTAAAGTTTTTAGTAATGAGAAAAGTACTAAGTTTATCATACCAAGCTCTAGGAGCTTGTTTTAAACCGTAGAGGGCTTTGTTCAGAAGAAAGACGTGATCAGGAAAGGTAGGATCTTCAAAACCTGGAGGTTGATTCACGAAAACTTCTTCTTTTAGCTCTCCATTTAAGAAGGCGCTTTTAACGTCCATTTGAAATAATTTAAAGCCATTTAAACTAGCAAATGCACACAACATTCTAATGGCTTCAAGCCTGGCAACAGGTGCAAAGGTTTCATCAAGTCTATACCCTCTTCCTGACAATAACCCTGAGCTACCAACCTAGCTTTGTTTCTAGAAACATTACCGTATTCATCAGTTTTATTTCTAAAAACCCACTTGGTTCCTATAATGGTTCTATCAGTAGGTTTAGGAACAAGTTTCCACACATTTGACCTTTCAAACTGGGTTAGCTCTTCATTCATAGCAAGAATCCAATTTTCATCTTTTAATGCATCTTTATAGTTCTTAGGTTCAATAAGAGAAACAAATGCATTATGAGAAGATTTTGAACGTGTGACTAACCGTGAATTGAGGTCTCCAATCAATTGAGATGGAGGGTGTCGTTTGATAATATGCTGTGGAGCTGAAGAGGATTGGCCAGTGCAGTCCTCCTGTCCTTGATCAATAGAAACGGTTTCAGTATTATCTTCTGAACTGTTCTGCTGAAGCTGTTCTGCTGAACTGTGCTCCTGTTTGTCAGAAGGTACTTCCTCCAATGTATCTTCAAAAAGCATATCATCATCCTCTGAATCCTGTATCTTATAATCACTCACAGAGTCATAGAGTCATCAAATATCACATTAATGGACTCTTCCACTTTGAAGGTCCTTTTATTGTAAACTCTGTAAGCTCTACTGTGAGAGGAGTACCCAAGGAAAATCCCTTCATCGGATTTGGCATCAAACTTTCCTAAATTATCCTTAGAATTTAGAATGAAGCACTTGCAACCAAAATGGTGAAAATATCCAATATTTGGTTTTCGACCTTTCAAAAGTTCATAGGGAGTTTTCTTAAGGCTTGAACGAATAAGAGCTCTATTTGTTATATAGCAAGCTGTGTTAACAGCTTCTCCCCAGAAGCTCTTAGGGAGATTGAAGTCATTTAAGAGAGTTCTAGCAATCTCTATTAAAGTGCGATTTTTCCGCTCAGCAACTCCATTTTGCTGAGGAGTTCTAGGAGCAGAGAAATAGTGAGCAATACCATTTTCATCACAGAAATCTTTAAACTCATTACCAGTAAACTCACCGCCATTATCACTCCTAATAGATCTAACCTTTTCATTCAGTTCATTTTGAATTTTCTTTGTGAAATTCTTGAATTTAGAGAAAGTCTCATCTTTTGAACCTAGTAAGTAAATCCAGCTAAAACGAGAAAAGTCATCAACCATAACAAAACAATAGTATTTTCCTCCCATTGTCATGACATTTGCCGGACCAAATAGATCCATGTGAATTAATTCAAGTACCCTAGAGCTAGAGATAGAATTCTTAGATTTGAAAGTACTTCGAGTGTGCTTTCCTTTTACACAAGCATCACAAAAGAATTCCTTCTTGGAATCAAGCTTAGGAAGACCTCTAACTAGATCTTTTCTACTAAGCTTACTCAGAACACTAATACTGATATGACCAAGTTTTCTATGCCAAAGGAACTGATCATCTCCTTTTACTGAATGAAGACACATTTCTGAAGTGTTATTCATCTCATGAAAATTGACACGATAGATATTTCCTCTTCTGTTTCCAGTGAATAACACCTTGTTATCTGAGATCCTTTCAACAGAGCAAGCAAGGTTTTCAAAGATTATCCTATTCATTTTATCACACAGTTGACTTATTGAAATAAGATTATGTCTTAGACCATCAACAAGCATCACTTTATTTAGAAAAATGTCATTGCCGTTTCCTATACTCCCATAACCTATAATTTTACAAGAACTATTGTCTCCTAGAGTCATTGTGCCTTTATTTGTATAGAAAATTTTTAAGAAGAGATCTTTGTTACCTGTCATATGGTGCGAACAGCCACTATCAAGTATCCAATCATTTCTGTCTGCAGCAACTTGATAGCAAACCTGCACCAATATCAGTCATTTGTTTTTTGGCATCCAGATTTTCTGGATGCTTGCTTTTGAACAGTACAAAACCTGCTGATATGTCCTACTTGATGACAGTTAAAGCAACGATACCTAGGTTGATTCCATGAGACAGTTTTATTTGAATATCGAAACTTCTGACTCTTATTTGTATTCAAAACTCTTTTTAACTGCTCGCGAAATCTCCAGTTGTCGATGACTAACCTTCTAATCTTATTATATTGAATGTCTTGTTTCTCATTTAGATCAGTTATAATACCTGAGAGTTCCAGATTACTTTGTTTCAATAATTCACATTCATTCTTAGCCTTTTCAAGATTTTGTTCAGCAAAAACTACATCTCTTTTTAAAGCTGAATATCTTCTGCTTACATTTATGAACTCTTGCTGAATATCTGAGATAGTAGTTTCTAATATATCAGATTCAACCTCACTTTCAGAATCAGTAAAATAGTCAGAGACTGGTACCTGGTCAGTTGTTACAGAAATAATGTCATTTGTAGATTCTTTGGTGACTGCCATGAGTGCTTTGCTTTCAAGCTGCTCCTCATCGCTATCGTCTGTTTCATCCTCACTACAGCTCCAGGTGGCTTGAAGAGCCCTTTCTCTCTTCATTTGTGGGCATTCAGCCTTCACATGACCCTGCTTACCACACTTGAAACAACCTAACTGGTTTCCACTACTACTTGGTTGCTCCTTTTTAGTTTTATAGGATTTACCAAAACTCCTTTCATTGTTTTTATCAACTTCTAGATCTTTGTACCTATTCTGATGATTTAATCGTTTCTTTTCTTTTCTTAGCTTCATCAGTTTGCTGACATGCTTACTTAGCAGTGCAAGCTCTGAATCATCATACACATCCAAATTCTCTTCAATGTTCTCTACTTCAGATTTCAGTGCAATAGATTTCTTCTTATAATCATCAAGATTTTCTTCCCTTTTAATGTATTCTTCATGCTAATTAAGGATTCTATCAAGTCATCAATATTTAGGGTAACAAGATCTTTAGACTCTTCTATTGCAGTAATTTTTGGTCTCCATATTTTTGTAAGTGACCACAGAACTTCCTTCCTAAGCCATCAAGTCTATTAACTATACTCTGAAAACGGTTATATATGGATGATATTGACTCATTTTCATTCATACTAAACATCTCAAACTCATGTTTCAGCATATTTATCCTAGAGGTTTTGACAAGTGATGTTCCTTCATATGTAATCTGCAATTTATCCCAAATTTCTTTGGCAGATTTGCAACTAGACACTCTATTGAATTCTTCATGTCCTAAGGCACAATACATGATATTCATAGCTTGTGAATTTAGTTGTACCTTTTTGAAGTCCTCATCTTCCCACTTGTCTTCATCAGCTTTAACCTCTAGTGGCCCTTTCAGCACAATTCTCCACAACCTGGGGTTAATTGTATTGACAAAGAGCTCCATCCGGTTCTTCTAGTACCCATAGTGCATCCCCTCAAACTTGGGTGGACGATTCTGTGAAAAGCCATCTGCTAGAAATCCTGTGCTATCTCGACTCATCTTGAACAGTTTCTGTAATCACAGATCGCGAAACAAACCGGCAGTTAGAGTTTGAAATTTGTCGACCAAGGAATGATACTCACCTGAGATCGATGCAGAGGATCGTTTGATCTGATTTGTCTGCACCGGCTCTGATACCACTTGTTGAGTAATTGAGATCGACGCCGTCGAAACTTGGTGGTCGTCTGGAGTTTCGTCGGCTAAGCTGATTTACGGACAAGAGCTTGAATGTCTGTAAAGTTGTTTCCCTTTATAATCGGGCCGGGTTATTTTGCTGAGTAATGGTTTGGGCCTATCTGAACCTAAAAGGCCCAGAGTGTTAGAACAGCTGATCTGCTGTTCGAATGATGCAGCTCTGTTCTTGAAGTGCAGCGCCTTCTGCAACTCTGCACTGTAAGCTGTTTCAATGCTGAGTGTTAAGCTTCTGAAATTGAAATGCAGAAAGTAAAGAGACAAGAACACCGGAATTTTTAACGTGGTTCGGTCAGTGTGACCTACTCCACGTCCCAAGGGATAACCCTTGAGAATTATGATTCGAGACTTCGAATCGTTAGAACCCGAACTTGTTTGAGTACACCCAGACTTCTCCCCGAAGTCTATTATAGTTCTATCTACCCAGTTCCCCACTGATGATAAACTATACTATCTCTACTCAAATTTGCAGTTCGAAACTTGGTCGCTTTTTCTCTATTTCTCCCCGATAACAGAGTGTTTTTGACACCTCTCTTCTTGTGTTCGAACCACTTTTATAGTGAGACTTGGAAGTAGCCGTTGTAATGTAATCTTCCTGATTTGATTTGCTTTGATTTTGTGCGGTGTTGATTTGTGTAAATGACACAAATCTCTCTTTGTTAATCTTGTGTTCCTTTTGTGGCTTCTTTCCTTAATTAACTCTTGATGGTTGATGAGTCTGCACATATTAGCAAACTAGATCAAGTGCAGTAGGGTTAATCAATACTTTGAATCACTAGACTATAATTCAACAATACCTACCTTAGACATTCAACCACAATTTGCGAGGACTTGTGAAGAGCAAGGAAGCTTGATACATATCTTCTGTGTATAATATTTTCTTCGAAACTAATATTTTTTTTATGTACATATTTAGGCAACTTTGTCGGTTAGTTTAGTAAGTTTTTGTCGTAATTGGAGATTTCGTGTTTAATATTTTCTTTGAAACTAATATTTTTTGGTAATGTCACAAAGGGCATTATATTGGTCCCCAAAGATCTTTCTACTATTGAGTGTGGACTTTCATGAGCTACAAGACATGAAGAAGGTAGATTGCCAAACCCAAAAAGAAAGAAAATATTTTGTCCATCACTTTTCATTTTCAATATTCATTATCATTCTTAAAAACGATACAAAAAGTGTGGCTTTAAAAGATGATTTATGTATACAATTTATATACAAACTTGCTAAAAGACACATCACATATGTGGTAAAAGACATCGAGAATACAAAAGACATTACGATTCAAAACGTGAGAGATCATAATAATACACTATATATAAAAAAAAGCTAAGTAGCTAAAAACTTTTAAAAAAAAAAAACAAGGGGCAATTATAGCAAAAAAACATATATAGGTACCAAAATAATATCTAGTGATCAACTAGTTCCGTGTTATGAAATTAGCTATTTGGTCAGTCCAAAATAAATAAATATGTTTTGTGCTATGTATATGTAAAACACATATAAGTTGTGGTGCCTATCTTTACCCATGTCTCTTTCCTCACATAAATATGTTAACATGGATCAACTGACTAACTTTATTTAATAAATAATTGATTACTAATTGAAATTATGTTGACCAACCAACTAAATAAACTCACTCAATTTTTAATCTTATGCACCTCCACAAACTCACACCCCTAATAAATTAGGAAAATAACATTTTGACCCCTCTACTTTTCCAACTTAATAGATAGTCCTTTGTAGGGGTTGGTTACATAAATAGTCACCAAACTTTGGCCAAATAACCCGGAAGTCACTAAACAAAAAAAATTGCTATTGACATTACCAAACTTTGAGCCATTATCCAAGAGGTCACTGTTAGCTACGGACATCCATTTTTCCATCCATCCGCCTATGTGGAGTTGCCAACTCCACTGCCACGTCATTCAAGTTTGCCACATCATATTAATTTTTCCTAACATGCCTAGTCATCTAACCAAAGAACTCAATCTGATTAACCCCAACCCAATCAAATCTAACTGAAAAGTTTGATCATTCATCCTCTCTCTCTCCATTCCTCCATCCTCAACACCACACCACACTCCTCTCCTCCTGCCTCCTTCTTCCCACCATCACTGCCGCCACCACTGCCGCCGCGCCGCCGCCGCCGTGCGCCGCCGCCATCGCCACTCTTCTCTCCATCTCTCTCCTATGCTCTCTCTCTTCATCTCCCACCCACCCCGCCGCTGCATCTCCCACCCACCCCCCGCCACTGCCTCTCAATCAAAGAAGAAGAAGAAGCAATCGAAGATCCCAAACCTAAATCAAAATCAATTGATACCTTTCCTCTTCTCTTATCCAAAATGACTCGCCCATTCAGATTCCTCGATTCCGTCAATTCATCTTCCTCCGCAGACACCCCCGACCAATGCACACCTCCCGTACTCGACTCCGACTTCGTCGTCATACTAGCCGCCCTCCTCTGCGCCCTGATTTGCGTCCTCGGCCTCGTCGCAGTCGCCCGTTGGGCTTGGATTCGCCGCTTATCTGCTGGAGCAGCCGGTTCTGGATCCCTGCCACCCCCGAATACAAGCGCCGGAGGAGCTGAAGCGGAGGCTAGATTGAAGGCGAGAGAAGATGACGGGAATCGGTTCCGTTGGCTTGATGCTCAGCCTAAAGGCTCTGACGGGAATCGATATCGTCGCCAAGGGCAAGCACTTCCGCCTCTACGTTTTCCTCAGCCTCCTCCTCGGCACTCTCCTCCCAATCGCTCAGATCCGAGGCCGCGATTTACGCGGCGGGCGTTAGGGATCGAGGCCGCGATTTACGCGGCGGACGTTAGGGATCCGCCTCTTCATCCCAGGGAGCTGGAGAAGCAGGAGATGAGGGAGACGATTGGAGATGAGGGAGACGATTCAAGAGGAGGCGATTCCAACCCCTGCCGACCAGAGGAGACGATTCCAACCGGAGGAGACGATTCCCTGCCACGGTGAGACACGGCAGCCGGCGGGCTCCGGCGGCGGCGGCAGCGGCGGCGAGGGTTATACGATTTTGAGAAGGAGGAAGGAGGAGAGTTTCAGATCTGGTTTTCTGACCAGATCTGGTTTTTTGTTTGATTTTTCGGTTAGATTAGGTAATTGGGTCGGGTTAATAATTGGTTGGGTTCTTGGGTTAATTTTGGGTAGATAGGATCTGAGGTGGCACTTTAAATGACGTGGCAGTAGAGTTGGCAAGTCCACATAGGCGGATGGACGGAAAAATGGATGTCCGTAGCTAACAGTGACCTCTTGGATAATGGCTCAAAGTTTGGTAATGTCAATAGCAATTTTTCTTGTTTAGTGACTTTCGGGTTATTTGGCCAAAGTTTGGTGACTATTTATGTAACCAACCCTCCTTTGTAGTATAAACCATTCTTTTTATCCCCCTCCTACTTCGACCACTTTGCTATTTGAGTCCTTCCCTTACAACTTCCATCTTCTTGACGTTAATTGATGCGTATTCAATACACTATGTTAGCTCCAATAGCCATGTATTAGCTTACTAAGCCTTTTTAATTAGGAGTATAAGTATATATATATATATAATTAGATAGGATGAAATCAGTGAATAAAACATGTGGTTTTAAAACCCTTCGTATTTCACGATACTCTTCGTGATACCTTCCCAATTTACCTCCTTAACCAACCCTTCATCACCTACCTATGATATCTCAATCTGTTGGTATGAGAATGTGTCTAGATTTAATGTTAAGAAGACGATGATTGGAACGGAAGGGTCCAAACGACAAAGTGGCCAAAGTAGGAGGCGTAAAATGAGCAATTTATAGTATATGTTGCTATTTATTAAGTTGACAAAGTAGAGGGGGTAAAATGTTAATTTTTCCTAAAATAATATATATGTACTAAAAAAACATGTGAAAAAGGAGAGTAAAACAAGCCAAACTATCGGCCAATGCAGCAGACTCAGACTGGGTGACTTGGTTACAAAATGTGCTCGGAATAACATCCTCTTATAATTGGTCAAAAAACGCTGAAACATTTGTATTGCAAGGTTTATTTTCGCTTTTCTCCTTGTGGATGAATAAAATCATATATATTTTTGGCAAAAAAATCGGCCAATGCAGACATCAATCGCAACCGATAGAATTCCGAATTGTAGAAATATTATAGTTTAAGGTCTCATCCGTACACCTTCAGATTTGGAGAAGCTATAATTCTGATGGAAGGTGATCTCTAATGATGTTGTTGTTGTTAATTAAAGTTGAGGCATGGGTGCATGCAATCAAAGGCCTTGCGGTGCCGACTCATAAGTCAACCCATTCCCAATCATTCTTATATACATTTTCTCAGCAAACACTAACAAATTGGTTTTGGTATCGCATCCTCCAAATTCGATTGAGTTCACAATCTGATACACTATTTTTTTTTTTTGTCATAACAATTTCTGGGTGAAATAAGAACATCTCTAATGGTACTAAAGTTTTTATGGTAAAATTCTAATTTAATTGGTTCAAACTAAAAAATATAGAATTAAATAAATAAAAAGAAAAAATTATATGAGAGATGAATGATTTGATTGGTTCATTTTATAAAACTATATGCAAAAATTCTATCTACATAAAATTTTATAAAATAAACCAATCAAATCATTTCTCTCTTCTATAATTTTTTTAATTATTTAATTCAATTTTTTTTTGAAATATCAACCAATCAAATTAGAGCTTTTACCATAAAATGTTAAACTTTAGCACCGTTGGAAATACTCTAAGAGTTCAAGAAAGAAAGTGGAAAAAGGGAATTGTCCCCTCTATTTTTTCTTAAATGTTGAATTATGGTTCTAAAATAATAAAAAAAAACGAGATGTGTGAGAGCATCCACATCAATGGTATCCATTTGCAATTGCAAATGTGGTCCCTACTGCCACCTATCAACTTTTGCAATTACCAAACTTCCCACTTTCATATAACTCTCATCCATGCAATTCAAAAGCAATTACAAATGTGGGACCAACATCATTTTAAATTATAATTACAATACTCTTAACAAAAAATAAGGCAACCAAAAAATAAAAAGAAACCAAAAAACAAATAAAGAAATGAAAAAGTAAAATAAGGGGTCACTTTCATTTGCAAATACAATTGCATAATATGCAAATTTACATAAAATTTTCTTTCCTTCCATCAATGCAATTTGCATTTCACATGCACCTTAACTTGCAAGTCTCTCATTACTATTGTGGGAATGCTCTGAGAATTAGTCATTACTAATTACTAATTAGCAGAGGTCGGGTCGGGTCGGTAAAAGAAGCAGAGGAAGCACTATTAATTGCCCCCCCCCCCCCCTCTCTTCTTTATATAGCGTGTCGTGTGGTCCTCTACTTTGCTCTCTATCTCACTGTTCCCCTTTTGCTTTGTTTAGTAAAGTTGCAAGATTTCTGGATCCTCCCCCCATCATTCCCACACGAGTGCATTTCATTTCTTATTTCCTTTTTTTATTTTATTTAATAAATTAACCATTTTGTTACTCAATCAACAAGCTGTTGAGTTTAACTTTAACCCTAATATCTTCTTCTGCTACTTTGTGCTTCAAGCAACTGAGGATAAGAGCAGACAGACTTAAGGGTGATCTTATTTCTCGACCTGAATTATGATACATTTCTTGAGAGGACGAGATGTGAAGAGTTTTAAAGTTGATGGCTCAGTCATTCAAATTCTAACATTACAACCACATCATACAATTATTAGAGAGGAAAATAATGATAATTTTATTAGATTGTTTAACGTGTAACTAGAAAGATAATACTATCATGTACTCACATCAATATGAAAACACATAAGCAACAACATACATACTGTAAATTCAATCAACCAATAAAAAATTCATGCTAAAATATGATATTCGACACAATCTTTCAACATAACATATTAAGAAATCATCCTTACTTACCGTAATCATCATGAATGTAGTTTCCCTCTAATTTTCTAACGGATCGATCATACTCTGCTCCTATTATTAGTCTCAACTTTCCATCCATCATTGATCGTGATCTATTAAGTGTGCCCAACATATAGATTAATTATATAATTAAGAGTAATGATAGGAGCAAATGATGAAATGATGAGGAAGCGCCGCACGCCGCCCAATCTTAAAGGCCAAAAGGGGATGCACAAACCAGAAGACATTAGTCCATTAGTTAGTGACAGATAGACAGACAGACAACCTTAAGCATCATTGCAATTTGCAACTCTCTCTCTCTCTGTTCCGTGGGAATGAATTTATGTATTGTCCCCAAAAGCTTAAATGACTTGCAAAATTACTTACAATAATAATGCATCCACCCATCCACCCACGATAATGGTCATCATTATATTTTGTTCCGTTTGTCTTTTGCCACATGTGTCTTCTAATCATTCCTTCCACCCTACAATACCAATTAGGCTTGGCAATGGGTAGGGTAGGGTCAGGGTATGGGGTCAACCGTACTCTTACCCTCAGGGTATAAATTTGGAAAATACCCGACCATTTACCCTATACGGGTTTTCAACTATCATACCCTTACCCTACCCTACAAATACCCATAGGGTTCGTGGGTACCCTAGATATTTTAATATATTCTTATAACACAATTTTATCGATAATGATTATACCAAAACACATCATTCTCAACCACATAAATAAAATAAAAAATATTATATAACCACTAGATATATATAAATTAGTCAATAAAGTAATGTTATACAAATATTACGATCAATTTCTACTATCATCATCATTATACATTCTAAATCAAAACTTGAATCATGTGTAAGTAAATAATTAATGGTTATAATATGTTTTTATATTAGTTAATTGTGAATCATCTCACGAATCAACTGTAGACAATAGTTTGTTTGGTAATTTTACATAAAAAATACATAGATTTATAGTGAGGTTAATGGTAGGGTATTTTGCAGGTAGGGGTTTGGTCATATCCTTTCCCTAGCTACCCTTACCCTACTTTTTCAACTAAGAGAATACCCTTACCCTACACTTACCCGGTCAACACAGGGTATTATCCTCGTTGACCGGGTAGGGTAGGGTAGGGTATCTATTGCCATCCCTAATACCAATAAACTACGAGAGTTCGTTTGATTGATAGAATTGGGTTCTAATTCTCGGTTCATTGAAAATTAGACCAAATAGTTATACTAACTTAATGAGCCGAGAATTGAAATCTAATTCCATCAGCCAAACAGCACCACTGTTTATTTTATGCCCAAATACAATTTTCTAACTTAATTTTGGCCGATAATTGAACTAAAAAGTAAAAGTGAGATGAGAGAGAGAGTGAGGAAAGTAACTGTGAGCGTCGGTGAGGGTTCAGAGTCTAGGTTAGGGAGTGTTTTCTGGGTTTGGGGTTCCGTTGGATCGATGTTGCCGTTCGTCTCAGATTGGGGATAGCAGGATCTCCCTAGAAACTTCGGATGGCCGGTTTGGTTCGGTTTGTCGGCTGGAAGCTCTCAAAGGCTCTGCTTCGCATTTTGTCTTCCTTGATCGGGGATCAATTCTGTGGTTAGAAGAGGTTTTACAGGTCGCGTCGGCAAGTGGTTGGAAATTTCCGGCGAGCTGCCGTAGGACATCCCCCAGATGTTCTGTGTCAGTCTCTTCATTTCTCTTTGAAGGTTCCCGGATTCTGAAAATCGCAGAATCTTGTTCTAATGGGAAATACTTTTTCGTGCTGGTTCCGACGGCAGACGGTGTCGTTGGCTGGAAGAGCCTCCTTTCGTTGTGTCAAGCCTGGATTTCCTCGGTTTTAGCTCCTCCTCCTCCAGCCTCACCAGTTCCCTCGAAGCCTACTGGCTCGTTCGCCAGCTTGGTCAGAGGCCCGACTCTGTCCACCGTCGGCAGATGCTCTGGATCGGAAGCTCATGATCTTCCTGGGATTCTCGTAGAACAAGATGGGATCCGAGATCGTCTTGATTACCTTGACTGCTGTGTGGTCCTCAGATTTTGCTCGCAAGACCCAATTGACTGGCCTCGCTTCTGTCGTTGGGCTAATCGGAATTGGGGTTCGTCGCTCAACGCTCCGATTCAGAAGCTTGACGACGATCTCTGGCTGCTATTTTGTGATACCAAAGCCAAGGTCGACAGCATTCTTTCCCTTAATCGCTCCAGATTCGGGGATATCTCTATTCAGCTTGATAAGTGGATTCCGGAGGCTGGGCGTTCCAGAGTTCTAGCTGGAGAAAAGGTGGCTTGGATTACTATTAGAGGCATCCCTATCCATCTGCGATCCTCAGACCTTTTCCGTCAAATTGGTTCGGTTTGTGGTATCTTTCTGGGCTTCGAAGTTTGCAGCTCACTCTCCTCTGTCAGGTTAAAAATTAGACGGGTTGGTGATTTGCCGGAGGTCATCCCCCTTTTCTTTGAAGGCAGAGTCTTTCCGGTTCAAGTGATTCCAGATCCGGATTCCTCCCTGAAAAAAGATTTGCAGAGGGATGCTCGTCCCAAGGGGAAAGCAGTCGTTGAAGTTGGTCTGAAATCGGTGCTTTCTCCCCTTCCCCTATCCAGATTTGCATCTTCGCTTGATCTTGAAATCGGTTCCTCCTCTTATTCTACTCCGCGCCGATTTTCTCCTCCGAACTGAGCTCGGCCTCTGTCTCCGGCAACCGTTCAGGACGCCCGCCCCCCGATGTCTGCTCAAAAAGCCTATTCGTGCTCAGTCGTCAGAACCAGAGGTCAGAGGAAAGTAGTGTTGTGTCAACATCAGTCTCTGCCCTTAGAACAATGAGCTGTTTTGTCGGATTTAGTTTGGATCAGAAAGACAATCTTTGGATTGTCTCCTCTTCTAGTTGGGGTCGAATTACCCCTTTGACGAAACTCTCTGCCGGTTTGGACCGATTTGGGCCGTCCTTCGACTTTTTCCAAGGCCTTCAGTCTTCTACAAACGATTGGGCTTTGCCCAAGGAGTGGGCCTCGGTGCCTTCTATTCTCCCACCTGACGACTCGGCAGTGGGCATTATCGTCCCATTTGGCCTTTCTAGAGCATTCGACGAAGCTGCTTATTCTCAGCAGTTGGGGATCGGAGATTTAGACTCAGATGTGTTTCCTCCTCATCCAGGTGCTCTTTCTTCCTCCTCGTCTCCTCCGCCTAGGCCTCCTGTCTGCCAGTCTCCTTCCTCCGAATCCGACCTGCTCCCTTCGGTGGTTAAACAAGCGGCCTCCTTCTTTGGCTTAGAACTTGAAGGAAGCAGGAGCCTTGGTGTTGACGCGGCAGCCGTTTCTTGCTCGGAAATTTCATCTCAGATCAGCCGAAGCCGAAAGGATAGGGAATGGCATCGCTTGGGTTTCACCCCGGAGTCCCCTTTAATGTCAAGAACAAGATCTTCAAGTCGAAATAGTTGTTCGTCCCTGAACCCTCCAATGGTTTTTAGCTTGCTTTCGTGGAATGTTCGCGGTTTGGGTTTCAGAGATAAGTGCTTCAGGATTAAGCAACGAATGAAGGAGATGAAGGCTTCTATCATCTGTCTCCAGGAAACTAAGTTAGAGGTTATTGATGATCGGGTTCTAAGGAGTCTGATAGGTGTGGCGGATTGGAATTGGGCGTTTAAGCCAGCGATAGGGTCGTCCGGTGGTATCCTTTCTTGCTGGTCGGACCCCATGCTCGAGCTTGAAGGTGAATGGCTTGGTTCTTTCTCGCTAGTCACTATCTTTAAATCTCGCTCCGATGGCTTTCGTTGGGTTCTCGTTAACGTGTATGGGTCGTGCGATCAGCATCTTAAGCATGATTTTCTCCTCGAGTTGCGAAGTTTCTCTGGCTGGTGGGATCTTCCTTTTTGCTTCATCGGTGACTTCAATCTTATTCGTTCCCCGGCGGACTCTACAAGCTCTTCTCCTAACAGATCAGATATGACTGCCTTCAACGACTGGTGTGGCGACCTCAGTTTAATTGAGATTCCTTTGAGGGGAGCCTCCTTTACTTGGTCCAATTTCCGCTCTCCTCCTACGCAATCCCGCATCGATAGAGCTTTTGTTTCGTCCGGTTAGGAAGAGCACTTCCCCAATTGCTCTTTATCAGTTAGGACAAGATCATGCTCGGACCATCGTCCTTTGATCCTGGCTTCCGGCGACAATTTACGAATTAAAAGGCCTTGGCGGTTCGAGAACATGTGGCTCGAGCATATTTCCTTTGGTCAGTTTCTGGAGGAGTTTTGGCTTAGTGCAGGTAGAGCTAGGGCTGTTAACGAACAAAGCCGCTCGATATTCGCTCGGCGTTCGGTTCGGGAAAAATGCGTTCGTGACTCGATTCGGTTCGAAGCAAACATGTTCGCGAACAGGTTCGTTTATAAACGAGCCGAATCCAAGCCTAGTGGGGTTCGGCTCGGCTTGTTCGCGAACATGTTCAGTTCGGAAGCTCGACGAGCCTTATTCGCGAACAGACTCGTTTATTATTCACGAACAGTTCGTTAATGATATTCGCGAACATATTCGTGTAACAGTTCGTGAACTGGTTCGTGAAAAAGCTCGTTAACTATATTCGCGAACATGTTCGATAAGAGTTCGCAAACAAGCTCGTTAGTAACATTCGTGAACATGTTCGATAAGAGTTTGTGAAGTGATTCGTTTATATAGGTTTGTGAACAAGATTGTACGTATATATGTTCATGAACGCATTGATATAATTAAGGCTAATTAACATATTTGTAATAATATGATTTAACTACTATAAAGGTTAATCGAACGAATCACACTTTTACCACTAAATTTGGATTATGTGTAGAAAAGAACTTTTTGTCGAGCAAGACAATTAGACGTGATCAATATATAGTTGGGCTTTTGATTTGTTGATATATTTAAATTATCTATTGCATATTTGGCATGCTAACATATCATAAAGTTCAATGAATTAGGGTTCATAACAAATGATATAGTATAGTGAATTAGGGTTTGACAATAACACGTTATAGACTTAGTGTTATGAACTTAATATTATGTAGATCTGAATTGACATTATATCTTACTAATTTTAGAGCTTAGGGTCTAGGGTTTAGGGTTTAAGATTATGTTGATATGTATTGACAATATCACAAAAATATGTTATATAGTATAGCGATATAGGGTTTGATAATAACATGTTATAGACTTAGTGTATATGAACTTAGTATTATGTTTGATATGAATTGACATTACATCTTACTAGGTTTAGTGTTTCGAGTTTCGGGTTTAGAGTTTAGGGTTTAGGATTACGTGGATATGAATTGACGTTATAACTTAACAATGTTGATTGTTAAGATGTAAATATTGATTTAGGGTCTCAGTATAACACGTTATACAGTTTAGTGAATTAGAGTTTGATAATAACACGTTATAGACTTAGTTATGAACTTATGGTTATATTGATATGAATTGACATTATAACTTAGGGTTCATGGTTTAAGATTATGTTGATATGAATTGTCGCTATAGAGTTTAGTAAGTTTTGTTTAAAACAGAGAATTTAGTAAGTTGATGTGTTCATTAATTATAATTTAGATTAGATTTTTTATATTTAAAATATAATTTTTCGTGAGTTTATGAGGTTATTAATTATAAATTAAAATTTAAAAATAAATAAATAGATCATGCCTTATTAGTTATTGGAAACCCGAAAATATAAAATATATATAAAAAAATAGAATTAGGACAAGTCACCAAAAAATAATTCATAAACTTATTCCACGATTCCACCTAATTTAATCCTAATTTTAAATTCATCTGTTAATCCTAATTTTATATTCATAAACTTATCCCACAAAAAAATGAACTAAACTAGTCGAGCCGAACTATAAAAGAGTCTACTTTTTTTAAACGAGCTCGAATTAGCACATGAAACGGGTCGGCTCGTTTAAAGGTTCGTTTACGAATCTTAACGAACGAACTCGAATCGAGCTCGAGCTTTGGCTCGTTTCAAGGTTCGTTTACTGAACTTAACGAACGAGCTCGAATCGAGCTCGAGCCGAGCCCGAATCGAGCAAATTCTTAACGAATCGAACTCGAGCTCAATTATCGAAGCTCGATTCGAATCCGAGCCGAGCTCGAGCCGAGCAAAAATTAAACGAGCCGAACTCGAGCCTGGGGGAGTTCGGCTCGATTCGGCTCGTTTGCAGCCCTAGGTAGAGCTGATGGTTTGATTGAGCTGAGTAGGAAACTTCGCAATCTCAAACTTCGTTTGAAACAGTGGAACTTAGATATTTTCAAGAGGCTTAAACTCTCTGAGATTGAGGAATTGGATTTAAAGGAGGATTTGGGGACCCTTTCGGACTCAGAGAGACTTCTTCGGATCTCCCTCAAATGTGGTTTGGACAGTCTATGGAAAATGGAAGAAATCAGTTGGACTCAGAAAGCTAAGAGAGATTGGCTCGCTTTGGGCGATAAAAACACTCGCTTCTTCCATCGAGTCGCAAGTGCCAAGAAGCGATTCAATTCTCTCGACAGAATCTTGGTTAACGGAAGGTTGACTCAGGATTTTAATGATCTCAAAAGGGCGGTTTTTTCCTTCTTCCAAGACCTATATTCGGAACCCAAAGTGTCAAGACCCTTCCCCGAAGCTCTGTCTTTTGATCGGATTTCAGCTAATGAGGCAGATTCCCTAGTGGCTCCCTTCTCCGAGGAGGAGATTTGGTTGGTGGTCAGGAGCTGCGGGGGAAATAAATCCCCGGGGCCGGACGGATTCACGATGGAGTTCTTCAAAAAGCATTGGGCTACAGTTAAAGAGGAGGTGTGCAGTGCAATTTTTCAGTTCGAAGAATTCCACTATCTTCCTCGATGCATAAACAGTACCTTTGTTGTCCTCATCCCTAAAAAAGATGTGGTTGAGGAATTTCGTGATCTTCGTCCGATTAGTCTTGTTGGAGGAATTTATAAAATTCTTTCCAAGCTGCTCGCTAGACGACTTCGACATGTTTTCGCTCAGGTCATCTCTTCCCAGCAATGTGCCTTCATTAGAGACCGACAAATTCTGGATGCGGTGCTTATTGCTAATGAGTTGGTGGACTCGAGAATCAAAAGCAACAAACCTGGTTTGATCTTCAAGCTTGACATCGAGAAAGCTTTCGACCACGTTAACTGGGGTTGTCTTCTCAAGGTTCTTAAGAAAATGGGCTTTAATCAGAAATGGTTATCGTGGATCTCTGCTTGTATCTCTTCAGCTTGGTTCTCTATTCTCGTGAATGGTGAGGCAGCGGGCTTCTTTAAGAGCTCAAGAGGTCTTCGCCAAGGTGACTCTCTGTCTCCGTTGTTATTCATTGCTGTGATGGAAATCCTCTCCAAAATGCTCTTGAAAGCGCAAGATGATGGGCTGATCTCTGGCTTCTTTATGAACCCAAGTGGTGTCGGTAAGCAAGTTAATCATATCCTCTTTGCCGACGACTCTTTGATCTTTTGCGAAGCCTCGGAAACTCAGGTCAGATTCCTGACAGCCACTCTTGTTTGCTTCGAGTGTATCATGGTTGAGATTAATTTCCACAAATCAGCGATGTTCAAGGTTGGAGAAGTCCCTAATGCTGAGTTTTTGGCTAATCTCTTCGGCTGCCCGCTTGCGTCCCTTCCTACCTCGTACTTAGGGCTTCCCCTAGGAATGAGAGCGTCTTCTAAACGACTCTGGGATCCGGTTGTTGAGAGGATGAGCAAAAGTTTGGATACTTGGAAGGCGAAGTTCCTCTCCTTTGGCGGTCGATTGGTTCTCATCAAAAGTGTTCTGTCTTCCCTCCCGGTATACTACCTTTCCCTTTTCAAGGCCCCGTCTACGGTTATCATCTCTCTTGAACGTATTCAGAACCGGTTCTTGTGGTCGGGCACTTCAGAGATTGAGAAAATTCATTTGATTAACTGGAATTTGGTTAAGACTCGAGAGCTTTAGGTGGCCTTGGAGTTCAGGATCTCAGAATCCTTAACACAGCTCTGCTGTGCAAATGGCATTGGAGATTCGCGGTCGAGCGGTCGGCTTGGTGGAGGGAGTTGATTACCGACAAATGTGGAGTGGGTCCTTCTGAGTGGCAACCTTCCTGGCATTTCAGTTCTGCTGGTCTTTCGTTGTGGAAAGGGGTGATTTCTGTCAATTCTACTTTCTGGTCTTACGGTTTCATCGATCCTGGGGGGGGGGGGGGCTTGTGTGCTTTTTGGTTTGATTACTGGGTTAAGGGAGTGAAACTTGTGAGTGCCTTTCCAAGAATCGCGGCGGCTGCCCGGTGCTTGGATGTTTCTGTTTCTAACGTTGTTTCTTATTCTGACTCACAGAGATGGGATATTCCACTTCGTTTCCAGTTACGAGGTGGAGCATTGACAGAGTGGCACGACCTTTTTCGGCTACTTGACGATACTCCTCAGATTCAGCTCTCCGAAGGACCGGCCTGCATCACATGGTCACTCCAAAGTGATGGCTTGTTCTCTGTTTCTTCCCTCCGACGAATTCTAACCGCATCCAAGTATAGAGGTTCGCATGATTTCCCCCAGACGTGGTTTGGCAGCCTACTGTCCCCTCTAAGATCGATTGCTTTTACTGGAAGATCTTTCATAGAAAGGTGGCAACACTCGACAACCTCCAACGGAAAGGCTTCTCTCTCGCAAACAGGTGTGTCCTCTGTGGCTCCAGCTCTGAATCGGTTGATCATCTTTTCCTTCGTTGTGTCTACTCCTCGGAAGTCTGGTCTCTTCTCAGTTCAAAACTTTCCATCTACGGTCCATTTCCTCATGGGATCGTGGACCTCATTGAAGGATGGAAAGGCTTGAACTGTATGAAAAGATTCACTTCGGCCAAGAAGGTCATCCTCCACTCCGTTTTGTGGTCCATTTGGGCGGAGCGCAATGATCGAGTCTTCAGGGACACAGCAAACTCTCCTCTGTCCACTCTTCATAGGATCTGGTTCGCAATTGGTGATTGGTTGCGTGTTGATGGTAGTTTTTTGAATGCTGATTTAATTGCTTGGAGGAGGCTGGTTTTTGATAACGGCTAGTCCTTCCTTTTTGCTTTGCCTCATCCGCAGCCTGTTCTGGTTTGCTGCTTTTTGTTCTGAGGCTTTTGGTTTTTTTTGTTTGACCTGCTATGCTTCCTGTCTTAGCAGAACGCTTCCTTGGGGCGGTGGGTTGTTTTCATTGTCAAAACCCCCAGCCTCCCTTTCTAGGCAGCCACTTTGGCTCCCTGGTACATAATATATACGCGAAATTCATCAAAAAAAATTGAACTAAAAAGTGTATTTAAAGCAGCGGTCCAAAGTGACATTTATAGAGCATGCAACCCGTAAAGCTTAGACAAACAAGGTTAACAAATTGTTATGAAGAATGAAGTGCCTCAACGCAAGCAACAATTTCTAAATGACACAGCCAAACCCATAAATCAAAGGTAGTCAGTCAAGAATAATCCACTAATTAAATAGGTAAACAAAAATCATTATACTGTGTACCAAAATCTAATATTGATTCTCACGATAAAATATCATCATATGAATAGATGTTTGAGAAATCGTCGTTTTCTCAATTGTTGAAATATCATTAACAATGACGCTTGTTATCTTCGCACCTCTGAACTGATGTCACCAACACTACTTGTAGTTGCTACAACAATTTCAATGATTTTTTCTCACATTGATGCAAGTAAACTGTGGTATAACTAGGATGACCAATAGACTTACTAAGAATAAGCTTCTGTTGATGCGTGAATGTAAACATCGAGCTATATAATATCTTTGGATATCATGTCCATAAAAGACCATAGAGAACAAGAGTCTCATTACCAAGTTTTTTTTTCTTCAATCCGACCCAAAGGTAAATTTGTTCCGAATTGTAAATGTCCATTAAAAGAGAAGATTCTGAAGCTCGTGAGCTGAAATCCTTGCCCCATTATTGTTTCAGATGTGTGTTATATCTAAGTCGAAAAACTCGAGAAACGGCCACTTGGAAATCAAATCTTCAACTTCTCCCCAGTTTGCATACACATTGATCATGACATTATACAGAACATTCAACAAAAAAGTATTCTCGCATTTATCCAAATCCAAAAAGCGACGAAAAATAAATATCATATTAATTGATGGTTGAGAAATCATCGACTTATCAATTGCTGACAAATCATCAACGACGACGCTTGCTATCTTTGCATGTTTGAATTTGTGTCGCCAACACTTGTTGTTGCTACAACAGTTCCGAAGATTTTCACTCCCAATCTGGCCGGAGATGTACTGTTTCAAAGCAGGTTAGTTTGTCAATATGGTTGATTAAGCCTATGAAAAGATCAGATTGGTACAAGCAAAATATAGTAAAGCTAGGATGAGCAATTAACTTACCGAAAAAAGGCTTCTGTTGTGGCAAGAATGTGGAAGACGAGCTATAGATAATGTCTTGGGATGAAATGTCTGTAAAACATTATCAAGAACACGAACATCACTAGCATGATTCTTTATGTCATCCGTACCTAGAGGTAAATCAGTTCCCAATTGTAAATGATGCAGCTTTAGAGGAGAAGATTCACATTCAGCTCGATCCATATCCATCACCACCTGCATAAAAAATATACATCAATAATCAAATAGAGATCAAACTCGACTCGATGAATACACAAACATACATGCATATATAGAGTTGTGCAAGCAATAGTCATGAACAACCAGCACATGTAGGTGGTGCGTAATACATACCACACGGTTCCATCTGAAATGCACATTGAAAACCAGCTGGTGAAACTGAGTAGCTAATGTTGCGAGACACTGCCTCAACTCTATGAACCAACGTGTGAAATTATAGTAAGGCTTACAATCAACTATGCATTGGCAGGTAGAAGCCACATTGACAACTTCCAAATTGATTGGGAGCTCGTAGGCTTTAATGTATAGAGTTACCAGATTAGGTGCATCAATCTCAAATCCATATAGGGGCACAGTCTGTGTGATAGTTAATTTCCGGAGGGTGAGAGATGAGATCCTTGGCCGATCATCGTATAGCATGAATCCTCTATCTGTTCCGAAGTGGATGTATCTTCTGAAGTGGAGGTGGAGAGACTCGAGGGATGAGAACTTGGAAATCAAATCGTGAAGATCACTACGCACAATATCATCCTCTGGTTGAATCTCTACAAATTTTAAATTCAGAGCTGACAAAGACGAAACTACTATCAGCGACTTACACTTGCCTTGGAAGGTAAGAGTCTGTAGAAGAGGGGCTGAAGTGAGTTGGAGTTCCATGTCTGGAATCATCTTTTCATATCGATGTTCTCCATCGAAGGAAAGAGATTTCAAGCAGGGGAAACCAGAAGCACAGATATCAAAGCTACAAACACCGTGAACTGATCTCAAACTCAGTTTCTCAAGACGAGGAGCATTAGCCACGAACATTAGGAAAATCTGTTCGGTAACACGGACGTGCTGGAGATTGAGTTCCAGGAGATTGTAGTGTGAACCATTCTTAAACCCGCAAAATTGGGTTAGGTCACAATTTTGCAGGTGGAGAAATTTGGTGCGGCGGCAATTCAAAAGCATTCTTCCTTGATAGAATTTGCCAATAGTGAATGTATGTATAAAAACGACCTTAAGAGGGGATCTGTTACCGTAGGCCTCATCGTCGTCGGCAGGGGACAGGAGAGATGCGGATGAGAGCAACTGGTTGAGATACTGGCTGCTATACACACGATTCAGTATGATAGTGAAGGAGTCCAAAAGTAATGGTACTTGCCTCTCATGAAGCAGCCTCCTGGAAGTCGATTCGGCGAATGTATCGAACCATACCCGCTCGAAACCATCGACGACAGGGTAAGTGCTCCAGAAACGGAACCATCTTCTGGACAAGATGCTCGTTCTCGCTGCTAACTTATGGGAGTCTAGGCTCAGAAGGATTAGGTGGATGATTTCTTCGGGTAGTTCTGAGATTCGGTCGACGGTGGATGATGGCTTCTTCATCTTCTTCGACATATGCTTGCTGATCTTCAACACATCCTTGCTCGCCGCATCAATCTTGGCCTTGATCTCCGACGACATTTCCCGACGACATTGCGGCCCGCTCTTATCGTCTTGGCGAGTTTATTTCATCTGTGTTTCTTTCTCCTCACTCCACGAACAAACTGCTGAATGTCAATCAAACCGATTAACGAAGGAGATGCACATACTGATCTCTATTTTCAGTTTGCTATCGACGTGACCTTCAATATTCAAGAATCCCACAATATAAACCCTAATTTGATTCCCTCATTAAGCCGCGAAATCGAAAGTAGCAGGCTCAATATTTAATCTATAGGAATTAGCATTAGGAGTCCCATTTCTTTGGGTTTTGTCAGAAATCATCTCATTCGTTTGAAAAAAAAAATTGATCAGTCCCATACGTTTTAAATTTAAACAAATTCATCTCGCTGATCATTAAATCGAACAGTCAGCATGCGTAATCAGCAAAAAAAAAGTTTAGCTGGAAGGTCCAACTCATCTCGTTTGATCCAACTGGTCAAAAGAGCAAACTCAACCCAAACCAACGAAACAACCACATGTTAACCTAAATTTGTCAATTAATACTCACCAAATATCGTCGTTTGCAACTAAAAAACCTTCTTAAAAAAACCTTCTTCCCAAACTCCCACGGTTTGGGTTGGGATTGGGTTGGGTTTGCTCTTTTGAACGGTTGGGTCAAAAGAGATGAGTTGGACCTTCCACCTAAACTTTTTTTGCTGACTACGCATGTTGACTGTTCGATTTGGCCGAAAAAGTGATCGGTGAGATGAATTTGTTTGAATTTAAAACGTATGGGACTGGTCGATTTTTTTTCAAACAAATAGGACGATTTCATACAAAACTAAAAAAAATGGGACTCTTAATGCTAATTACCATGAAAAGGATAAACTCAATATTTACTCTCTCTGCTAATTAAAAAAAAAAAATTGTCTCTCTGACCTTTGATCTCTGGGCTTGCAACGGTTTGGTTCGAATCTGAATAGTAAATATCTGTATCTCATTTATCATAGTTTTGAGTTCGGGTCATAATCACTCTAAATTAGGGGTGGCAATCCCAACCTGAAACCCGAAAACCTACCCATAATCGACCCGGTCAACGCGGTTTTATAACCGGACTGACCAAATAACGGGTCGGAGTCGGGCGGTTAAAAAAATGGCAAATATTATGGCGGTTATTGGTCCGCCAGATAACCGGGCCGACCCGGCCGAATGCCACCCCTATATGGATGACTTGACGAGAGTTTGGATCATCACATCGTTATGTTTTAAATTTATTTTCTTTGAACTCTTAGTATTCACAATTTCGGATGTTAATTAGTTATTATTAAACAGAAGTATTTACGTTATTATTTTGGGATTTCAGATTTTTAGTTTTCGGAATTAATTATTTGGTTAGTTGGTTAGTATTTTAGAATTAATTTTTATTAATTGTGTCACTTAATAAGTTAGTACGAAGTACGAACTAAATTATGAAATTAACATATCCCAAATTAAGTGCTACAATTAAAATAACAAATTATTTGGGCTACTAAAACCATAATGATGCAGCCCAATTGGGTTTGGAAGCAGTTGGGCTGCATTTGGATTCGAATTTGGGTCGTAAATGTTGGGCTTCACGCTAGGCCGGGTATAACCGTTGGTGCCCACCCGCCCGTCGGCCACGGTCACGGTAAGGAAAACAGAACCGACGGGTCCGGGTCGGGCGGTTAAAAAAACCGGTCAAATATTAGGGTGGTTATTGGTCCGCCAGATAACCGGGCCAACCCGGCCGAATGCCACCCCTACTCTAAATGTACTTTCAGCTAGTAAAGTTCACTCCATAATTATATCCGCCATTTTCAATCGATTTTTCATTAGGGTAAAAAATACGGGCGGTCATCTAAGTATGGGTCATGTAATAACATATCACCTAACTATGTTTTGTAACAGCGTGGTCACCTAAGTTTGTAAATCATAACCGACAGGCATCTCCGACGATTTTTCACCAAATCTGCTGTGAATTTGCTAGCTCAGAGGACAACATCAGCCAACAAAAAAATATTGTTAACATGGAGAAGATGTAATAAAAATATTTCGTTGTTGATGTGACCCTCTGAGCTGGTAAATTCACTGGAGATTTAATAAAAATTGACGAAGATGCCTGTCGGTTACGATTTACAGACTTAGGTGACCACGTTGTTACAAAACATATTTAGGTGACCACGCTGTTACATGACCTATACTTAAGTGACCACCAGTATTTTTTACCCTTTTTCATTATAACTGAAAAAATAATAAATTTTGAAGACAAATATACACAAACTCTATTATTTTTCAACAAAGTAGCCATTAGAAATCATTATAAAATTACATAACTTAAATATTCGGTTATTGTAACTATAATAAGTAAAATAATTAACAATTATGAACATAAAATATCTCAGCATAAAAAATATTTATATGAATTAAATTGACCGATTCGGGATTGGTTTGGTATTCATACTCTATCCATATCCACACGTAATGGTTTGAAAGTTTAATCATACCATAAAAATATTTGGTCAACTCAAATTTTATCAAAGTTGACCAATTCAGATTCAACCAAATAACCATAATGACGAATATCTCTTCTGTAATTATCAGAGCTCATCATGCAATAATATTCAAACTTTCCGACTTTAGTGAACCTTTTTCTGATGCGTTTGTAATAACGTGATCATCTAACATTTATTTGTATAAACTTATTTATCAAGATCTTTGTTGAGCCACGAGTTAATTAAATTATTAATTTTTATTATCATATCCAAAATTTAGTTCATATAAATATTTTTTTCACAATTAAATTTCATCGTTATTTAATTATATTGACATATCAGATGTACTATTAAGATTAAAATGCTAACGTGAATATATCCCCTCTACCCATTAAAAATTAAAACCCATGTCCTTGTTCCTTCCACTGAGTTGGTTATTAGTCAAGTCCATGTTCTCCAACTTGCTTAACCAACAAAGCGAGTCACGAATTGGACCTTTGAAGTTACAATCTGCCATCCATAAGTAATCGAGATTCATCAAATTATCGAACTTACAATGAACCAGCATAGTAAGGATTGTAAGAACACAAGAGTTGTTTCGGCATTGTAATATTCCCAATTTGAGGCAAGTTGAGGGAGATAACAATGGAGGGAGAGAGAGAAGAGGAAGAGGAGAAGTGGAAGCGGCATGATTGGAAAAAGGTGGGTAATTTAACGGCATGACAATTTAACAGCGAAATTAGACGAAATCCGTATTTTAGATAGATGTGTTAATTTTTCATACGAATGACAATCACGAATATTTTTTAAATAATGGATGCTGATTTATTAATACATAAACATAAGATACTAATTGGGCTTATTAGCCTCTTATAATAGTTCTCAAAGAGTCCACCAAAATCTTAAACTAGGATTACAAATTATTGATAAAAAAAAATAAGATACTTATTAGCTTCTTATAATAATAGTTGTGAAAGAGTCCACCAAACTCTTAAACTACAATTATAAATTATTGACGAAACTCAAGAAATTGTGATAAGAAGAGCCACCCTCATTCACACTCTTCATGGCCGTTTCCCTCAACCTAATTGCATTTCCTCTTACAGTTTCATCATTGAACAGTTGTTCAACCTTGCTAAAAATTTCTGAACGGGTAATCAATCCAGTGTTATCATCTTCAGCATTCAATTTCAAACCAACCTTCCAAGATTCACATATTGATTCCCTGTTATGGAATTGATCAGCAAAGTAAGGCCAACACAGAAACGGAACTCCACTCCACACCCCATCTAACGTGGAGTTCCACCCGCAGTGGCTCACGAAACATCCCGTAGAAGGATGAGAAAGCACCTCCTCTTGATTCGTCCACTCCACGATCTTCCCACGATTCTCAACCCTCTTCAGAAATCCATCTAGGAATTTCAGACCTGACTCTTCGGTCACAAAATTTGTCCTGATCACCCAGAGGAACGGCCTTCCAGTCATTTCGAGACCGGTTGCCAGTTCCTCGAACTGCTGCTGGGGAAAAAAAACGATGCTTCCAAATGCAACGTATATGACCGATTTCGGAGGATGCTTGTCGAGCCACGCCAAGCAGGTTCGATCCTGACTCCAAAAGCTTCCTGGAAGCTGATTGCTGTCATGGGAATTTGTGAGCAGTGGACCTATTGGAAGGAAGTTGGGATACAATTGAAAAGCTGAGGGCTCGAGTTCGTGAAATGAGTTGAGGATTACACAGTCGAAAAGTGACAAGTACTGTGACGGCTTCAGGTAAGCGTGCTTGAATAAAAAGTACTGGAGTTGGTCGATTCGACAACTCCATGTTAACTCGTTACGCTTCCAAGCGGGTATCTCGTCACAGATCGAAATCGACAACTGATCTTTGTTCAACATGAAACCTGCAATATTCTCAGATAGAATGAACAAACAAACAAACAAACAAACAGACAGACAGACAGATCAAAGCCTGAAATTGAATTGATCAACAGATTACCGTTTTGATCAATAGTGCCGGAATCAATGAGCTGAGGAATAAGCAGAGTCAAAGCCAAATTCTCCATGGAGGCAGTCCAAAGAGCGGCCAACTTGATCCCGAATTCCTTAGTTACTTCAAACGCTCCAGCGAGGAACGCATCAGCAATGACACAGCTGAACTGCTCTTCTTCTCGCTGACTCAGCAGCAGCTCACGCAGTTGAATCGGCAGTTCTTTCTCCACGCTCTCTGTAAGTATGACTGGATCACTGAGGTTGGAATCGGAACCGATTGATCCACCAAGTGAAATAAGCTTGATCCCACCATGGCTCTGCTGCTCTGTGTTCTTCTGTTGTGGGATAATGATCTTTTGGTGAATGAATTCCAGAGTAGCGACTGTGACATTGATTCCATGGTGGTTAAGCTTTTGGGCTAGCTTCATCATTGGGAAAACATGGCCTTGTTCTGGGTTTGGAAGAAGAAGGACGCGTGGTGTCTGCTTCGTCGCCATGGAAATTGAATTAAATCTCTGTGAACTGATCACTGGATATGATCTGCTGCTTAGTTTAAATTGAAAGGGGACGAAAGATCGAGCTGCATCAATTAAATAACACCGACCAAAACATAGTACTACACGTGTTGTTCAACATAGTACTGCATGCAGTTAGGTGTCTATTATGTAATACACACCGTTTGGTGTGAGCTAGCAATTCAGTTAGTTAGACATGTCAGCTAGGTTGTTAGAGTTTGTTAGCTTTCCCTTTTCGTTTCTCTTCTTCCTCTTCATTTCTGCTTCCTCTATATATAAGTGAAGACTAACTTAATGAAACGAGCAACTCATTTCACCTAAAGTTACATGGTATCAGAGCTCCATTTTTTCTCTCGATTCAGAACTAAAAGCTTCTTTAATCCTTCTTGCTTCCTTCAATGACGGAAGATTTAGAAAATTCCTCTGTGAATAATCACTCTGTTCCTCCTCAATCTACCTATACTGATCAATACTCCAATCCTCTTTTTCTCTCACCTGGAGAGAATCTATCAGTTCCGATCACTTCTATCAAACTCTCAAATGATAATTACCACCTCTGGAGTCGTTCAATCAACGTTGCTTTGAGTATCAAAAACAAGATCGCGTTCATCGACGGATCTCTTCCATCACCGGCGACGACCGACGCTACCTTTGCTGCCTGGAATCGCTGCAACTATGCAGTCCTCAGCTGGCTCCTCAACTCAGTCTCTGACGATATAGCTCAGAGTTTAATCTCCTATGACAGCGCATTCAACGTCTGGACAGATCTGAAGAAACGATTCAGCCAGTGTGATGCGATCCGCATCGCTGACTCCAGGCGAAAATTGCTTCCTGCAATCAAGGTGATAGTACTGTTACTCAATACTTCACGAATCTTAAGATGCTGTGGGAAGAATATCTTCAATACCGTCCCATTCCTTGCTGTGATTTTGCTTCTGGACATCCAACTGTCTGCACCGTTGCCAAACAAGTCTTAGTTTATCAAGAACAAGATTATTCCATTCGTTTCATTAGAGGATTGAATGAAACCTTTGACATAGTACGATCACAGCTGCTATTAATGGATCCTCTACCGGACATTTTAACTGCCTTCAAGTGTGCAGTTCAGCTCGAAAGGCAGATGAAAGGAGTGCTTCCTGTACAATCTATGGAATCCATGGCCATGGCTACAGGTTATAATGCTAGGGCTAAAGCTGCTGATAAGGGCTTATTCTGCCGCTATTGCAAGAAGGACAATCATGTGATTGAAAACTGTTATCGATTGAAAAATAAAAAGGCTAGGGAAGCAGCTGGTGCATCCTCCTCTGGCTCTAATGGATTTGCTGGTTTGACTGCTATGGATGCTAATGTCTTGAGTGAATCTGTCATGCCTCAGTCTGTAGTTCCCACTGAATCTGGTAGGTCTCCAACTGGTGGACAAGTTAGTATGACTTCAATGTTCTTCTCACCTGAAGAAATCACTCGCCTGAGGCTTCTACTCCAGCAATCTGTTGCTAGCACCTCTGCCATAAACACTGATTCTAATGCTTCCATTCCTCATGGTACTTTCATCCTTTCTTCCCTTCCTTCCTCAATTTCTTCTCATTCATTACATTCCTGGATTTTAGACACTGGTGCAAGTGATCATATAACCTGTAACCTATCCAATTTTACCACTTATCATTCTATAACCAACACTCGAATAGTTCTCCCTACTGGTTCTTATGCTTCTGCTACACATGCTGGTACAGTCGTGTTAAGGGTTCAAGCAATCTGGTGCTGATCATTCAGTGTTTATCTTCACCACTGCTACATCGATTGTTGTCTTATTGGTCTATGTCGATGATATATATCATCCTTGCAGGGAATGATCTCACAGTTATTGAGAGTGTTAAACAAAAGTTACACAAGCATTTCAAGATCAAGGACTTAGGTGTTCTGAAGTATTTTTTGGGTTTGGAAATTGCACGCTCCAAGACTGGCATATTCATGAGTCAAAGAAAGTACTGCCTGGAGCTAATTGAAGAGGCAGGGCTATTGGATGCAAAGCCTACTGTTACTCCTGCAGACTACAAACTGAAGCTGGTTTTGGGTGGAGGAACCCCTCTACATGATGTTGCTGAGTTTCGACAAATCGTTGGCCGTTTACATTATCTCACGATCACTCGACCTGACATATGCTATGCTGTTCAGCAATTATCTCAGTTTCAAGCACAACCAACGGATTTGCATTTACAGGCTGCATACAAAGTGGTCCGCTACCTCAAAGGATCTCCTGGTCAAGGGCTGCTGTTTTCTAGTTCTTCTTCTCTCCAGCTCCGAGGCTATTGTGATTCTGACTGGGCTAGTTGCCCCGACACCAGACGTTCCACCTCTGGCTACTGCATATTTCTTGGATCATCGCTAATTTCGTGGAAATCCAAGAAACAGAGTACAGTGTCTCGGTCTTCTTCTGAGGCTGAGTATAGAGCATTGGCTCATCTGTGTTGTGAGGTTCAATGGATTGTTGGTTTGCTCCGGGATTTTGGGATTTCACACGCCTTTCCGGTCTCATTATTCTGTGATAATCAGTCTGCCATTCATATTGCCAACAATCCCGTCTTTCACGAGCGCACTAAGCACATTGAGATCGATTGCCATGTTGTTCGTGAACGACTTCAAGCTGGTTTGATTTCCCTTGCTCATGTGCCTACTGAGCTGCAGCTGGCAGACGTCTTCACTAAAGGCCTGCCTGCCCATCGCCTTCGATTTCTGATTTCCAAGCTTGGTCTGCATTCCATTTACAGCCCAGCTTGAGGGGGGATATTATGTAATACACACCGTTTGGTGTGAGCTAGCAATTCAGTTAGTTAGACACGTCAGCTAGGTTGTTAGAGTTTGTTAGCTTTCCCTTTTCGTTTCTCTTCTTCCTCTTCATTTCTGCTTCCTCTGTATATAAGTGAAGACTAACTTAATGAAACGAGCAACTCATTTCACCTAAAGTTACAGTGTCAAATAAGAATAAGATCCTTCAGTGTAATCTACCAACAGACCCAATGCTCTGCAATCAAAAGCCAATCAAGTGAGGAACTTACCCTGTTCTGGTTCTGCAATAAAACCCCCCATGTCTTCATAACTTGCCACCTCACAAGTCTGATTTAGTTTCGTCAACCATACTGATCCCAATTATAATTTACGGAAAATGGTACTTTGGCCCCTCTACTTTGCCAAGTTAACAAACAGCCCCCTATACTATGAAACGATCAATTTACACCCTCCTACTATGCCAACCTAACAAACAGACCCTTCCATCCAAAACTACATCCAAAATTCCGTTAAGTGATGACTCACCAATATGATTCATTCATAATTAATGACAGTACATTGCCACATCATTAATGACAGTACATTTTTAGTACAAAAGGCAATAAAATATTAATTTTAAATTTATAAATTAAAAAGTATATATTTAAGTTTTTATGGATTTTTATTTTTAATTCTTTTTATAATTTTTTTCTTAGTTCAGTTGAGATGGATGAAAGTCATTGATGTGGCAATGTACAATCATTAATTGTGGATGAGTCATATTGGTGAGTCATCACTTAACGGAATTTTGGATGAAAATTTGGATGAAAGGGGTTGTTTGTTAGGTTGGCATAGTAAGAGAGGGTAAATTGATCATTTCATAGTATAGGAGGTTGTTTGTTAACTTGGCAAAGTAGAGGGGGGCAAAACACCATTTTCCCTATAATTTATTATAATAAGAGAGAATATAAATAGTTCAATTAATATATTGGTAAAAAATTAAAAATTTCTTATTAGTTGTTACCGATATGATAAAAAAATATATTATAATTATCAGAGCTTTCTTGTTGTTGGCAAAGGATCTGCGTCCAGGATTTTAATCCTGGAACAATTCCAAACCCACTGACCGGAGGGGTATTTTTGTCATTTAAAAAAAATATTAAAAACCCTATTCCTCATCCTTTGGCTCCTTCTTCTTCCACGCACATACGGCCGCCGACAACAAAATCTCTTCAAAAGCCCCTGCTCCTCTCTCCGGCCGATTAGCTCCTCTTCGTCCGATCAGCTCCCTCCGATTAGCTCCCTCTCTCCGACCGCCTGCTCCTCCGATCAGCTCCCTCTCTCCGGCCCCTTCCTCGTTCGATCCCTCTCCCTCCGACCTCCTCCTCGTCCGATCCCCTCTCCATTGACTTCAAAATCAGCCCTTGCAGTAATCTGATGCCTCTTTGTGGCTTCGGAGGTTTTCGCTCAGCTGGAGAGGTTCCCGGACAATATAAAGAGGAACGCGAAGGGGGATGGGTTTTGGGTGGCGTTGAATTCAGGAAGAGGAAGAATTTGTAGATCGACGGAGGGAGAAGGAGAATATGATGATTCGGTGGGGGTGAAGCTAAGTGAAGATGGGGAAGTGGTGAAGGTGTTGGACGGAAGCGATGCTCTTGATTCAGTGAGTGAGGTTATGGAAGATGGAAGCAAATTATTGAAGAAATCAGTGGGCAAGAATACATCCTTGAGTTCAAGAAGGGTAAGCTTACTAAATCCAACAGACCAGGTTGTTCTTTAAAAATGAAACCCTGCAGTTTCAATGTTGAGGTTAGGGACAAAAACAGAGATGAAGCAGCTGTGTTGGATTTAGTTAGATTGGCATATCATATCTTTCCTTGTTGGTAGTTTGGTTTACTCGTCTGATCAGATTTAAATAGGTTTCGTGCTATTGGTTAACTAGTTAACTCGATTGGATAACTAAATTCGATAAGTTAACTAGTTAACAACTTGGTAATTAGTTAAATCGATTAGATAACTAGTTAACTCGATTGGTTAACTAGTTAACTCGTTATCTAAATCATGATGTTAACTAGTTAACTCGATTAGATAACTAGTTAACAACTTGGTAACTAGTTAACTCGAATGGTTAACTAGTTAACTAACTAGATAACAAGTTGTTAGCTAATTAACTCGATTAGATAACTAGTTAACAACTTGGTAACTAGTTAACTCGATTGGTTAACTAGTTAACTCGATTAGATAACTAGTTAACTCGTTATCTGAATCATGATGTTAACTAGTTAACTCGATAAGTTAACTAATTTTGATAACTAGTTATCAACTTGATAAATAGTTAACTCAATTGATTAACTAGTTAACAACTTGGTAACTAGTTAACACTGATTAGATAACATTTTATCTAGTTATCTGCTGATAACTAATTAAATGTAAAAACTCAAGTTAACTAGTTATCAATAAATAAAAACTTGTTAACAAGTTATTAGTAAAAATCAGGTTAACTAGTTAACTTGTCCTCGTCGAGAAAAGTCGTCGGAAAAGTTGCCGAACAAAATTGCTGGAAAAAGTCACCGAAAAAGTCGTCGGCGACCGGCGACCAGCGGCCGACGACAGTAGCCGCTAGGTGCATATTGTAATACAAATAAAGTATTTAAAAAATAAATAAAATATTTAAATTAAATATAATAATTAAATTATTTGTGTAAAGTTCTAAATACCCCTGACAAATCTGGACCATTAGATTAGTCAAACGGTCAAACTAGATCTAATGGTTGAGAATGGTTTGGAACTTTCCAAACCAGCATTCTCTTGGATGCTGATCCACTGCCCTTGTTGTTGACCACGTTAAAGAAAATGCCAATTTTCTTTGATTAAAATAGGGTTAATACACATTTTTGCCCTTCTACTATACAAAGTTAACAAACATACCTTTTTACTATTTTCTAACCGATTTAACACCCTCTACTTTGAAAAGTTTAACAAATATGCCCCTCCATTTATCTTTTCATCTATTTTTCGTCCAATGAGTTGATTATACATGTTAAATCATATTATTTGTGCACAACATCACTAATTGGGATGTCCACAAGGTGAAAATATTTAAATTAAAAAGAAAAGATAAAGGAAAAGCACATTATAATCACTATTATGTACGGAGTGTTTGTGGTATTTCTTTATATTTTTCTTTCTAATTTAAATAATTTTCGATTGGGAACATTCCAAACAGCGATAAGATGTACAGATAATAGGACGTGGCACGTACAATCAACACATCGGATGAAAAATAGATGAAAAATTAAACAGAGGGGCATATTTGTTAAATTTTTCAAAGTAGAGGGTGTTAAATTGGTTATAAAATAGTAAATGAGTATGTTTGTTAAACTTTGCATAGTAGAGGGGTAAAAAGGTGTATTAACCCATTAAAATAATAAAACATTTTAATCATTAGGTGTGGCATAGGATTGTTGGTTGTTCATCTTGTCTCTTGACCATAATGCTAGGAGTTCAATCCTTGCCCATGGGAATGGAGTACACACTAACTAAAATGAAAAACGAATTAACATTTTTGTTTATCTAGAGAAATTTTTATCTAAAACAATCTCATTCCTGAAGTTATGGAGAAGAGAGAAAATTCATCAAAAGCTTAGGTGTCAACTTCACCGCCGTGTGAATAATGTATAAACGTGTTTATCATGGTGATATATAATATCACCTTTATTTCTTAGGTGAAATAACGAGGGGTTTTATAGAGGGATAAAAACATTGAACAATATATTATTGGTGATACAATGCAAGGTTTTCAGAACCGGACTGGCGTCGAGCCGGCAAGGTCAAGGGTTCAAAGGTATAATGGGAAAATCGAAGTCGAACCGGGATCGAACCGGGATTCAACCGGAATTAATCGGTGCCGGAGGGGGTCGGCTCACAGTCGGACCGGTCGAACCAGCCGGCCTGATCCGGCATTGAAAACCCTGATACAATGTTCAAATTTGTCAAGGAATGAACAATGGTGATATCTAGTGAGCGAGCCGTTAGTCAGTGGTTCAGTGAATCAGTGGTTTGCTTGATTTGCTTTACTGGTCATAATTAGCTATTTTTCATTTATGGTTCAGTGGTTTACTTGATTTTTATTTGCTTCAGATATGTTGATTTATGTAAATCATTGTTGCCCCTAAATATTAGTGTATTCAATCCCTTATTGGACGATATTTTCGTAATTATTTCGTCTCGTTTGATGATTTTAAGTGAGTTTAGTTCTCTTTCGGCCTTAGGGCCGTTTTACATTGTTTTGCGCATTTTTTAAATGTATTTAAGGTAATAAATAATGTTAGGGAATCAAACCGGGAGTGGAGCATTGAGCGACGCATAATTCTGGACACCACTGAGTGATCCGGGTCGAAGGAAGAAGGGTCAACCACAAAGAAGGGACCGATTTTGAAGAAAACTCAAAGTGTGCGGTTTAGAGCTTACACGTCATGTAAGCTAAACACATTGTTAGCTTACACACCGTGTAAACTACCCAGACGGAAAAAAATTGCCCACTTCAATTAGGAAAAGGTTTGAGAGGGGAATTAGTTTTTAGACTTTCTTAACGAGTTTGACACCATTGGAGAGCAATTTTGGAGATTCTCGGAGCACGATTGAGCGGAAGAAAGCGAAAGATTGGCCAGAGATTCAATTAGATAATCAGCAGGATTAGTTTCTCCCGAAGTAAGATGACCATCTCTTCGGTATTCTTCTCCATTGTTTCTTTGATTTCTCTCGAAATCATAAGTAGCTAAATTATTTGGTTGGCTAGAGGTTGTGAAGACCTTTTAGTTTGATGGTAAGTAACTATACCTCCATAAAGGAGGTCATATGCTCAAATCCACACCCAATTATCTTAAAAAATGGTTTGATTTGATTAGTGTAGTTGAAATTGAAAGGGACGAGAGCTGCATCAATATACATCCAGTAGGTTGAATAATTAATCACCTCCCAAGTAGGTTGAAATATTAATACACCTCCAAGTAGGTCTTGTTTATTATGCCTTCAATAATCAACTAGATTATTTTCGGCGCATTGGCCGATTTTTTTTTTACCGTAGCAACTCATGAGTGGGAGTGATATAATATTTTATTTATTTATTTCAATAATGAAAAGTCAATAAAAATATTGATTTTGAGAATTTTTATTAGAATGATATTGCATTGATAAATATATCTATTATGAACCACAAAATATTTTTAAATAAAATTGTTCAGTCATATTATAATTAAAAGATACATTTGTAAAAAAATATAATTAATGAATATTTTAAATAAGTCATTTTTAACTGGAACTATATGAAGCGAAATTTAAGAAATAGAAAGAATAAAAATAGTAAAGAATAATGCACATGTGTAAAACAAAGCAACAATTATCTGAGTGGTTCTTTACATTTTGGCTTAGTTCCTTTTTTCTCTCTCCAATTAATGACAACACCCACATTATTATTATTTCTTTATTCAATATATTAAAACATATTTTATTTTTTGATGAATGGTGAATATATTACTATCAAAACAGCCGATCAAAATATCAACACCGCTATACAAAAACAAATATTGGTTATGGGAATTGAACCCGACGTGAATCGAACACGCACCTTCTGATCCAGAGTAGCAGGAGAGAGAATCAAGGAGAAGACTTAAAACTTGAAAAATGCTGACGTGTCAAGTGGATTTATCCTTTAATGTATTTGTAGAAATCATCTACCAACCACTCCATCCAGTAGGTGTGAAAACTATGATTATAGTACTAACATGTAGTGATAAATTTAAGTATATTTTAAATATTAATTAAGTGGATTACATTCTAACATAAAATAGGTGATTTTTTGCCATTAAACAATTACAAAAGAGAAATGACATAAACAATCATACTTGTTGTTCAAACTAATTTTTCAAATAAATGATTTCCTACAAATCGGTGTGACTTTAAAAAATTTGTTACCTAAATTTTAATTAATCGTAAAGTTATACTGACAAAAATCAATTCAACACAAATAAAAAATTAATAACAACTCATTTGAAGCATTTGCAAACAAACAAAGTCCAGACTAAAGAAACCATCAACTGTCTAAAAAAATAATGTTCAGGTGTAGTTTTCAACGTAATAAAAATAGAGCCTCAATTGATAAATTTAAAGAATATAGAAGTAAAGATCATGTTATATGCATACTTAGATTTGATGAATATGCTGAATTCAAACTAACGTAACTCAACTCGTTTAATATTCTGAATTGGCAACAGTTAATGACATGTAACTCTTTTTACCTACGATCTCATGACTCGTACCCTTATACACTCACTAACCATTGCTCTTACTAAGCATTCTATATAGTTTTTCGCCTTGTTGGCCGATTTGAGATTCTCTCTCACTTTACTATTCACAACCTAAATAAATCAATTGAATAAATAATTGCCAATAAGTTCCTTAGTTATCTGAACTAAAGACCAATAGTGAAATTATATATATAAATATAATGTATTTTTAATTCTATATGAAAAATAAATTAAAATTGTTCACATGAACTCACTTAATTCTTAAAATCTTTCTACATGAACTCACTTAATTCTTAAAATCTTTCTACATGTCTAAAGTTAGAGAAATGTTTTAAAAATCTAAATATATTCCAACATGTGTCATGAACAAAATCCAATATAGGTTATGGAGCTATACATATTATTTATTTTAAAAGCCCGATGTATCTTTAAACATTTAATTTAAGAAATTAAATCTAGAAAATAAACCATTCTAAGTGAATTTTATATTTAAAAGGAACAATATACATGCATACATAATATATTATTTACTTCAAAATCCCGATGTATCTTTATACCTTTAACATTAGAAAGCAGGAAAATAAAACATTCTAACTAAATTTTTATATTTAGTTTAGGAGAAATAGCACTTTGGCCCTCTCTACTTACCAACTTAACATATATGCTTCTATACTTAAAAACGCTCTTTTTACCCCTCCTACTTCGACAACTTTGTCGCTTGGGTCCTTTCATTCCAACTTTCGTCTTCACAACATTTTATTCGTCAATTTTATCTTATCTAATTATTTATATTTATATTCTCAATTAAAAAAGCTTAGTAAACTAATACATCGCTATTGAAACTAACATGGTATACTGTATACTGAATACTCATCAATTAATGTTACAAAGACAAAAATTAGAATGAAATGAGCCAAACGACAAAGTTGTCGAAGTAAGAATGAGTAAAAAGAGCATTTTATAGTATAAGAGGACTATTGTTAACTTAACAAAAGTTAACAACTATTATCAGAGCAAGAGTTTAGCCACCAATTGGTTTAGCATCCTAGAATTAAATCCTAATTGGATGGTTAAGCCTCAGAAGATATATAGTAAACAGTGCATATTTATCGGACTGAAAAAGTAAATAGTAAATACAAAGCATGAATCTAATTTTACTGGTAGTCTGGTACTCAGATACAGACCCAAAAATTCAAGTGAAAACCACGAAACTAACTCGAAACACAACCATGATTTGGTGACCAAAACTATTCAACACATGAAACAGATCTCATGAACAGAAGCATTTCTAGCACACTACAGCTGCAAAGATTCAATAACATTCCAACCCAGATTCCCATTTTACCAAGGGTTGATGATTTTGCACCCTCATCTAACATCATCAAGCAATTACAGCTGCTGCCCACTAAAGTTCTTCGAGCCATTTTTAACTACCAAAACCCTGAAAACACCATGTAGCATCATCGGTTGTTTAAACTTTATACAGAGTTGTGGGTACTGAAATGTACAAGGTCGGTTTCGAAATGCCTACATACCGAGTCCGACCTGGATTCTTCAAGCTTCTTTTCTCGTTATCCTGTCAGAGAGGCACCAGCAGTTACTTGATTAGCGAAAAGATTCGAGTTTGTATGCATCCATTTAATTTTGAGTTTCTTACCTGAAGCAGCTGATTCCCAAGGCTGTGGTAATTTCATGAATGACTGAAGTAGCAAAGTGCAAATACAGTCCCACTGAATGAACCAGCAAGAATTGTTAAGAATATGCACAGGGGGATAAGATGATATATAGAAATGTATGCAGATAGGTAGCAACCAAAAGGGTTACAACAAACCTGTGAATGAACAATAACCAAGAAGAACCCAGACCTCATCTACCAGTGGAACTCTGCAATGGAAATTCAGCACAAGCATCATCAGGTGGGCCACCAAAAGTAGGTTTTAAGAAATAATATGAAATCGCGGCATACCCATCGTTCAGTTTGGCTGTCAGTGCATTGGCAACGGCTAAAGGTAGATACAACAGGGACTGCAAAGTTTAGAAAAACAACTATGTAGTAAGAAATCTAACAAAGGCTTTTTTGCTCAGATTTTGGACTTCTTTAATAGCTCAAGTCAACACCGTGAATGACAGATCAGATTGAACTAGGGATGCAAAGACGCAACATTTCCAGACTTCGGTCTATTATCCATAGCATAATTCTCAATCAATATAGAGCGCTGAACTTGAATTGAAATATATACAAGTTCACGTTCAGGCAATTAATGAAATGAGTTCACATACCATGCACATGTTGGTTTTCAACCCTTTTGGTTCATCACACAAGTGAGCTAGAATCATTCTCCCCTGTCAAAACAAGCATTAAGTAAGCACCACAAACAAAGTTGAATTTTCTATCTAGCGAGTATAACAACAATTAATACGAGATGGCTACTAAAAAATTAATAAACAAAGCATATGACTAGTGGCTCAACCGGCTAAGTGTTGCAGTGTGTCACTCAAAATTCAACAGGTTAAGAATGTAACACCAGTAGCATGTGTTTTCCACCAGAATTCCTTCCTTCCTTGAGATCAAAAAAACCTTTGGTCTTGTATCCTACCTAGAAATATGGTATGGACACCAGCAGGTGGTATTGTACACACGACCATACGAGGGGAAAGAGGAGAGAATAGAAGAAGGATAATGTCGACGGTTGCAAAGTTGGAAATTTGATTATGCATAGTACAAATTATTTTTCAGAAGATTCAGCATTGCATCCCATATTTCAGAAGTTATCCTTTAGACTAATGTGGTGACTGAACCTCCAATGATTTAACAGGAAAACATGGGAACCTAAGAGACTAGTCATGTCTGAACAGAAAATTAAGGAATATTATGACATATACAACACAAACATCTTACCACAAGAAAGCCAAATGCTAGTCCAGTTCCCAGAACAACCAAATGAGGATAATTTCCCATTATATCAGATGGTGACAAATAACCCCTGCAATATGGGATAAAAAATAAGATTTCTCACTAACTAAGAGCCAAACTATAAGAAACAACAGCAACACAACTTTGACTTACCAAACCAGGATGCCACCCATTAGCACCATGAAGGGATAAATCTGGGATCAGTCGAAAAATATAAGATATCTAAATGTCATATTAACTGCTGAAAAGATCGTCAAGAATGTTATAGAGTTACCATTGCTAAAGCCAGTGCCATACTGATACCACCCTTTCTAGCCTGAACAACTTTGTTAACATTCATCACACTGCAAAACCACAAAAGCATACAAGATGAGTCTGCCAACCACATGTACAGTAATATTAAGTTGAAGTAACAGGTGAAGAACAAGAACGCAATTAAATTAGTCTTAGCAGCTAAGAGAACAAGATAGAGAATCAACCATCCTTGTAAATTTTAAGCTTACTTGGAACCAATTGTAGGTATCACAGCAAAAGCTATCATTAAGTACAGCACTGCTTTGAAAGTTGGAACTTCTGCATTCAACAAAGTAAGGGGGGACAGTAAAGTATGTGATAGAACAAGTAGAAACCCAAGAAAAAAATGAATCTGTCCACAAAACTAAGGAGACTGAACTTCCAAGTAAAGATAATAAACTATAGCAAAGAAAATATGGGAATGATTTAACTTGAGTGCTTACCACTAACAAATGGCACCCAACTCACTATGGGTAAAGACTCTCCAAAATCTTGACTCCACCACTCTGCACCTACAAGCAAAAGCAATCAAGTTACTATTACATGGAATGCACAAAAGAAAATAACAAGCAAACAAAACAGTTGATTCTACTAAGAAATGAATAAATAGGAAAAACCGTGGCTGTTGGTATGAAGACCATACCCACTATGGCAGTAAAAAAATGGGCAAGATAGATGAGCATCAGACCCTCCGTAGGCCCATTAACTACCGGAAGAATGAGGGTATTGGTGAAATAACTGTAAAACACATATCATAACAAAGTAAGCCTCAAGCTTCAAGTATATAAAAATAAATAAGATTTTTTCCTTGCATACCTTTCCCATGTTGCTAAATAAAAGGGAATAGCTGAGATGACCCAGAACCAAAAAGTATATCTTCCACACATTGCAGTACTGCCGAAAGCCATGGCTTCAAACTGGATATCATCGAGGAAAGATGTTAAGAAAAGAAGCTTCAAGCCATATATTACTGAGTGAAAAACTAACTACACTCACTGCACATGCAAGAGCATCACATCCTGCAATACATTGAGAATTTCCAAAAGCTAATTAGAAAAACAAAACACAAGGAGAAGAATGTCAACATCACTTCAGAAACAAAAAAATCACCATGGTCAAACAGCTCGCCCAATGGACTGGAAGAGTTGGTTCTGCGTGCTTGCTTCCCATCAACAGCATCAAATGTCTATTAAGCATTAAGTCAAACAATGAGTTAAGACAAACTTTCAGAGTAATCCATTAACCAACAAATTGACTAAACGAATGCATATATTCCAATAAAAAACAAAGTCATACCTGATACAAAAACAGCAGTAATCCATGGGCAAAGTGAACCCATCTCGGCGGAGCTGTATCCAACTGGGGTGAATATATCTGCCAAACGAACATTGTCAGAAACTCGTAAAGATATGCAGAAACTACAACTTCTTCCCCCATAATAGACTACCAAAACAAATCACACTCACGTATCCAAGCAATGCAGAAGTAAGCAAGAAGAAGAATCCTGTCAGTGTTATCTGTAGAAGTAGAGAGCAACTACTTAGAAATCAGTCTATGACTTAGTCAGCATCACTGAAACCTTAGATAATAACCGGGTGCTTGGAGTAAAGGAAAAGACTTACCATGTTTGGCCTAGAAGCGCAACCAAAAGAAAAGAAAAGAAGAAAAAAAGGAAACTACGTTAGAGATGATTGATGAATAAGCACAAACTCTTCATAAGGCAAAATCATCATGAACCGCATAAGCAATTAGTGCTGGTAAACTATATTAACCTTCAGTAATACACAACTTTTAAGTAACTTTTGAGTGGAGAATCAAGGTCCCAGCAAACAAAGACACGCTAAAACTTTTGCTAATGCATTAGAAGTTCGAAAACCTTTCAAGGGTGCTCATCAAAAAGACCTTAAATCAAAACCAATTCTAAGAACCCAGATCAAATTAAGTAGCACAGCCTTTTTGAAAATAAAAATAAAAATAAAACTTACGGCATCCAGAGAGGGAAGAAGTAAACGCATCGAGACCAGAAGGGCTGGAGGACATATTTGGCAACATAGGAGTGATCAACTCCGCTGTATTTGTATCTATGAAGCGCTTGAATTCCATGGGACCCTATGTACCCCATTTCCTCTCTACTCAGAAACAAATAAGCAAAAGCAGGCTTCAGACCATGGAGTATACCAGAGATTGGATCCAAGAGTGAACAGGAAAACGGAAGCTTACCAGATTCGAGCAGCGGTAAAATCTTGTCTGTCCGTCGTGAACTGGGGAGCGACAGCAAATAGCGCAACTGTATACAGTACCGGGGACGCGACGGCTTTATTTTCCGGTCCACGAAGACGGGAAAACCGATCGATGATTAAAAAACTGTAAAGTAATGTGATTATTATTAGTGGTCTGAGTGATATTAGAATAAAATACATAAAGAAGAATAATCGAATAAAGGTGATTGCATTACAGCAGCAGCGACGTTGGTTCCTGAATCCTGACTTGCTTCAAACAGGTTCAGTTCGGTTGAACCGTTTGACCAAACCCAGATTTTTCCACAGACTAAGCATTTTATAGAAGGAACCATGGATCCTTTTCAAAATCAAAATCAAGCGACGATAAAACTCACTGAAATGCTGAACTTCGAAGAAAGAGAGAAATTAGGTCAGGGTGGCTGGGAAACTGGGGGTCGGGCTCAGTAATAGTATAGGACGGCCGTCGGGCTCAGTATCGGATGGATGTCGGTCATCGATCAGGTGCGTGTGTGCGGCGTGGCGTTGCGTCAGAGCCGAGGTGGAGACGTGGAGTGGAGTCGGAGCAGAGGTGGGGTCGTTCGAGCGGAGGTGGAGCGCCGGTCCGAGCGGTCGAGCGGAGTCGTCGATGATGGAATTTGGAGCTATGAGAGAGAGAATCAGAAGAGGGAAAGGGAAATATGGAATTAGGCTGTTTGGTTGATAGAATTGGGTCCGGGAATTGAGATCCAATTCCCGGTCAATTGGGAATTGATTCAAATAATTGCACTACAATTCTCATTGGACCGGGAATTGAAATCCAAATCCCAGACCCAATTCCATCAACCAAACCACCCCAGGAAAGTTTCACAAAAATTAGTAGGGATATCGGTCAGTCCTGTCAAGATTAACCAAACCATTGACTGACCGAATCTCAAATTGGTTGACCAATGACTAACCGATTTCGATCATTATTTCGTTTTGCCCAATAACCTTAACCGTATTGACAGCCTTAGAGTCAAGTAGAGTTTTTTTCTAGCTCATATTTGACTAGGTTTTTTTTGCCTCAGCTCGAGCTAAATTTGAATTGTCGTATTAGAGCAGTAGAGCTCGTGATCTATTTTTTTATTATAAAAGGGGCATTGATTTCATTAATCAACAAAACAAAGTTGAGTACAAAGCTCAAAAGAGAGCAAGAGTAAGGAAATTTGGAGGGAATGAGATGTTTATTAGGTTGATTATAATATATGAAGGAGTAAATTGATCATACATAGTATAAAAGGCTGTTTATTAACTTGGAAAAGTAGAAGAAGATAAAGGGGTCAAATACTTAAAACGTCCCGAAACTATAGCGCAAGTTACAAACTCGTCCTAAAACTTTAATCCAATACAGAGTAGTCCTATTACTATGAAACGAGTTACAATGTAGTCCTAGTGACGTCATCAATGTACTTTTTCAGTCCATTTTGCCATATCACCGTTGACATGTCATCAAAAACATAATTCAAAATTCAACAATATGATTCAAATCAAATTTAAACTATCACCTATAAATTTTGGTTCAAGCTAAACTAGCGAGTTAATTGATATAATTTGATTTGAATCATTTAAGATGAATTTTAATTATTTTTGATGACATGTCAATGGTGATGTGGCAAAATGGCTTGAAAAGTACACCAATGACGTCATTAGGACTACTCTGTAACTCGTTTCATAGTAATAGGACCACTCTATAACGATTAAAGTTTTAGGACGAGTTTGTAACCACCCTATAGTTCCGGGACGTGTTAAGTATTTGACCCGAAGATAAAAGTACCATTTTTCATGTTTTTATGAGTGAGACTTCGAGCTTTTCATGAACAATTTTAATTCTTAAATAGTCATATACATAAACATATTCGAGTGACTATACTTGCCTTGCCCAATGAAGTACATTCAATAAAAATAAAAATCAAATCCCAAATTTCTCACAATTTTTTAACCTCTGCAATTTAATCAATTATAATTTTTTTATTTAATTTTTAAAGAGTAATCCGACCAACATAAGACTGAGCAACAGACCCAACCCAAAGATCGCCATTCCCATCTTCCATAACCTCACTAACGGAATCAAGAGCATCGCCGCCGCCTCCGTCCAACACCTTCACCACTTCCCCATCTTCACTCAGCTTCACCCCCACCGGATCATCATATTCTCCTTCTCCCTCCGTCGATCTACGAATTCTCCCTCTTCCCGAATTCAACGCCACCCAAAACCCATCCCCCTTCGCGTTCCTCTTTATATTGTCCGGGAACCTCTCCAACTGAGCAAAAACCTCCGGAATCTGATTCCGACCGTCGAGAGGCAGTTTCAGGACACGAAGGGTGCTGGATTCTGCAACTAGAAGGAACGAATTATCTCTGCTTAAAGCTACCCCGTTCGGGAACCTTAGCCCTTTGATTAGAACGGTTAGCTTGTGAGTCTTTGGATCGTAGCTCATTACCCTCCCTGTTCTGTCCAGGCTTATGATCGACAGTATCCAGTTCCTCCGTTGGAAGCAGATGCTGGAGTCGGTGAAGTAGACGACGCCGGTGGCCGGATGGATGTCGAGAGCGTTTAGGAACCTGAAAGGGAGACCTTCTTCGGAAGTGGTGACAAGTTTTTGGGCCACTCCACCTTCTGGGCCCACCACCATAAGCCCAAAGTAGGCGTCGGCTATGTATAATTCGCAGGTGGATGGGCTGAACTTTAGGCCCAATGGTCTTCCGCATTTGGGCTCTAGCTTTGGGTCTCTTGACCCATCGCAAGCCTTCCTGTCTCTGCCCTTAAAAATAACATATATGATTAGGGCTGAATAAGATATTAATTATTGAGAGGTTTTTGGCCTAAATTTTTTAAAATGTTGTTTAAATGAGTAGTTAATTCGTTTATGTGGTTCGTCAAACGCTTAGTTACCTACCAAGTCAAGGCGTGGTTAACCTTTCGGCTTGGGTGGGTACTTAATATCTATTTTTGTATGGTTGACTCCTTTTCTCATGGGAGAGTTATCTTCGGAAAAAAAATTGTTTATCATATAAAATACCCCATTTATAAATATTATGTTAAAACATAATAAATATAGTAATTTTTTTTTTGCTAGAATAAATATAGTAATTCTGTATATAAAAATGTCAAATTCATGATTTATATTCATAAGCCACAAATCCAAGTAATAGTTTTAGAGGATTGTACTTTTTTTGGGCGAGAGTAAATATTGTATGTCAACGTTCATCTCTCGGTATAACAAGTAAAAGTTCATGTAGTGGCTATGAAGAGCATACCAAACCAGTTTGATGGCTGATTTAAGATCTTTATAATATCAAATTAATCTTAATATTTACAATTAGTTGATATCGTTCAATGTAATCTTTTGAATAATGTAATTTTCACATAACAATGTGTCTTACGGGGGAGGGGGCTTGCCTGGATCGAGAAGGGATGGAAAACTCGAGCCAACCGAGTTGAGTAGAATGCCATTTGAGGATCCTTCCATCTGAAACACCAACGTAAGGACCTTGTCCTTTGCAGTCAAAAGCGATGCTCTCTGGACCGTCGACACCTCCTCCTAAATCAAATTTCTGCAGATTATATGCACCATTGCAGACCACTAGAAAGCTCAGAAATACAAGCTTCCAACTACAAGTAAGATAGGTTGTATTCATAATGGACTCAGACAAATGGTTAGGCAGGTAGCAAACAAGGGTAGCTAGTGTGCCTATTTATAACAAAACATACCAGCAAACGGTTACTATTAAATTGACTGGCCATAGTGCTATAAGTAAATCTAGTTGGCAAAATGAGGTCAAAAAGTTCTAGCTTTGTGGCAGTGTGGTCACCTTTACTTTCACTTGAAGCATATTAGTTGTATAATTTGTATTGTTTGTCTGTTTTCATTGTAATTTTCAATTCGAGCTTATACATCAGCCTGCCGTACCAATCATATGATAATATTAAAATCACCCTTTCAAATCACATTTTTCAAACGACCTATAAATAATTTTTTTGAACTAACTAGAACTTCACAATGGTTCAACTTCTGTGATCAACTACATGGACTAAACCTTTGGATAGGGGTACATGGCGACAATGTGATGGAGAGAAGAATAATAAATTTGGTTTGGGCATGCGAGACCCTTCTTTCCTCGTAAAGACTTATGTATAGATCCCTTTTTAATAATCACTTATCATCTAAAAATATTTATGTCTCCCGTACCACACATGGGGTTTGCGATCTCGAGTTGCCTTCCTCATTATTTGTTGTTTAATTCTTCATTTGAAGAGTTTATTTAATACTATTTTGACTGACATGTCAGGGTGAGTTGTGATTTTAGACGGAAAAATGTGATAAAATTGTAGACTAAAATGTTGGGTTATATTGACCAAATGTGTCCGCCAATTTACAAAATGTGTACCATCTCGGTCTTAATTGATTGCCCTCTTTAGATTTAGACCCTCACAAAATTTGTTTTGAAGTGCATGATGGTGACTTTTCAAGAGGTCCATCATCATGCAATACGTTGATTCGAACATTCTTTACATCACAAAAGGTGTTTTAGTTGAGGATTAAGTTGTTTCATATAGTTCATGAATATCTTTCGTGAAATTCGCATACTAGTTGGGTGGTCATGTTGCAACCAATAACGGAACTAGGATTGTGAGAAACCATGAGAAAATATTCAAGTTTAAAGATGAAATATCAGGTATTGTAATTTTATATACAATTTCATCATTTTAGAATGAGAAGATCCTAGACGATAGTCTAAGTTGGTTCACCCCTAATTTCGCGATGGGTTGAAACAAAACTCTTTAAGTGATGGCACATGGTGGTTTCGAAGAACATCAGAGTTGAACCTATGATTTGGGGAGTGGGTAATATTAAAATTTAAAACTGAAAGTGACTGAAACCTTCCCACCTTCCTGCATATAACTCTGCTCTTCAATTTTAGCATTTAACAATTTTGGGTCCATTTGTTTGTTTCACATAATAATTTGTGAAAATAGCACTTTGACCCCTATACTTTTCCAACTTAACAGATAGCTGCCTATACTGTAAAATGTTCTCTTTACCCGATTGTACTTTGACCACTTTGCCGTTTGGGTGATTTTGTTCCAACTTTTATCTTTGTGACGTTAACTAATGCGCATTCACTACACCACATTAGCTCCAGTAGGCATGTACTAGCTTACTAAGCATTTTTAATTGAGAATATATTATATATACACACACACATACTTAGATATGATGAAATCGATGAATAAAATGTATGATTTTAAAACCCTTCGTGTTTTATCATACTCTTCGCGATACCTCCCCAATTTACCTCCTAGCCAACTCTTCGTCTCCTACCTCCGATATATATCTCCGTCGGTGTGCGGATGTGTCCAGATTTAACGTTAAGAAATGATATTGGAATGAAAGGACCCAAAGATAAAGTGACCAAAGTAGGAGGGATAAATGAGCGATTTATGTATATATAGGAGACTATCTGTTGAGTTGAAAAAGTAGAGGAAGTAAAGTGCTATTTTCCCTAATAATTAATAAGGGGCTTTGTTTTCCACTCTGGACAAATCCACTACTGGTTCTATGACTTTTTGCTATAATTGCACATTAATAATAATAACTGTCACTTTATCTCCAGCTGAGAGATATGATCGGCACAATTTTCTTATGATAGATTTGGATTTAGGGGATTTCAAATCTCTAGAGATTTGAAATAGCCAGAGATTTTGGATTCTCTAGCTATTTCAAAAAGCTATGTTCACTTGGGTAATTTGGTGTATAGAATTCTAAAAATATAAAAAATAATAATAAATATGCATATTATGAAAGAACAAAATGGCCTCATTCATCATCTCCGATTTGATATTAGACAAGTTAGTTGGGTTATTTTCGTAAAGTGAGCCCCAAATCTCTCAAATTCCCCTCAAATCTCTGGTCTTAGTAGAGATTTCAGAAAACTCCCCAAATCTCTAGGGGCCCACCTCGAAATCTCTAATCCTCCCCAAATCTCCATCTCTAATTGTGAAGTAAAAGAGATTTTGTCCAAATCTCTAGAGCAGAGATTTGAGCCCCAATCACCAAATCTCTCAAGTAAACGACCCCTCATTGTCAAATATGAAGGCACAATGTCATTACCATTATTATGGTATTAATAAAATGTTCATTATTTTCAATGTGATGGATATTGATTGGTATCATTGTTAAACCGGATTATCATGACGACTTATACGCTAGACTCAAGGTTGCATCAGGGCTAAGGCTACAGTTAGCGTTGCCAAACGCTATTTACCCTGTTATGATATACTTGATTTGATCTTGATGTGCATTCAATATTGTACCACCAACTCATACGCTCTGCTTATACGCCACGATCATACGTCTAAGGGCTAAATCACGATTACTTCTTTCAGTCTTGGATACACCTTACTCAACTCACACCTCTCTCTATTCTCACTGCTTTCCTCCTCTATACGTCTTGCAAGGTACCCATAGACATTCTTCTCCATCAAATTCAACACAGCAAATAATGAATTATTTACTCCAACACACTATAATCTCTCTTCTTCCACATTTATGCACTACCAACCCAATCTTCTAATCCAACATCATCTAACCATACCTAATTGTTTAGGTTCTGACACCCAAAAGTGTCAATCAAACGTTGCGGATATTTTTACTAAAGTGTTAATTTTGTGTTATTCATGTTGGTTGTTATTCGTGTGTTATATATGTTCACAAATAACACATGAATATTACTAATGTTATTCATGTGTTACGCATATATTATTTGCAGATAAAGAATACACTCAAATAAGACATGAATAACGACCAACACGAATAAGACCTCTAAGTCAAAGTGTTTAGGGATGCATGCCTACTAGTCCAACAACGAGGATGGTCTTGATGTAAAAGGTGATGCATCAAATGTCCTAGCTAAGGTGGATCAATAGTTGCTGATATTTGATCATTTCCAGAGGCGTTGCCGGAGTTGAGGCTTTAGGTGGTTCTGAGAGATGCTAATATGACAATCCACTATGTGGCTCACCATGCCCTTCATTACCTCCCAAGCAAGAGCTTTGTATGCCTCTCGGCTTGAGTGCACACTTAACATTTCTATTACCCTGCCAGCCTCCTCACCTACTACAAGACTTTGCTAAAGTGTTTCAACACCGAAACAGTACTAGTTATCATATAATAAAAGGGTAAAAACTAAAAGAAAAAACGTAGGTTTCGTCCATTTGGATGTATGGGATACTTTTTGATTGTGAATGCACATAATCCACACCACATAAGGATGCATTTCTATATGTTGTGTTCACAACTACAGAAGATGGCGTGACACCAATCGGCCTAATTGATAACGATAACAGACAAGACTGTGACTCCAACTATTAGTTAATTCTACAACTTCAGCTTCCACAAAATTCTGCTCATAAATCGCCCAATAAAAGAGCAACAATTGATCTTAGATCACCAATTTCATCAACCAAATCATCTAACATATAGCTCAGTGCTATATCAACACACCATGTACCAGTACTCGGGTCATTCAATGTTGAAATCAAAGCTGAAGTTGTGGAATTAAGGCAACAAACAATGCAAGCAGCAGCCTGTCAAGCAATGTATAGCAGAATTACAGACACTTAACCAAACAAGTTCTAGGAATTCATGACCATGTACATGAACAGAAACAACAAAAGGAACTTCAATTACGAGACTTGTGAAACAACTCTATAAAAATGTCCTGAAAACTAATTCAAGCTATCAGCACAGACAAATGCGATTAAGAATACAGCAACAGTATAACAACAATCTTTCAGTCGATGCCATCTGCAAAAAGTAGCCTGAACTATTCACTCCTTACCAACTGAATACAAAAGGCTATTTACATGCAAATGCAAAGATCTATACAAAATCAGCCTATACAGTGCTGCACTCAATCTCTACAAAGGATTTACATGCAAATGCACAACTATCCGCAAAGAGCAGCCACTACTGGTACTCAGCACTCCTACATTCTGGAAGAACACTTCAGAAACCCTCATCTTCTGTTGTGAATACGAGCAACTGCAAGACCCCTCCTCAGCCATCACTTACTATCCAAACCCTCTTCTAAAGTATGGACAGATTACATCATACAAAAGAATGAACCTTGTGACTATAAAAGCTAACTCACATGAGAAAAACTACTGGTGGAATGAGGCCACTTACACGATAAGGACCCAATTACACATTTTCCAAAGAAACAAAAGGTGGCTTACAAGAACAAAGGAATTACAAGTCAATATGAGCTAAAAACAATTGACTAACATTCCCTTAACATTAGACAGCCAATCTAATCTAACACATCTTCCTCCAGGCAACCATTACAGGTGAATTCTATCATTGGAAAACGGAGTTGTTCACTCCACTCCCTGGATTGATAATAAATGAAAATTCATGTCAATAAGTAATCACAGAAGTTGGTTTTTCCAAGACACTGTTAACTATACAGTTCCCAAATGATGTCGACATCATACATCTACGACAATAAGCAATCTTAAAATCAAAAGATTCGAAAGCATACTTCTGCAACACCAAACAAAATAATAACTATGTACCATCTCAATTCAACCAAACCCACCCCAACGAAATAATAACTACGTAACATCTCAAGGCAACACCATACTTCTGCAGCACCTATCTAGCATTAATTGTGAATCATAACCAGCAATATTCAAACAGAATCCACTAAAGACCGCTATACAAACAAGAAAGCCTGCTATACAGACAAAAAGGCCATAAGATATTATCATACGTGCAAGCAATAGCTAAAGGACAATCAAGTCAGTTTCCTGGTAGCGACCCAGGATAAGCAACCAACACAGTAGAAGTTCATCAACCCACATAGACAATATCCAGAACTACCATAAAGTAAATTATCCAACTGCAGAATACTTCAGTCAAGCCCTACGAGCATATCCAAATTTGTATGCAAGAATACTATGTTTTCTAGCACACAAATATTAGGGTTCACTAATGATATTTTGTAGGATGCAGTAACAAAGAAACAAGGTACAACACTCTCATCCTTATGAATAGAACTTACTTCTTCCCTCAAGAGGTTCTGCATTTTCAGGTCAATGCAGGCAACTGCAAAGGGTGTTGTGGTCGTTTAGCAACCCAAGGGGAGAGGAAATAAGTTCATATGCATGTATAAAGGTCCAGTGATGGTGTTAATCTGATGGCACACGTCTCCGCTTGCCATACTCCACATCCCTAGATCGTGACCTGTGATCATCAGGCGCTGCACGAGACCTACTCTGTTGCCTTGAAGAAGACCTGTCCCAGTCATCCTCATAACCTGAATCGCGTTCTCTCTTACGGTGATCTCTATAACTATCTTTTTCCTCCTTGTAACGGGACTCCTTGTGATCCCTTTCTGATCTGTCCCAGTCCTGCTCCCTCTCATCACGATGCCTCCTATCAGAGGGAGGCATGTCACGGGCAGAAGATCTTTCTTTTTCCCGAGGGGCAGTACTTGACCGTCCACCCTTTTCTTGATTTGCCTCTCCATAACCATAGTCAGACGCACCATCTTCAGCACCATAGCTTGACTCTCTCGTCTTTCTTCCATGCTCTTCTCCCCATCCGCCCATGTTTGTCTCAGACCACATACCCATGCCAGGCCCTTCCATTCCAGAGGAACCCATCATTCCCATAGCATTTGGAGCCATCCCACGGCCAAAAAATGCTGGGTTGACATGAGGAGCCACACCAGCAAGTCCCATAGCATTGACATCAGGAAATGAAGGGAGCATACCTGGAAATCCAGGACCTCCCCCAAATCCTCCATAACCAGCACCTCTACCCATGTATGCTGCATCAAATCCAGCACCCATCATGGCATGTGGGGGCATCATTCCAGCACCAGGCCCACCAAATCCAGGACCACCGAAGCCCTGTCCATAACCTCCACCATTCAAGCCACCTCCAACTCCAGCAGCGCCCCCTATCATACTCTTAGCACCCATGCCTCCTCTTCCTCTAATTGGTCCTCCAAGAACACCAGGTGCACCGCGTCCCCATCCACCCCCCCTTCCAAAGTTCCTCCCACCATCTGCAACTGGAAAATTCACAGAGCCACCCCTCCCAGCACCATCATTCATAGGTCTTCTTCCTTGTGTCTGTGCTTGAGACTGATTCTGAGTTTTGTTTGTGTAAGATGCTCCCATTTGCTTTATTGTTTGCGGAGAAGCAAAGGCCACAACACAAGCTCGGCCGTTGAACATGAACCCATTCATTCCTTCTTTGCAAGAGTCTGCAGAAGCTGCCTCATAAAATTCAACTTGGCAATAGCCCTTAGATTTACCACTAGCCTTTTCATCATAGAATTTTATCTCTTTGACCCTTCCATATTGAGAACAAACACTCTCAAGCTCAGCATCAGTTGTCCACCAATGCAATTCTCCAACAAACAGCATAGTTGAACCATTCTGTATAGTAGGCCTTATTTGATTTTCATTGATTATATTGGCATCCATATTTATGTTTATATGATTACCAGGCATCTGTGGTGGAACACCTGTTACATTACCTGTTCCTGCACTAGGCATAGAAGGTGGCTCAATGGGAGCTTTCCTAGTCATATCAGAAGAGTTAACTGCAATATTGGATGGTACTGTCACTGGCCCTCGAAACCCCATATTTCCAACTTGGGTATCATGTGCCATGTCCATGACCTTTCCTTTCTGTGAAGCAGATCCATCTGGGTAGTCATCTGGTACTTTTTCTGGTCCCTTGATTATCCCAAGAACCTCCTTTTCCTCTTGCAAATGGGCTGCAGGATTAGAATACTTCCCTTCAGCAGCAACTTCAGGAATTTCTACTCCTTGCAAACTAGCACCACCACCATCAGTAACCGATTTCGATTCAGGAGCATTCTGACTGTTGACCGTCCCATTACTAACATTAGCAGCTGGTGGATCAGATCGTTGCATTTGCATGAAATTCTCACCAACATTCACATCATTATAAAGATCATCATACTCATCATCTTCGTCCATCTCTTCCTCTGCAAGAGCAGGAATGGTACCACTTCCCTGGTACTGCAACTTCTGAGCACTTCCGTATTCCTCATCCCCAAAATCAACTTTATCATCAGCCATTAGAAGCAAAACCTTAAACACAGAAAAGAAAAAACGAAATCTTTCAATTCCAATGTATATAGAGAGGAAACTATAATCACTGCCGAAACAAAGCAATTACTCATAAGAATCATCTAACTGTCACATTTGATACACATTAAGCAAGAGCTTGCAGAGAAAACAAAAATCATTTCTGTAAGAGTAAATATCACAGTTTTGCCAAAAAAAAAGTAAATATCACAGTAGTAAGTTCGCCGCCAATGCCACAAGATTAAGTAATGTCACAGACGGTAGGACTTCCAAGTTAATGCTTCTCTATGGATAATCATACTGACTCGCATTTCATGATATGTCATAAAAGTAACTACATAGCAGCTAGTAGAACTTCCAATTTCATCCTAATCCATCTCAAATGAAGTTTTCCCTCCAGTGAAGATGGAAGAAGAGAGAAGAATACCGTGCGAGACCAGCAAAGCCAAAGCCAGAGGCGAGAAGGAAGAAGAGAGACAGAGCAGTAGCAGAAGAAAAAGAAGTGAGAGGACGCTCAGTCCTTGCTGCTAAGAAACGTGCAAAGACAAAATAGGAAAGACAGATTAGCATGTTAACAATGATAAAAACGAGAGGCAAGAACACATTAACATGACTTAAGTCCTCAAATCAGGTTAAGGTCAGAAGAACAATGGAAGTTCCCTAACAGCTACACTAGGCAGTGCTGTCCCAGATAGAAGACAAGCACAGTTGACAGGGGTCTCATGTCAATAACAAAGCTCAAGCGTAATAGCAACACATAAAATGCATTAGTCAGCCAAGTTTAGTATTTACTGCAGGAAACATATGGGCATCAAAATCAAAGTCTCCTGCCTTGCTCAATCTCGTGTATTTCTTTCTTTCCTTCTCTGTTTGATTTTTTGTTGTACTTTTTCTTATGTGAATGTGATGTTGTATTATTTACTAGAGAAAGACAATAGCTACCTTGAAACAGGGTGCTCCTGTCACTATACAGGATGAAAACGAAAGGAAGTAAAACTCTAATTGCAGTATAAGAAAGACGGTGGAGGTAACGACCCTAATGGCAACAACTCTAACTCTGCCTCTAGAGGAAACTGGTGGCAAGGTTTTTCTTTTTTTCATTATAATCCGATTAACGTATTAAGTGTATTGACCTTGTACTAATAAAGAAACTTCGTTGAACTCATGCAGGTTCTCTCTATTATTAGACCCTTGCACTACCCTTTAACTCGTCACCTATCACCTAATTACGGTACGGAGCTTGCACCCAGTTGTATTTGCATGTTCGACAATTGGTTCAATTCTAGTTATGTTGACACTGATGTAAGTATACAGGACTAGCTAGATTGTCCAGGAAAATAAAGATGTCTGGGGCAGGGGCGCTTGCTAATGTGTTAGTAGTTATAACTTATAACTATGATGGAGTGTGTGTTTACTACTACGATGGAAGCCTAGTTGAAGAGAGAGGAGTCAGCCGGCTGGATGAATGAATGGATTAATGGTGATCATCATCATCATGGCTGGCGGCATAATTTATGTGAATGAGATAGAAATGTAATGGTGTGTTAGCTTATGTTGACTTTTTTGGCTTTTTTTAATTTACTCCCAACAAATTAATTTACTATCAAAAGCCCGCCCAAGAAAAGGAGGAAAAAACAAACCTCCAGCTTCCCTCCATATACTTAGGATATACCTGGGGGAGCTTTCATCAGCAGCAAAACAAAGAAGAAGAAGCAAGGTTTGGCACGTGTTATATTGCTTTCAGAGGAAGGGAGAAATGCATTCAGTTCCATGTATTTTCATAAAAAGATTACTAATATGTGAAATTGGAAACTCAAGTAACTAGGACAGTCAATCACAACAAACAAGTATGAAAACAAACAAGCAACAAAAACATAGGATCACAGTTGCATTTCAAAAGGAAATAATTGAGTTCTCAAAATCATGTGGAGCACAGAATGAACAAGTTAGGAGTAGAGATATGTAGGGGTGGGAGTCGGTCGGTAAAAAACTGATTTTTGTCGGTCGGTTAAAGGTTAACCGAATTTGTACAATCTTAACCATTGGCCGACCGATTTTTGTTTGCTGGAATGACCGACCGATTTTTGTTAGCTGGAATGACCGACCAATATCATGTACTGTACATGTACAACGGAAACTGGGACGTAGTCATCATTCACTCTTAATCACCAACATTCACTATTATCATAGTCATCAGCATTCATGTACAATGGAAATTGGGACATCTGAATTAACAATATCAAGAAACTTATGAGGTTTAACTTTTAAGAACATTCACCTGTTGAGTGTTGATGATGCAATGCCGGAACAAGCCAAACTCAATCCAACTGTAGAATCGTCAGGTCTGTTGCAAGAAACAAATTGAAACATTAGGGATAAAGTTGGGATACAGTTGAATACGGGAATGAATATTATTGATGAGCCAACTTGCATAACAGTACCTATGAGACTGCCAGAAAGATCATACGCTCTCATATACGAAGAAGCTGACAGCAATGTTTGGTCCAACACCCTACATTGCCAAATGATAAGAGTCAAGCAAGCATCAAGAGAACCTAAGACAACTAGGTGCAAAGCACATGCCTGAGAGACATTAGGCCATCATATAGAGTTAACTGCATTTTAACATCCACTATACACAAGAATCAACTGAAAAATAAACAATGACTTAGTTTAGTCTAGCAGAACATAAAAATAACAAGCACATGAATACATGATGACGGCGTTTAGTTTCTCTGTGAATTCCGAACACATTCATGGAATTTACTTCATACTTGGTACAAGTAGGAAATTTAACTGAAAGAAACCTAATAGATACGAATTCGGTTAAACAGAAGACCAAGTAGCTACGAAGAAAACTACAAACAAAGTTGTGATTATGACAGCTACGAAGAAAATTAAACCAGAAATGTTCAAATCGACGTAATTGTAATGGTGAACTTCGAAGAACGACAGAAATTAGGTCAACGAGAAAACCCAACGATAAAACTCACTGAAATGCTGAACTTCGAAGAAAGACAGAAATTAGGTCAGGGTGGCTGGGAAACTGGGGGTCGGGCTCAGTATCGGATGTCGGTCATCGAGCAGGTGCATTGTGCGGCGTGGGGTTGCGTTGTGTCAGAGCCGAGGTGGAGTGGAGTCGGAGCAGAGATGGGGTGGACCGGTGGAGATGCGGCGGTCGTTCGAGCGGAGGTGGAGCGCCCGTCCGAGCGGTCGAGCGGAGTCGTGGATGATGGAATTTGGAGCTATGAGAGAGAGAATCAGAAGAGGGAAAGGGAAATTTGGAATTAGGGATTTAGCTGCTTTAGCTGTAGGAAAGTTTCAGAAAAATTAGGGATATCGGCCAGTCGGTTAAAAATGGTCAACTGCCGGTTAACCACGGTTTGACCAATAACTAACCTGTCATGATTAACCAGACCGTTGACCGACAGAACCTCAAATCGGTTGATCGATGGTTAACCGATTTTGATCGGTTATTCCGTTTTGCCCACTAACCTTAACCATTTTGCCAGTCGTAATTGTACATAATTTTTGCTAGATATGAATAATGCATATCCAGATTTTCAAGTGTTTGAATAATATTCTTTGTTTATCAAGTATGTTTCTATGAAGATCTGCTTTTCGATCGAACAACTTGGGACCGAGTGACCTGTAGATTGCCAAAGAGCTCGAGATTTATCCCGAATGGATGAGCATCCACCACGTCATTCCGCCAGCACTCCTCGTCCGTTGGCAGCTGCCCGATTCCCGAGAAGGCGCCTGATGGCGATTTCCGCCGCCATTAGAAGGAACAACGACAACTGGAAGCCACCATACGACGGGCCCAAGTCCCACATGGTGACGAAGGGATGATTGTGCTGAGAAAGCCGAAGAGATGAAGACTGCGGAGCAAAGTAACGAGCCGCCGGAGGAGTGGGCCGATTGGGAGAAGCAGTACTACGCCATTTACGTCGATTGAGTCTGCAAGTCTTTGGGGGTTATGCAGCGGTCAATGATGAATACAAGGCCCACTGTCGCTATTGGCCTTTTGCTACTCGTCGTTAGTGTTCCCTTGTCGACTTTGGTTGTGTGGCGTCGAGGATAGCGGAAGCTGCAGATGGGGTTTTCTCCACCGCTGCGCTGCAAGGGAAGGCAGAAGAAGAAGTAAGAGCGAAGAGAAAGGGGTAGTCAGATAGTGTTTGTGGATTTTTTTGATTAGGTTAGGAAAGGAAGAGATTTGGGTGGCTGATTTTTTGGGTTTAGGTTTAATAAGTTGGTTCAAGTAGTGCGGTTAATTCAAATCGGGTCAAGAGTATTGTTTTAAAATATTTTAAATGATGTGGACCAGTTGATGTGGCAAAACAGTCAAAAAAATCTTCAACAGCGTAAATAGTACCACATCGTGACGGAGTCCTTACTAACGAGACTAGTCTATAACAAATTAAAGTTTTAGGACTGATTTGTAACCTAACCCAAAATTTCGGGACTATTTAGGTATTTGACCCAAACTCAAACTCAAGAACAATCATATATTTTAAGATTAGCAAACACAACCCACTATAACTACCTCCAAACCAGTTCAACAACTTCAGCTTCTCCAAATCCCTAGCAAAGCTATACCAAAGACCTTTTAGGAATTCATAACCATGATCAAACTAAACTGAACAGATTACACGAGTTTCAGTTTGAACTACTAATACAAGAACACGGGTAAACCACCACCCAACACATCTAAAGGGTGTCATTAGTTATTTTGAAGGAACCACCTGGAACACCACTAGTGCCTCGACTGGACTAATGTTTGTCGGAAAGATCAGCGATACGTTAGTCCAGTCAGTGACACTAGCAGCATTTCATAACGACAAGGTAAAGGTGCACCCTTTAGATGAGTTGGGTGCGAAATACCCACAAGATGAACACCATAAAGAACAGAAACCAGATAGATATATGCATCAAAACCTCTACAACTTGAAGCAAAGCTACAAAAGAATACATGTGATCTGCTGCAGTAATACAAAACAAATCATCACCTACTCTTCTAGGTAAAGATTCAGAACATGTACATCAACATCGGTACAAAGTAACCTTGAGCACGCCAAAGAATCGGTCAGTCCCAGCCGCCTGCAACGAGACTCACTACGCATCACATGCAAATGACAAGATACACTGTAACTGAAGTCCCCCTCTAATGTAATCACTACACTTCCTACTCTAAGGGTATGGACATATTACATAGGTAAATTACAAGGCATCCATCATGTACAAAATATGGACCCTGTGGTAATACAATCTAACTCTCAAGATAGCAGCAGCAATAGTAACAACAACAACAAAAGATTCTAGAGGAGGAGGCCAATTACATGCCAATGACCCAGTTACACAGTTTGCAAAATACACAAAAAAGTTGATTTACATGAAAAAAGGACATACAGGTCAACACGAACTAAAACAATTGACTAAACATCCCCTCAACATTTGGCAGCCAATCTAACATAATCTTCCTCCAAGCAACCATTATAGTTGAATTTCTATCATTGAAAATAGGAGTTGTTCACTTCACTCCCTGGATTGATGATAAACGCAAAAATCGTCGTGTCAATAGACAAATCAAACAACTGAATCTTTAAACAACACAGGAACCTAAACCAACAGTCTACAAAGATCATACTTAAGACTAAGCAATCTCAGAATAAGAAGATGTAGCCACCAAACAAAATAGATTAGCTAACCAACAATGACAGGAAGCTAAAGCCTAGTAGCAACTTCTCAGTTCAGCCAAACCTAACCCCCCAGAAAGTGAGCTATATACGACCCACTTCGAAGAGAGATGCCGAGGTTAGACATCATCTTGAAGTAAACACCTATATGGTGACAATACAATATCCACATGCAGTTCTAAGCTATACACACTTCAAATGGTTTCATACAGTATTAAACTTACCGGACACGCAAGAGTGAGAGGCTAGACAACATACTCTTAAGAGAAAAAAGAATATACGAAGATATGTGACAAAGTACGAAAAGAGAATCACGTCTCGGAGACCTCAACTTAAGACTTTCAAAAGGTTTGGCACGTGTTATATTGCTTTCAGAGGAAGGGAGAAATGCATTCAGTTTCATGTATTTCATAAATAGATTACTAATATGTGAAATTGGAAACTCAAGTAACTAGGACAGTCAATCACAAGAAACAAGTATGGAACAAACAAGCAACAAATACATAACATCATAGTTGCATTTCAAATAGGAAATAATTCAGTTCTCAAAATCATGTGGAGCACAGAAGGAAGATGTCAGGAGTAGACGTACGGGTCAGCATCCCCCAGGGCAGATTTATTGGTCCATAGCAAGGATTCAAACAACTAAAGCAGGAAAACATGAAGACGAACACTATCCCACAACTCATTCACACTGAAAGGCCAATGAAACAAGAAAGAAGTGGCCAATGTGAAGGTTCGTTCGAGGACGCAATCCAGCTTTCATTACACCTAACAATAAAAGACACACAACTACAGTAGGACTGCAATACAGACAAGAAGCTCTAAGGCCTTGCCATGTGGTTAGCAAAAGAAATTAATGACGTCCAGTTCTAATGAGTGTGAGGGTGCAGACCAAAAGGTTATAGTAATTCCCAATACAAAAGATATAACAGATATTGAGGCTTCTGTTAGACGATATAATCAGTTTAAGACAAGACAAGTTCATCAGCAAACAAAGATAATATCCAGAATAAATGCAAGTTCAGCGAGATGTTCAACTGTTAAACACTTCAGTCTAGCCCACAAGCATATCCATATATGTATGCATGTAAGAGTACTATGTTTTCAAGCACACAAATACTCGGGTTCTTCTTATAATATTCTGTCATCCTTATGAGTAGAACTTACTTCTTTCCTCAAGAGGTCACTATCTGCATTCAGGTCGATGGAGACGTATGCGAAGACTGGTCGCTTAGCAACCCAAGAGGAGAGAAATGAAATCCAAATATAAAGCGTTGTGATATTGTGTCACTCTGATGGCAAACGTCTCCTCTTGCTGTACTCCACATCCCTTGATCTTGACCTGTGAGCTTCTTCTGGTATTGCACGAGACCTACTCTGTTGCCTCGAAGAAGACTGGCCCCTATCCCAATCATCGTCATAGCCTGAGTCACGTTCTTTCTTCCGGTGATCTCTATAACTATCTTTTTCCTCCCTATAACGGGGCTCCCTGTGATCCCGTTCTGATCTGTCATAGTCCGGCTCCCTCTCATCACGATGTCTCCTGTCAGAGGCCCCTGACATGTCACGTCCAGAAGATCTTTCCTTTTCACGAGGAGCAGCACTTGAGCGTCCGCCCTTTTCTTGACTTCCCTCTCCATAACCATAGTCAGATGCGCCATCTTCAGCACCATAACTTGATTCTCTTGTCTTTCTTCCATGCTCTTCTCCCCATCCGCCCATGCTTGTTTCAGACCACATTCCCATGCCAGGCCCCTCCATTCCCGATGCGCCCATCATACCCATAGCATTTGGGGCCATCCCACGGCCGAAGAACGCTGGGTTGACATGGGTGCCACACCAGCAAGTCCCATCGTATTAACAGAAGGAAATGAAGGAAGCATGCCTGGAAATCCAGGACCTCCTCCAAATCCTCCATAACCAGCCCCTCTACCCATGTATGCTGCATCAAATCCAGCTCCCATCATAGCATGCGGAGGCATCATTCCAGCAGCAGGACCACCGAATGCAGGACCACCAAAACCCTGTCCATAACCTCCCCCATTGACACCACCTCCAACACCAGCACCCCCCATCATATTCTTAGCACCCATGCCTCCTCTTCCTCTAATTGGTCCTCCAACCCCAGGACCTTTGTTCAGGACGCCAGGTGCACCACGTCCCCATCCACCCCCTCTTCCAAAGTTCCTTCCACCATCTCCAGCTGGATAATTCATGGTGCCGCCTCTCCCAGCGCCATCATTCATAGGTCTCCTTCCCTGTGTCTGTGCCTGAGGCTGATTCTGATTTTTGTTAGTATAAGAAGCTGCCATTTGTTTGATTGTTTGTGGAGAAGCAAAGGCCACAACACAAGCTCTTCCGTTAAACAGAAAACCATTCATTCCCTCTTTGCAGGAGGCTGCAGAAGATCCGTCATAAAATTCAACTTGGCAATAACCTTTAGATTTACCACTAGCTCTTTCATCAAAGAACTTAATCTCCTTCACTCTTCCATATTGAGAACAAACACTCTCAATCTCTGCATCAGTTGTCCACCAATGTAATTCTCCAACAAACAGCATAGTTGGACCATTCTCTATAGGAGGCCTTATTTGATTTTCATTCATGATATTTGCATCCATATTTATGTTCATTTGATTAGCAGACATCTGAGGAACTCCTGTTATGCTACCTGCTCCCGCACTTGGCATAGATGGCATAGATGACAGCTCAACGGGAACTTTCCTAGTCATATCAGGCGGGTTACCCACAATATTAGATGATATTGATGCTGCCCCTCGGAACCCCATATTTCCAACTTGAGTATCATGTGGCATATCCATAACTTTTCCTTTTTGCGAAGCAGATCCATCAGGATAGCCAACTGGACCCTTTTCTGGTCCTTTCACTATCCCAGGAACCTCCTTTTTGTCTTGGAAGTTTGCTGCAGGATTAGAATAGTTCCCTTCGGCAGCAACTCGAGGAATCTGTACCCCTTGTGAACCAGCACCGTCACCAACAGCCGATTCACCTCTTGATTCAGGAGCATTCTGAGTTTGAAATGTTCCATTACTTGCATTAGCAGGTTGGGCTGGCGGATCAGATCGATGCATTTGTAGGAAATTCTCACCGACGTTCACATCATTATAAAGATCATCATATTCATCATCTTCACCCATCTCTTCATCTGCAAGTGCAGGAATGGCACCACTTCCCTGGTACTGCAACTTCTGGGCACCTCCATATTCCTCATCCTCAAAATCAATTTGCTCGTCAGCCATTACACCCAAAGCCTTTAAACACCAAAAAATAAAAGAAAATGATAACTCTCAATTCCAATTTATAAGGAAATATTACAATCACTGTTGGAACAAAACAACTAATTATAAGAACGATCTAAATAACACATTTGAATATTTGATGCCCATTAAGTAGGTCTTTCATAATTAATAGGTGAATCTAATGGAATCATCTGAAATAAAAAGATCACTTGACAATTACAGAATAAAGACTCTTCTTGAAAGCAAATAAGAAACAAATCAGGTGATACATTGAATACCTTCCAAATAAATGTTTACAAGCTGGTAAATAGAATGAACAAATCCAAACAACTTTGCAGAAACTATAACTCAAAAAACCACTATCATCAATAAACTGAAAGCCCATAAGTCGGTCAAAACCATCTCCTTTTGTGAAGTTTCAACATCTGAATATAACTTCAGCATCTCAAATGACAATCATCATTCAAACATCGAGCTTGATCTTAGAGTTACACAACAAGGGAATATCAAGACCTCCCGAGAACATCTCAATTCTTAAATTGTCTGGGAAATTAAGTTACATGCTCGCTGAAAGAGGAAATACAATTAAAACTCAACTAATCTCTTTCCTAGTAAGCAAATAATCAATCTTCAGACCACTATTGACCAAGCAGCTACACGGAATACAAGAGATTTGATTACAGGAAGCACGGAGAGATGACATCCAGTATAAAGATCTAGAAATGAAACAGCAAAATGAAACGAAGATCTCTCAACATCACAATCGGAAGCCACATAATCGGCCAGAGCACCAACTGGATCCAAAAACTAGTACAAGGAGGAGGAAAAAAAAAAGACAACCAATAGATTGATACCAAAAGCAATCTGCACGATGATGACCAAACGAGCGAACAGACTCGGAGCTGGAAGCCGCAACAATCGCAGAATTGATCCAAATGGAAGCTCCTAGAAACAGCGTTACAATTGAATCAGACACAAGATTTGAAATCGAAAACATTAGAGTGGAAGGTAATCCAAATTCCCAAAGTATCCACCTTCGCGGAGACGGAGCTTACCGATAAATTAGGTATACAGGGTTAGATTGAAGATGAGAAATGGAGTCACATCACAGATTGGTTCCGGCGATAGTGACGATGAGGCTGGCTCCCATAGCTAGTTTGTTTGTTTGCGTTGTGGTGCCTGTCTGCTGCCGTTTCACAGAGAAAACCGAGGCTCTAGCAAGACCCGTACAGACAATGTTCGAAGAGGATGACAAAAAATAAATTAATTTGACTTTAGCTACTTCAGACCAGTTTATAAGCTAAAACTACAATTCAGTCCCTGTAATATTAATGCAGTACGTTTTAGCTTATATAATTTCGTAAGAGTACCATTGTTATTTAGGATTGGTTAAATTGATCCATATTCGTCCAAAATTGATTATTGATCAATCTATCAATGTTTTAATTGTTTATAAAGTTATTTATTATTCACAGTGTTGTAATGTTGGTTGATTATTTGTCCTAAAATGCATCAAAATAATATAAAGAAAACATCGAAATTATCCATAAAAAGTTCATATGTCAAGGGCGGATGGGATGAGCAGCAAAAGTGGCATATGCATCAAGTAATTAGCCAATGTGTTGGTTGTTCGCTCTCCATACACCTCAAGTAATTTTCTCGAAACTCGTTCAACCTTTATGTTCGTCCATTATTCAGTATCTAGTCTCAATATCATAAATCATCTTATCATGGACTCAAATCCCGGAGTAGCATGTTGATGATATGATTGATATTGCGGTTGAAATTTGTGTTCGGACACACATAAAATTGAACCTACTGAGAATGGATGATGTGAAAATGAACAACAAAGTGGTTGTAGTTTAGTGGTAAGAATTCTACGTGTAGTCGTAGAAACTTGAGCTCAAATCCTAGTAGCCACACTAAAAAGTATGTTTATAAAGCATTTTAGGATAGTGTTACGTCTTTGAGTCCCTTTGTGGCAATTCTTCTGAAGGCTTAGAAGAGTGGATGATGGGCTAAATTGTTAGAAGGTTTAATAGGGGATGGGCTGAAATGTTTCCCTTTAAACAAATTATGTATAATACAATGCAAACATAATGGATCAAGAAGTAAAACATAATGAACATCGATAGACAGATTTTGCCCACCTAATTATGAACATGTTCAACTTTAATTATACAATCTTTACCCAACAACTCATAGAAAATGGCCACCTCATAAGAATACTAATATGGTGGTCTCAACCTAGAGGAGCTAATTAGAGCGATTCAAATTACACACATACTCTATAGTATCATCTCTCTTAAATAATCTATGAACATGTAACTGATAATAATCGATCGGGGTTGCTCCAGATATTTATTCATTTTCGGACTTTAGTGGAAAATTGTTTTGCACGGCCCATACGATCCTTCCATGCAGATTGGGGCGGCGAATATCAACGTCTTTCATCATATCTACATGGAAATGGAATCATGAAGCAGACCTCGTGCCCTCACACACCTAAGCAGAATGGTTGTGCGGAACGGAAGACACCGTCTTATAAAGGAAATGGGGCGTTCTCTACTTCATCATGCGATTGTCCCGCTTGAATACTGGACCTATGCGTTTCAGACGGCTGCATATATACCTGGTCAATCGTCTCCCAGCTTCCCCAATTGATTTTGATTCTCATTATCATCATTTATTCAACACTTATCCTAATTATACTCACTTACGAATTTTTGGATGTCTGTGTTTCCCATGGCTGAAGCCCCATGCTAATCATAAGTTGGATCCCAAGCCCCCGCCATCAGTATTTCTTGTCTACAGCCTCCGACACAAGGGTTACTACTGCCTTAACCTATTTACCTAGAAGGTACAAATTTCCCGACATATCCTCTTTGATGAAACAATATTTCCGTTCCAAACCCCCCATACCACCACCCTTTTTCCCTCGGCCCAACCTCCCTTTGCCGGTTCCTCCTCTCCCAACAGTTGATCCAACTCCACAATCCATACCACCTAGCCCGAGGCCGAACCGGTTCCCTTAAGCCCAAAATTTATTCAGCTGAATCCAAAACAGTTTCTACCAAACCCTCTTGCTATACACAGGCATCCAAAATCAAATAGTGGAAAATTGCAATGAATGATGAGTTCAATGCCAAACTTCACAACAACAGATGGATTCTTGTTCCCCCGCCATTAACAAATCATCGCATTGTGGGAAATAAATGGGTATATCGCATCAAGCAACACCCTGATGGCACTATTGCCCGATATAAAGCTTGTTTGGTCGCCAAATTCTATCATCAGACGGAAGGCCTCGACTATACAGAAGCCAGTAATGCCATAAGGGCATCCAGTATGGTCACTAGGACCCCAATAATGCCGATACATCAGCCTAGGGGATTGCGTAATCCATGGGTGGGTCACCTGTACTTTCACCTAGTTAATTCCAACCATTAAGTTAGTCTACCACTATCTATGCAGGTTAGCCACTATTACGGGAGTTCATAATGAACGTCCCCAGTATCACATACAATACAACCAGTAGAACAACGTGATTGTCATTGACAGTCCCAATAAATCAACCAGAAAACCATAACTGTAACTCAATCCATTAACCAATTTCCAGTAATTAATCGTTAACCAATTCCACTTTTCAATGCCATTAACCAATTCCACTAACAACAACCATGCCAGTAATATCGCAAGCACATAACTGATACACCAATCAGCTAACATCCTAGGGTATGGATCATAGCAACAACTGAAATAAACCCCTCATCTTTCTAACGACAAAAACATTTGTTGAAACCAAGACCTTGCTTCTCAACTAAACCTCCTCCAACGAACCCCTCATCTTTAAAACGTTACAAAGTAGTTCGGAAATTTCAAATCACGTTACAATTCAGTACTACAATCACTTAATGTCGCATTTTTTTGGCTGTTTTGTCCTGTAACTGTATACATGTCATAAAAATGGATAAAAAACTTGAGTAGTCCCGATTCATGGTGTGGGGTTATTGCAGAGATTTGAAGAGAGAGTAGAAGATATCATGGTAGAAAAGTTAGTAATCCCACACCTTAATTCCCGCTCTTCTAAGTGTGACGGGATTGCAAATAAGATGTGGAGTGATGAGTGTACTAGTAATTAGTCGAGTTTAGACGAGTGTTATATGTGATTCACTTGAATTCTAGAAGTATGCATAATTTGTAATTCAACTAAAGTAATGAACACAATTATTATTATAAAATTATATAATTTCATAATTTACAAAACACAAAGTAAACAGAATTTCAATTATACGTAAATTTTAAAATTCTCCCAATTATAAAATTTTAGATAATTTATAGTGAACATGGCCCTGGTGTTATGATTTATTAGATTTTATCTACAAATTTATCAAACCTAATAAATGATAACAAGTGTGTTCAACCCAACACGAAGAGAAAGTGGTCATATGGTGCGAATCAAGTAAGCAAATGCATTTGATAGTTTTGCATGAATACTCTTTGTTGGAGTCGAAATGAATATGATTAAATATACAATATGATTAAATCACCATAGTAGCATGCTTATCTTGATCAGATGATTAACTAATTATATCATTATCTTATAGATTCATGATAAGGATGAATTTATAATTTGTAGCATCTTCAAATAAAGTTAACTTATTTGGAGTATTTGTTTTATGAATATTGTAGATATGCATGACTTATATAGTCATATATTGAGGGATGTAACTGTGTATAATATGTACAATGAATATATGTAATAATTCATCAAAACATATGATTTTGTCCAAATTAACATCGATACTTTGCACAAAATATAATTTATTACCTAGTAAATAGTAAATGACGAATCCATAAATGCTCAATCATATAGATCCCTATATAATGGAAAAGCATCATTGTCTTCTTCTCATTGTCTTAAGCAAATATCACTAAAGTAAGCGAGGTTATCCTTTCAGAATCCTTGAAGAAAAAGGTAATAAAAAAACAAACAAACTAGGCGTGATCAGAATGAAGAGAGCTAATAGCATGAATGTTGTTGCAATAGTGTTGATGGCAGTGTTGACAGTTACGGGTACAATGACAAGTGTGTTTGCACAATCACAAGTAACTTGCCCAAGTGCATTGTTGCAGTTGCTGCCATGCTTGACATACCTCACAAAACAGACGCCTTCTCCATCTCCTCAATGCTGCTCAAATGCCAAACATTTGAATGATCAGGCCAACACTGCTCTCATTCGCCAACAACTCTGCACGTGCATCAAATCTGCGGCTCTTGCCTATCACGTGGATCCACCTGTTGCCAAGGATCTTCCCAACTTATGTCATGTTAATGTCCCAGTACCTATCGATCCCAACGTTGATTGCAGCAAGTAAGTCATTTATAATTATTAACATGTAGTCTAATATATTTGTAGGCACATTTTTTAAGTTTTTATTACACTATACATAGTATGATGGCTAATACTATATATGGTCTTATTTCACACAGGATTTTATTCTAAATAGAAGTTGGAGAAGTTGGACATGAATGGATCATTTCTTAGTCTCGCCTTCTGAAAATAATGCGATTGAGAAGCATTGCACATTTCTTATATTGTTCGCTAGCTAGTAACACAAAAGAATAATGAATAAAAAAATGGACTAATTAAGACACATTTTGTGTTTTGTAGATTATAGATAGTTTTTATAGCCAATGGTTGGGGTCCATGAAAATTGATTTAAAGTTGAATATGAAGGAATTCCAACAATTTGAGTATGGGATATAGTTGTGCTTGACATCTCTGAGTCTCATTCGTTAAATTGATCAAGACTGACGACAGAAATATCAATGATATAACTTCATAATATAGGAGAATGTGACAACCCATTAGAGATTGTAGCTCGCATTTAAACCAGTAGGTGATTTTGAAGGATGAGTGGTTTAGAGAAAGACCCATAGGACGTGTGACATGAGAATCGAGGCAACCAAACATTTAGAGAAAAGTCAAGCAATCTCACTCCACTTCCTAGATCCAATCGTTCAACGGGTGTTGAGTCAACACTCAAGTGAATGCAATTGCTCACTAGTTTGTTTAATTCGCTAAAATCTAATGACTGGTCACTAATGAGAACACAATAAAAAGGCCCATTTGTTAGGATAGTTATAGTAGAAAAATTCTATAATGTTGAAGGATTTGTTAACAATGACATAGTTTATACGGGAAACTTATGAATTTTGAATATATACCAGTTTGAATTAAGAATATAAAAATTGAGCAACCAAATTAGATATTGTATGTAATGCACACCACCCTCACGTCTATCAATAAGTACCTCGAGTGATATAAATCCACCCATTGAGTGAGTACCCATTAGTAGTTTAGGTCGGATCCTTTTGAGAAACACGGAGGCTAGTCAAAGTAATGAGCCCTAGATAAGCTAATGACGTGGAAGGCTAGGTTAGCGAGCATTAAAATTCTATCGTATTTGTGATTGAACTTTGAAGTTTGAGGGTTTTAGTTTAATACTCAGATGTTTTATATGTTGTATTTAATAATTGATGATTTATTAATTACTGTGTTTATAACTCTTGTATCATAGTAAAACAATTTCACCATCATTTTGCATGTAGCTTTTTTTTTAATATGTGTTTTGTTGGTGATCTAATTTTTTTTTTTTTTTTACCTGTGGATTTGACTAACAAACAAACCAACAATTATTTCCCACTCATTTGTTCTTGCATAATAGTAGCCCTTTGGTATATATTTTCATAATTAAGGCCAAATTATTAATCATTAGTCAAACTTCTCACCTTTACGACTCTTGTGCTTTTCTATGCTTGAATCTTGATTGCTTGATGCTGGACCCCTTCCTCTCCCGCACTGTGTCTTTACAAATTGACTACCTAGCTACTTTTCATTCTATGTTATCAAAGTTGCTAAATCAAAGGTAGAAACACCAATTTGTTGACAACGGTTTAATTTATCACCGGGTATGCATCACATCCTAGGTAAATCCTACATCGATAAAGTATGGGAGAAATTTATAGACTATGAGAAATAATTCAACTTTAACTGACAAGACGTGCGTGGTTTGGGGTGTAATAGATGAATTTTGTAAGAACTCCAAAGTTAAACGTTCTCAGGATGGAGTAGTGCAAAGATGGATACCTCCTGAGAAGTCATAATGATGCACCCAAAAGCAAATCCGTGAGAATCTAGACTCAAAGCGGACAATATTGAACTGAAGCAAACGAAAAATGGCCCGAGTCCAATTAGCTATCGACAACTCCGAACATTTAACATTATTAGAAAAATATATAATAATAATAACTGAGATACTGGAGGGAAAAAATATCATATAATAAGTCCAATTGGAGAAGGAGACAAGGTAACCTAATCCATGTAAGTATATGATTAAGATGTTTTACCACTATTTTAATTATTCATTTCATATCACAATTCACATGCATGCACAATAATATCAATATTACTTTTTTGATAGATAATTAAATGGTTGTTAATTAATCCATCGCCCAATCACAAGAGAGGTAAGTGAATTGCTAGTCTGACTATCGAGACCTTATGGCCATTAGCAACTAATACTAATAGTGCATCAAAGTCCCTGAGTCTAGAAGCACCTGCTTCTCTTTCAAATAATCTTTCCTACCAAAAAGCTCATTTGTTGAGTCGGTCCTTCAAATATAAAAAAATAAACAAAATCTTATACCAAGATCTTGAGACTATGAAAATTGGCAATTACTAATATGAGGATCCCTAAGTGTCCTTATATAAGGACACTAGTTTACATTCTTAATTTATATAATAGAGATTTTTTTAATGATTAATATGAAATGAGTATTAGGTTAAATTGCTTAATTGGTACGACTTTTTTTAATTCCTGTTTTGGTTCCACTTTAAATTAAATGCCCAATTTCCCCTTTTGTCCATACCTGGTTCCCTGTAGTTAGATTAGGATCATCATCCAACGGCTGTAAAGAGTGTCCTCGTATAAGAACTCTTAATGGGGGTCCTCATAATAGATTCGATTAAGATTAGAGGCAACTGCAAAGATATCTTTGTTGAGAGTTTTAAATGAGTGTGGTAGAGAGAACATCGCATGACAATGACATTAACTACTATAAATTATATTACAACAACATGAAAAGCAGTAACAAATAGTTGATGTTAAGCAAATGTAATCACTATTTTCTGTAATGATTTGCTATAGCAAAAATACTATATTGCGACACTCAACATCTCGTTGAAAAATGATAGAAGTTTGATTATAGAACGTGATAGAAGTTTGGTGGCTAATGGGAAAATGTTACCGACTATAAGCTGTTTGAACAACTCTTATATATCTATGTGAAAACTTTGTGGGTTTTGTTAGTGCTAATGTTAGGTTGATAATTGATATTATTATATATATAATTATAAAAACAATATCGATCAACTGATCATAGAAGAGAGCCAAATATATGAAATTGAAGTATGCCTTTTTCAACCACTACACGTACACGAAGACCTTTGATCAGGTTCTCTTAACACTTTACGTAGTTAGTGGCCACTTAGGATTCTAATTCTGGATATGCACCTAGCTTCATAAATAAATAATTGGTGGTGCAGAAAGAGAATTTTAATTTAGGGTTTGTTTGGTTGATGGAATTGAGTTCGGGAATTGGGTCTAATATCCGGTTTATTGGGAATTGGCCCAAATAATTATTCTACAATTCTCAGTGCGTCGGGAATTGAGATCCAATTCCATCAACCAAACCACCCCGTATTTTTCAACGACAAAGATATTATAAAAGCTAAGCTATGTATTAAAAATTGATGAGCTATACAGTAAGTATTTATGAAATTATGGGAGGTGTTAACTTTTTTGGTACCTTACGTTTGACCGAAATCTCATTTTGGTACACTACGTTACAAAAGTTACAATTCAGTCACAATCGTTTCAGGAAATTTCAAAACGGTATTTCCGTCCAACTCCATCCAAATTTTCCGTTAAAGAGGTGAGGAGGGTGAAGGAGGAGAGAAAAGAGGCGAAGGAAAATGAGGTAGGAGAAGGGAGGAGGAAGGAGGGGGAGGGGGAGGAGGAGGATGTGGAGGAGTGAATGAGGAGGAGGATGGACGGTCGAAAGTAGAGAGGGAAGAGGGGGGAGGACGATCAGAGGTGGAGGGGAGGAGGGAAGACGGTCGGAGGTGGAGGGGAGGAGGAGAGAGAGGGGTTTAGAAAATATATTTTTTAAAATAATTATTTTAATTTAAAAAATTATAATATTAAATTAATAAAATTATTATTTTATATAATATTTTGGCTGACTGGGATATGTGACTCAACTACCACGTCATCACTTAACGGAAAATTTGGATGGAGTTGGACGGAAATACCATTTCGAAATTTCCTGAAACGATCATAACTGAATTGTAACTTTTGTAACGTAGTGTACCAAAATGAATTTCGGCTAAACTTAAAGTACCAAAACAGTTAACACCTCGAAATTATGGTAATTATTTAGGAGTAACAACTTTTGCGCGATCACGAATTGGCATTTTTTATGATAATAGTGGAATCAAATTTTAAGTGAATTTTCAAGTGTAAAAGTTAAACACTGAGTATAATTTGTAATTTTGAGAAGTTTATACAGAATTTTATAACTTTAGGAGTCTTGATTTGCCCAATTCGGTCGTCATTAATATCCAAGAGAAATTTATATTAATTGGTTGTTTTGCACCCTTCATCATTTCATACAAATGTGACAGATGAACACATATTCATTTTTTCTCCATTCTCAAGAACTAATCAAAATTTCATCGTCAAAGTTGAGAGAATATATTTTCTAATACATCTTAGTCTCACCATGAGAAAGTGTCATGTTGTTGTAAAATAAAGAAAACCACGAACAACCCGTTTCGATACCAACATGGGCTCCATTGACACCACTTGGCAAACAAATTATTGTAAGAATATACATATCATTTATTCATTAATGTTTGTCGTCTTTAAATTTTAGACACCACTTGAACTATATAAAATTTTTTATTATAGACATTATTTCACACAATTTCTGACTATTGCCAATAAGACACTTGTCACCACGTAAACTCGTTATAGAATAGTCATCAGGCGATAATAAGATTATATATAAGTAACAAACTGAAGTAATAATGCTCACGGAATTAATCGAAAATGAAATAAGTTTCACAAAATTATAAACATATCATATTAGTAGTTTTGAAGCCAATGTCATATATATCTAAACACTTTGATCAACTTCAATTTGAAGCAAAAACTGAGACCAACTATGTAGCTAACAACCTTATCTAAAATCAACAATCAAAGGACATGCATGTTGTTGTTGTTGGTATGATGACACGACGTCGTCTAATGATAATTGAACCTTCTTTGGCCACATGATCATAGGTTGCTTTAGATGCAATTGATCACACATATGATCATCATCATGAATCAAACAGAAAAAATAAAGTGATTTCTTGTTTGACCAAACCATTAGATGATCACACAGAAGCTTTTTTTGTTATGTTTTTTTTTGGAGGGGTCCAAATTGCACGTGCACCTATGTACACCCATGAACATGAACTATCTCATTATTGGTCTTTGCTCTGTGACATAGTACATTCTAAGGTGGTGGGATTCTTTTAGTTTTTAATGATCAACGGAACAGAGTACTCTGGGATGAAAATTAGACTTGAACTGTCGTGAACTACTGTAATTTTGATAACTCAAGTTGCTAAGAATTAGTTTAACATTAATTTTATGTTGTTCATAATTAGAACACGAGTATAACGATATGCAACCAAAAAAATTACAACAACTTGAGCCACGGCTCCTCAAACTCCATTACAACTCGTCAAGAGTGAGGATCGTCCTTTCATACTGTTCATCTGTCTGAGGGTGGTGAGCTGTAGAGAAATTCAGCTTAATTAGTACCCATAATTGTATGCAAGATCTTATAGAGCTGAGAAGTGAAGCTTGGATCCCTATCCATGCAACCTCACTATCTGCTCCACATACAATCTAGCCAGCTCATCCACGTCCGGTTTGAACTTGATTGGAATGAAGTGACCCACCTTGGTTAGACGGTCCACTATCACCCAAACTGCATTCTTTTCTCCACTGTCGGGAATTAAACCACTAACAAAGTCCATTGTCAGATCATCAAACTTCCAAATTGGTATTGATAGTAACTGAAGCAAACCACCTGGTGCATTATGCTCTGCCTTAAACTTAAAATTAAAACTGAGTAAGACATAATTAATCGTACTTACGGTTAAGATAACCTATCTCATGGAGAACTATAGGCATTCTTGTTAACTCTTCTCTTTCAACCCAATTAACTCAATAAAGTCAATGCCTATTTATAGGCTTTATCCTAATCAACTCAAATTACAGAGTGTGTTAAAGATATGTATTCATTTACTTTTAACAAAAGAGGCTCTTTTCATATTAGTGTGAAGATGAGCCTAATCTCAGAACATGATTAGAATTTACGTTTGAGTATGCTCTCTGCAAGTGAAAACTAATGTATCTATATGATCCTCAATCACCCTAAACATGTCTCGAGTTCTTTCCATGTACAAGAGAAGAACAAAATACACATGTTCGAAGAGAAATACTATATAAACATACACAACAACGACAATCGCTTGATTATCATAGGAGAGTCATGCACATAGATATACAACCCGTCACTTATCATGTACAATATATGAAAAATATACATAAACAGCTGAATCTAATCCGTATGACAACACGTAAAAGTATAGACACTCGACTAACTCAACTCGTAAACTAGAAAATTGAATCACCAAACAACAAGTATGACCCATTAAGAGGCCTTTCAGCAGTTGAGGAGAAAGGTAAGGTGTTAGTGGGGGGAAATGGGGCATAGCAGCTTTTGCTTTATAAAGAAAAAGAGAGGGGTTGATTGGTTCTACTTTTGCCTTTTACATAGTTTTATATATATGGGGACAGTTTGTTGTCTATGGAGACAATAGAGGGTGTCCTTAGTGTCCTCAGAATCAATCTAAGCACAGTCCATTTTCACAGTATACACACAATTGTTTGAAAACAACCACACAAAGAAGATGAAGAAGAGAATGATGAGCATTTCAATTCGAGTCCAACTATGATAAATGTGTAAGAGCGTTTCGTGTTACATGATGTGCATGTCGATTTGAAACACAGAAAACAATACGGTCATTGTTGACACTAGACTTGCTCTCTAAGGAGTTTAATTGTACTAATTTCAATTACAAGACACTATGAGCCCGGTTGAGGAATTTGAGAATGTACTGTAGAATTGGTTAGAATATTTACCCACACCCAACCGTGTGCATATGTGATTGTATTTATAGGATTAAATGTTACAGATATGGAAGAAGTAAATATACAAGGATAAATACAAATAATATTCTAATTAAAAACTAATTGATCTCTTGATCCTTATCACCCTCCCGCGAGCCAATGGCCGGAGCGACATTGAGCTTGAGTCGGAGATGAGAGAACCGCGGAGCTGGTAGAGGCTTGGTAAGGGCATCGGCTATTTGATCCTTAGTTGAAATGTACGCGACATGAAGATGCTTGCTCGCCACTCTTTCTCGAACAAAGTGGAAATCAATTTCCAAGTGCTTTGACCTCGAGTGGAACACCGGATTACGAGAGAGATACGTGGCACCAATATTATCACACCAGACAGTCGGCGGCTTAGGAGTGGGGAATCCGATTTCGTGGAGGAGCGACGTTAACCACAGTACTTCCGAGGAGGCAGTAGCGAGTGCTCGGTACTCTGCCTCGGTGGAGGATCTCGATACCGTTCTCTGCTTACGGCTTGACCAGGAGATGATGTTTGGTCCAAGGTAAGTGACGTAGGCACTTGTAGAGCGGCGGTCAGCTGTATCGCCCGCCCAATCCGCATCTGTAAAAACTGACAATGTGTGAGATGAGTGTCGGTGGAGAGTAATACCGTGTGTCGGTGTGCCTTTCAAGTATCGGAGCACCCTCTTCAACTGTATCCAATCTCCAACTGAGGGTGAGTGCATGGTTTGGGATAAGCGGTTCACCGCGTAGGATATGTCCGGCCTCGTTATTTGCAGGTATTGAAGTCCGCCGAGGAGCTGGCGGAAATCAGTGGGGCGGTCAAAAATCTCGTCCTGGGCATGCTTCGGCGTGTGGTATGGAGTTGCCACCGGGTTGGATGCTTGGAGACCCGCCTTCAATAATAGATCGGTTGTGTATTTTGCTTGGCATAAGTGGAGACTCGTGGGTGTGCGCTGCACCTCAACGCCCAAGAAATAACTTAGACGCCCTAAGTCTTTGAGTTGGAACCGAGTGGCGAGACTTGCAATGATCGCTTTGACTTCGTCCGCCGAGGCTCCCGTAATAATTATATCGTCTACGTACACCAGCACAAACACAGGTGATGGGTTAGTTCGATAAAACAAAGAGTGATCATTTTCGAACCAGTGAACCCCAGATGAAGTAGGGCATCTCGTAGACATGCAAACCATGCACGTGGAGCCTGTTTCAGACCGTAGAGAGATTTCTGAAGACGGCAGACATGGTGTGGTCTCGTTGAGTCTACGAATCCAGGAGGTTGCACCATGTAAACGACCTCGTCCAAAGATCCATGTAAGAAAGCATTAGAGACATCCAATTGATTAATTATCCAATCTCTTGAAATAGCAATCGATAAGAGAAGTCTGATCGTAGCGGGTTTAATTACCGGGCTAAATGTCTCTGAGTAGTCGATCCCTTCCTTTTGGTGGTATCCCTTGGCTACCAGGCGTGCTTTATAGCGAGAGACAGTGCCATCGGGGTTCCGCTTGATTTTGAACACCCATTTGTTTCCTATGGGCCGTTTCTCTGGCGACGGTGGCTCCAACGTCCAAGTATTGTTGTGTAGAAGAGCATTGAACTCTTCCTGCATTGCATGTCTCCATTGCTCAACCGGATATGCTTGCGTGAAGCATGTCGGTTCACTCTCGAGTGCCGCACCAAACACGCGTGGTCTGAGGTTTCCCGTGCGTGACCGAGTCACCATGTGGTGACGTGAAGTCGAGGCAGCCGTGGTCGGGAGCTGTCGTGGCAGGCGGCTGGGTGGTAGATGATGTTGGTTGGGGTCGGCTGGTCGGGGTCGGCTGGGGCTGTTTGGGCGGCGGTTGGTAGGAGCAAGGGTGTCGGGAGAGGAGAGGCAAAGTCGAAGGCTTGAGGCGTCGGTGGAGCTGACGTGAGTACCGTGGGCACCTGAAAGGGAAAAGTAGACTCGTCAAATATCACATGACGGGAGACATGAATCTTATAAGTTGATAAGCTCAAACAATAATATCCTTTATGCTGCAAACTGTAACCAAGAAAAACACTTGGGGCCGACTTTGGGTCGAGTTTGTGAGAGGCATACGCCTTAACCAAGGATAACATAGACAGCCGAAAACCCTTAGCTCAGTGTAGTCCGGCCGAGTTCCAAATAAAGCATGAAAGGGGGTGTCATGCTCTAGTGTGGCGGTGGGCAGCCGGTTGATAATATACACGGCTGTCCTGAAAGCATAGGCCCAATATTGTAGCGGCAACTTAGCTCCATGAATGAGAGTGCGTCCTAACTCCGTTATGTGACGATGTTTCCTCTCCGAGCACCCATTCTGTTCCGGCGTGTGAGGGCATGAGCTTTGAAAAATGATTCCTTCGTTGGCGAGATATTGCGCAAGCTTCTGATATTCGCCTCCCCAATCTGCACGAAACGACCGAATAGGGCGACCAAAGTAGTTCTCAACCATGGCTCGGAACTTTATAAACACTGAAAGAAGGTCAGATCTATAGCGCACAAAATATATCCAACTATATTTGCTGTAATGATCATAAAAGAGAATATAATACCGTTGATTCTCAACGGAATCAACAGGAGAGGGTCCCCAAACATCACTGCAGATTAAATCAAGTGGCCCAGAAGCACGATAATGAGATAAAGAGAAAGGTAGTTTATGCATCTTTCCAACACAGCAATCCTGACAAATATGCGGTAACCGCTTATTAGAAAAAACAATAGCCGAATTTCTAAGTGTCCGCTTCACATTCTCCATGTTGGCATGCCCTAATCGTTTATGCCACGTCGTCAAGGTGGCCGAATTTACTCTTGGCTTGTACCGATGCAGAAGCGACAACGGAATGGTATATAAACCATTCTTACTCTGGCCTTGGTAGATGGTCCTCCGGCTGTCCAAGTCCTGTATACAAACCCAATGTCGATAGAAAAAGATAGCAAGATTGTTATCACGTGTCAGCGCACTAATTGATAGTAAGTTTTGACAAGCCGCCGGAACAACCAACATATCATCTAGATTAACTTTGGAACCATTGAAATAGGAACTAGCAGAACCAGAGTGTGAGATGGGAACGAGATTACCATCGCTCAGCTGAACTTGCTCCGTGCCCCGGTACTCAGTGTGGAGAGCTAGGTTGGATAGGTCATTGGTAAGGTGGTGGGTGGCCCCCGAGTCAAGCATCCAAGCGGGCTGTGGTTGTTGGGTTGGTGAGGATATGTAATGGGCCTGAGGTTGGTGGGGATTGGATCTTGGGGACGGGCACATTTTGTAATGGTGCCCGTACCCATTGCAGTTAAAGCAGATTAGGGGGCGGCTAGGGTTTTTGTGAGTATGGGGTGGCGGCTGAGTGTTTGGCGGGCGAGTTTGGTGTGTAGGTGGCGGCGGGCGAGGATAGTAGGTTGGATAAGCATATCCACCACGGCTTTGCGGCGGGTGTAGGTCGGCCGAGGACGGCTGCGGCGGAACCGACCACGGTCAGCAGGCGTCGGCGTAGCATAGTTAGCGTGGGCGGTCAGGGTTGCGGCCGCTTCCTCCATGGCGAGGTCGGTTTCTTCTGACAGCAGCAGGCCATGGAGTTCGAGAAAGGAAATCTCATCAGTCCTATTTCGAACAGAACGAATCAGTGGGCGGTAGGCATCCGGCAGACCTCGACACACTTGTTCAACGAGCTCTCCATCCTTGACGGGTTGGCCAAGAGCCTGGAGGCGGTCTGCAATCCCTTTTGCTTTCTGTAAATAAATAGCAATCGAATCAGTAGAAAGGCGTAAAGCTTGGAGTTGTGACCTGAGGGATCGGGCAAGCGACGGGCTCCCGGTGCCAAACGCCGTCGCCAGAGCTTGCCACGCCTCACGAGCTGTCTGAACGCCGACCAGCATATGAATCACAGACGGAGACAGGGAGTTGATCAAACAACCCAAAACAAGTTGGTCTTGACGATACCATGTGGTGTATGCGGCGTTGACTCCTCCTTCGGCAGTCGTGCGTGCCGGTGCGGTCGTCGTGCCATCGACATGTCCGGCAAGATCGTATCCGGCTAGAAAGGGCTCGATTTGAAGCTTCCATACCACATAGTTGGTGGCGTCCAGCTTCACAACAAGTTGAGCCGGCGGGGATGGTAGCTGAGTGGAGGTAGGGTTGGCAGCGGCCATGTTCGGATCGACGGAAAGAGGAACAAAGTCGGCTAGGGTTTGCCGAGGAGGGAAAAAAAAAGAATTAATTTGAGGCTCTGATTACCATGTAGAATTGGTTGGAATATTTACCCACACCCAACCGTGTGCATATGTGATTGTATTTATAGGATTAAATGTTACAGATATGGAAGAAGTAAATATACAAGGATAAATACAAATAATATTCTAATTAAAAACTAATTGATCTCTTGATCCTTATCACCACTTTAACATAGCCTTCAAAATCTTATATATACAAACACTTTATTTATTGTTGTTGTCGACAACAGCATGCTACCAGTGTTAATGGTTGATCTTATAAGATGAAAATCTGCAAACTATAAAATGTCACAAGATCACTAATTTGAAGGCAAACGCTCTGGTGTTCCCCATTAAAAGTGGGGATAATGGTTGCCCACACTGACGTTTCGATAGATAAAAATACTTTTAATCTCTTGTTTTTTCGAAGTTAAGAATCTATATGTCGTTCAAGGACAGATAAGGCGATTTGAACAATAACTAATTTGATAGAGATGATGATCTATCATATAAAAAAAATGCAGTTGTAGAAAAAAACATGAAGAACATCTGGTGTAGTCTTAGACTAAGATGACTAAAAATTTCAACTAATCTTAATTTAGACTTATTAAGATTAAATTTATTGATTTAAACATTTAGTTCAATGAAAATATCACACGGAATCTTCCCCTAATTTGAAATATTCTCTCTAATACCTATTAACTCTAAAAAGAATATAGGTATGGATAGAAAAATTAACTAGATACCTAAATTAATCCCTAATCAAAGTGTTTAGTCATGATTGAAACAGTACTTGTTTGAGTAAGGATCTGTTTGGAAGCTAAGAAACAAGAAAATGAAAAGGAAAGAAAGAGTAAAGAGAAAAAGGATGAGGGAATGTTTATGTTTGTGCAATTTGGAATCCCCACATGAAGAACAACAAGTCACTGTACTAATTTTCAACACATGATACTGTCCTTTTTATTTTATTTTTTTTATTTTAAGTCTCTTTTTTCCCTCTGAAAATTTGACAGCAGAGAGAGCATTATCTAAAGAATCCATCGAACAAAACATATCATCCTCTTTATTCCATTTCTCACCACGCATCCTATGGTACTGCTAAACTCTCTACTGATTCTCCTGTTAATAAAATTCTGTATTTTCAAATATTTTTTGTTTATTTAGTAACGGATAGAATTGAGTTATTTGATATGAGAATTGATAATTGGAGAGTGCATAATGATTGATTAAAAAATGGAAAATAATTTGTTATGTGTTAGAGTTTGCTCGATAATTTTTCGGTGCGTATATTTAGTAGACAAAATAGTAGTGTGTATTTGTTTATTTCAAATACTTTAGAGATTTTTACTGCATTGTAAAAGTGTTATGTGAAATACTCATTTTCGTTACAACTTCAAGTTCATTGTCTTCTTTCACTGTTATTTTTACCAAATATTTAAATAATACACATGCCAAACAAAATAAACTAACACCCTTTAACTTTTAACAACTAATTTTTTATCATTTTTTTTTATCGTAGGTTAGTTCCGTAAGGAGACACCCAATGACGGTATTAGGCTCTATGTAAAATTTGGTATTTTGGAGATTGGCGCCGAGATATTTGAAGTTCAACTCCCCCACTATGTTGTTTCGTGAAATGTTGTCTTAAATTTTACTTAATAGTTACTCATAATCAACTTATAGTATGAATAATTATAATATTTGATCATAAATTATCCAAATTTGAAGAAAAATTTATTGGTGGCACTTATAATTCTGTTTTACTAATCAAGCAACCTATAATCAAAAAATATCTTGTATATTTTTATTTAGTATTAGATTCATGAAATTTTTCTATTATTATCCAAATTTGAATTTTTTTTTCCAATGGCACTTCTTCTCAATTTATAATTCGGCTTCCTCTGTGTATCAATTCTAGTTATGCAATTGAACACATCCAGATAACAAAAGAGAAAAGTTAAATATATTTCAACCTAAGAAAACACCTTTAAAAACTCGAAATTCGAGAATCATACACGCCACAGAATAGACGAATGTATTACCAATATTTTATATTGTTGTTCTTCTATCTTCATACATTCTCCCAATTTTTAATCTCACCAAACAAAAATTAGAAAAATATTAGACCAATATATGCTTACCACTTAATGTTGCACACCTTGCTTTCCTTTTTCTTTTCCATTTTGTATTCTTCCCACTAAGATTTTTTATAAGCATAATTGTCATTAGCCAATGCAAATTATCTATTGGCATCCACACTAGCTGTCCTTTTCCATAACCATGATAAGAATGTAATCTTTGTCATAATTATCATTTAGTATGTAATAATTCTTAATTTCTTTTCTTCTCATCTTTCTTTACAATCAAATTGGATTTGGATTCAAATTCATAACCCGTGTTCTTCTACGATATCTAATGTTGATTAGTGGTGAAATTCGAAACAACCCGAATCATCTTCTAGAGTCTGTCAGTCTTAGATCAACAAAATTCTATGAAATTTAAGATTTAACCTTGTAATTTTTATATTAGTTAACGTTTAGACTTGAAATAGTCGAGTTAATGTCTTTATATATTCTTTTTTTTCATTTCCATTGGGACTACCATGTTTCACACTTTGCTAAAGACATCTGCTTTTGAAGAAATTGTTCCTCCTCCCCCTTTTCTTATTTTAATAAGTTATTTACCATATTTCTTTGTCCAGTACTTGTTCTTCTGACATCACCCTGAACTGAAAGTGAGTGCAATTATAGGGAGGACTGATTTCTCTCACTTGTGTAACAAAAACAAATTCAAGATTCACCATTTCCAGAGAGAGGGAGAGAAGAGAGATAACATTCCTGTCTGCAAATGGAAGCAAGAGGAAAGAGCAGCAATGGAGGTTTTTGTTTGTTCTGTTTGTTGCTTCTTTGCTGGTGGAGTAGTTCAGCTCATGGAATGCTGTCACCTAAAGGTGTCAACTTTGAAGGTAATTATAAACATCAAGTACTACCAGTTTCAAAATCAAAAGTACTGCTTGTTTTAGTACCAGTACTAGAACTGATGTTCTTTCTGCTATTTTGTTTTTGTTTTGCAGTGATGGCTTTGATGGATATCAAGAATGCATTAAATGATCCCCACAATGTTCTGAACTGGGATGCTACTGCTGTTGATCCTTGCAGTTGGTCGATGGTCACCTGCTCTCCTGATGGCTTTGTTACTAGCCTGTAAGAAACTTCTTACTTTCCACCTTTCACAAGAACAAATGACACAGATTTCTGCAGCTTATTTTCTGTTTCTGGGTTTGCAGAGGAGCTCCAAGTCAAAGTCTTTCTGGAACTCTTTCACCAAGCATAGGGAACTTGACTAATCTCCAGCTTCTGTGAGCATTTCAGCTTTCTGCAACTCTTCTTTGCTTTCTTCTTACTTTGTTATAGCTCTCTCAAGTATCATGTTCATATGTTGTTGCAGGCTTCTGCAGAATAACAACATTTCAGGTCAGATTCCACCAGAGGTAGGAAGGGTCACAAGGCTGAAAACTCTTGACCTTTCTAACAATTTCTTCAATGGTGAACTCCCAAGCAGCATATCCAATCTCAAGAGCTTACAATACTTGTAAGTCTTGTAAAAAAATGGCGACTTTATGGATCATACTGGAAAAATTCTCAGAGTTTACATACTGCTCTTTTTTATCTCTTATCAGGAGGTTGAACAACAACAGTTTGACTGGAGCAATTCCTCCTCCTTTGGCTAACATGTCACAGCTCACTTTCCTGTAAATTCCTCCTCATACCTAAACCATACACTGTGAATTGATTGTATTTATGCTACTTATGTGGCTGTGGATTGTTCCTGCAGGGACTTGTCTTACAATAATCTGAGTGCTCCAATACCAACTTTCCATACCAAGACATTCAAGTAAGTCAAATTATATGGCTTCCCTTTGCTTACCTTTTGCAGTTCATAATTGGTTTATATAACATTTCTTAACATGCTCCCTCGAACGAAAGTTCGTGAAAGGGGATTGGAGTTTGTTAAGGTCTCAAGATCTTCAAAATCCTAACCTTTTATCAGTTAAAGGATCTGATACTATGTCATGACCCATTGCATGTAAATAACTCGAGTTGTTGAGGGAGAATCATATTTTATTTATATAACATCCCTTGACACTTTGAGTGCCGGAGAAATCCAGTAAAGGAATGTTATATAAAACTAATAATGAACTTTTCTCGAAAAACTCAAGTTATTGAGATGTAACGGTTCTCCACATGGTATCAGAGCCTTTTCACGATCAACTCCGGCCTACCAAAAGCTCGAGTTATCGGGATGCTAACCGTTGTTCTCACACATTGTCCCTTTGCAGCATACTGGGGAACCCTCTGATATGCAGAACTGAGGAGGATTGCTTTGGAACAACACCAACCCCACAATCACTATTCATCAATAACACACAAAGTAAAGCTCTAATCTTCCCGCCTTTTTCACCAGCTCATTAACTCTTTTGAGTTCCAAAGTTTGAATTTCTCGACAAAAAGTTCTTTATGTTGCATACCCTTTTGCTTTCCCATTGCAAAAGATGCTGCCTTTCACTCTACTTTAACATTATTTTAGCCTTCACTCCACTTTCTGCAGTTCATAATTTTAGCCTCGAAATCTCTTGAAAGCTGCAATAGTAATGTCTTTTTCCCCCCTTTCCATGTTGGTTTGGTCAAGATTTTCAGCCTTCTGGAGGTAACAAGGGACACAAAATAGCCTTAGCTATAGGCACAAGCCTTGCCTGTATCTGCCTGATGGCATTTGTCTTGGCTTTCTTACTCAAGTGGAGGCAGAGGCGCAACCAGCAGATATTCTTCGATGTCAATGGTAAGTAAAAGACTGGTTTGGAAGTTTTGAACGATGAATCGGACAATTGTAACTTTGATGGCAATTTTTCAGACCGTCATGAGGAGCTGAACCTCGGAAACCTCAAAAGATTCCCATTTAAGGAGCTCCTGGTGGCTACAAACAAGTTCAGCGGCAAGAATCTGATAGGGAAAGGTGGGTTTGGAAATGTCTACAAAGGGTACCTCACAGATGGGACACTTGTAGCTGTGAAGAGGCTCAAAGATGGGAATGCCGCTGGAGGCGAGATTCAGTTCCAGACCGAAGTGGAAATGATCAGCTTGGCTGTCCACCGGAATCTCCTCAGGTTATATGGCTTCTGCATGACCGGTTCCGAGAGGTTGCTGGTGTATCCTTACATGTCGAATGGAAGTGTTGCGACGAGGCTCAAGGGTAAGGAATATTTTGGTTCCATTTACTTGTGTTATAAGCTATCCCTTGAAAACTTGTTGCTCACGGAATCTGTCAATTATGCAGCTAAGCCAGGGTTGGATTGGGGCACAAGGAAAAGGATTGCAATAGGAGCTGCTAGAGGGTTGCTATACTTGCATGAACAATGTGACCCCAAGATCATCCACAGGGATGTTAAGGCTGCAAACATATTGCTCGACGATTACTGTGAAGCTGTGGTGGGAGATTTCGGTCTGGCTAAGTTGTTGGATCACCGCGACTCGCATGTGACCACTGCTGTCAGAGGAACTGTGGGGCACATTGCTCCTGAGTATCTCTCCACAGGTCAATCCTCGGAGAAGACTGATGTTTTCGGGTTCGGCATCCTTCTGCTTGAGCTGATCTCTGGGTTGAGAGCTCTTGAATTCGGGAAGTCTACAAACCAAAAAGGAGTCATGCTTGAATGGGTAAGTGAACTAGATACTAATCTCTAAACCCTAAACTCCTTATTGTCTGTTTGCACTCAACCCTGATAGGACCATTTTGCAGGTGAAGAAGATTCATCAAGAAAAGAAGCTTGATGTGTTGGTTGACAAGGATCTGAAGAACAACTATGACAGAATTGAGCTGGAAGAAATGGTTCAAGTTGCCTTGTTGTGCACGCAATACCTGCCAAGTCACAGACCAAAGATGTCGGAAGTGGTTCGCATGTTGGAAGGAGATGGCCTTGCTGAGAAATGGGAAGCTTCTCAGAGAGCTGAAGCTGCAAGATCGAGAGCTAACAACGATTTCTCGTCTTCGGAAAGATATTCCGATCTTACTGACGATTCTTCGGTGCTTGTGCAGGCCATGGAGCTCTCAGGTCCCAGATGACACCTGATATACTTCTACTGTACAGGATCTGGAGTCAATAAAAAGTCAGATATAGATAGAGTGTTAAGAGTGCCATTTCAGTGAGTTTTAATTTTCTTTTTGATGAGTGATTTGAGTAGAGTTATTTTCTGGGGAAGTTCTATTGGGATATCTTTGATGATTTTTCCTCTCTTAAATTTATCATTCCATAAGAAAGCATCGTTCTTGAATCTTGTTCCGTAACAAAGCATCATTCTTGGTTCTCGATCTGTAACAAGGCATCGTTGTTGGATCTCGATCCATAACAAAGCATCGTTCTTGGATCTCAATCTGTAACAAGAGCATCGGTCTTGGATCTCGATCTGTAACAAGAGCATCGGTCTTGGATCTCCGTCCATACTTTACGCTACAACACAGAGATTGTAGCACAGTTGCAACATTCTAACAAAAACTGACATATCTGGATTATTACTACTAACAATAATAGCATCAGCATGAATGACTATCTACAAAACTGAAAAGGAAGGAAAAGAAATGAACAAACTGATTTAGTGTTCAGACTTTGAAATGAAATGAAAATGAATTTTCAATGTCAATCTTTCTCGAATGAAATCTCTGCTTCATGAGAAGCACGACGAAACCTCAGCAACTCAATCAACATGTACATCCTGGTCTCGGTCTCACACGCGGCAGGTGTGATGCTCATCACCTCCAGTGCTGGTGAATTCGCTAGCAAGAACTTGATGAACTCCATCTCATTGGGCGCACCGGACATGTCAGTAATCTTTACATGGCTGAGCTGATTAAAAATGAAATCTCTAGGGCACTCTTTATCCCAGAATTTGAAGTCAGGTGCTTCTTTAGTAGATAATGTATGTGAAGAGCCCTGCACAAAATATGCATAAGAGAATGATAGTTTGATAGGGTATCCACTCGATCTGCAACAACAAGCAGAGCATTTCAAAAGGACTTACTGAGATTTTAAGTTCGAGTTCGGTTAAGTTGGGGGCATTGGTGATCAATCGAAGCACGACCAAAATCTCTTTCGTATCCTCAAAACTTACTTCCGATAGTTCCACAACTCTGAGGTTGCTGTATGTAATTTGAAGTTTTCCTGGATCACCTACACTCAAATACTTGAGAGAAAAAAAAACTGGAAATTCTATCAGGGATTCAGATAACAAATCAGATACACAGTTCTAAGTTCTGGTTACCTTTGTGAAGTAGATGTGACCAATAAGTCTCTCGAGAAGAGGAACACCACCGAGAAACTTTAGGAAGTTGCAACAGGAACTTTGCTCGAAGTCTTCAGTCATATACATATCAATCGACACGGCAAGCAAACTAGGAGTATTCTCCAGGCATATGTCAGTGAACTCACCTTCCAAGCACAAGTACTTGAGATTCGGAGCACGGATAGTAAGAGCTAAGCTATCAAAATAAGACAATGAAAGGCTTTCCAAGAGCGGGCAGCTAGAGATGAGATTCTCAATTGCCTCCGGACCAACGAGAACCTGATGAAGATTGAGGCTTTTCAAATACAGAAAGCTCTTAAAGCTTGGCGGTGGATCAAATTCACATCGGCATAGCTCCAAACGGGTCAGCCTCTTACAGTTAAACAGACAAGAGGGTATTCTGAACCATTCGCCATCTCCTAGCTCAAGAATCAATTCCTTAACATCACTTCTTGAAAGTCTGAGCAGCCATTGATCTATATCGGGACAGCATTGCAAGTACGAAGTACTGAGCTGGAACTTGTGAATTGGTCCTTGATGGAGTAACAACGTCCGCGTTATGAAGTTTATAAGGTGGCTCTCGACCTGCGACTTCTCGGTGCAGGCTTCGATGCAGCTATCGTTAAAAACTAGCTGACTAAGTGTACTCCAACGGTACCTCCATTTGGTTGACAGAATGCTTGTTCTTACTGCATCCCTTATGGGCAATCCGGAGAGAATGCTCTCCAAGATGCTCTGAGGGAGATCGGTTATCAAGTCCGGAGACTCACGATCCTCCATTACTTCTCAATTTAAGCATAACAATGACTCCAAGGAAACTCTACTAACATCTATTCTGAAGCATTTATTCAATTGGGGGAAAATCAAAACCAGTTTCCGCGCTCTTACGCCAAGCAGATCCCCAATGTTCTTTCACTTTCCCAAGATATCAGGATTTCCAGAATACTGCAGGAAAACAATGATTGAGACGAATTTCAAATCCAAACACATAAAGAATAAAACACTACAAACCCATCCCAGCAAAACACGCTACGACTCAGAAGAAAAGGCAGAAATGCGATTTGGGAAATGAAATTAGGCCAGAATCGAAAGACGCGAACGAGAAGGAAAACGAAAAGGAAAAGAGGAGCAGTCGATGAAGAAAGAAGGTGATACCCGAAAGATGAAAAGGAGAATCAAATGCTTAGAAGTTTTCCTCGTACCGGTGGTAGATCATCATCTGGTCGGTCGGCGTCTTTGTCTTCCCGTGATCTCTTTCGTCTCTCGGTGGGAGTGGAAGGAAAGGTTAAATGGGTATGGGTTAACATCTCGCAATTAGGAAACGACGTCGTTCCTTTGGCGGGGTCGAGGTGAAGAGAAGACTGACGTTGTTCTTTAACACGGTACCTGCCAGGTCGACTCGGGTATGGGTCACCGAACCGGGTGAGTTCGAAATAGCTTGCCAACCGAAATTTTTGTGGGATTTTTTTTTTTTTTCAGGACATCTCTCGAAGAGATATCGTGAGACAACCTAGAGATAAAAAAGGAAAAAAAGAAAAAAAAGAAAAAAATAACGGAAAGAGGGAGGGGGGTGGGGAGCTTATTAAAGCTCGAATTATTCTATCAGCAAAACAAATCAGTAAATAGTAGTGAAGAATAAAACATAATTAAGTTAGTCATGACGGCTCATAGTGAAAGGTGCATATGAGCTGGGAGGAAAGACAAGACATTATTTCTTTTTCTTATTAAACTAGAAATTGCTCAATCGGCTCTTAAAAAAATAAAAAATATAAGCTTTACACAATTCCTAATTAAAAGAAACATAGCGTTATTAAAAGGCCTAATACCCTCAGTTGTCACGAACTATTGCGTTATTACTCGCGTATATACCACGTATACCCTATCTGGAGGGCGTCACCAACTATTGAATCTCGTGTTCCAAATAACACGCCGTTAGATTTTTATGCTTTTCTTGACAGGTGGCTAAACGGAGTTAGCTGACTGTATAACATAGCCTAGTTGGCATCCTATGTAGCATTTATATATAATTTATTAAAAAATAAAAAAAATAAAATTTAATGAAATAAAAAAAACTTTATCCCTCTCTTTCTCACCCTCTTTCCCTCTTCACCTCCACTTTCTCTCACAGTAACCCACCCCTCTCACAGCAACCCATCCCTCTGCAACTCAAAAACCCGCCTCCTCTGTAAATACCCTAGAACGATAATAGAATCAAAGTAGGAAACAAGAATGGTCCACCCAAATCTTACTTGGATCAAGCTTGTTACTAATCAGCACCAATACGACATTCCTCCCAATCTGGGGAATTTATGGAATCAAGTGAAGGAAGATGAGAAAGGTGAGATTTTCCTGGTTTTGTGGAGAGTGTAGAAATGCTTAGTTGGGTTGTTACCTCGCCGATATGCTTGAGCCGCCGCTGAATTACGCGAGGAATTACCTCACCGTTCTGCTTGAGCCCTGCATCCAACGAGTCATTTATCTGGATTCCGATTTGGTCGTCGTCGACGACATTGCCGAGCTATGGACGACGAGCTTGGGGAACAGGACGATCGGCGCTCCGAAGTACTGCCACACAAACTTCAGTAAGTACTTCACGGCGAGATTCTGGTCGGAGAAGAGGTACTCTCCGACGTTCCAAGAACGACGACCGTGCTACTTCAACACAGGTGTGATGGTGATAGATCTGGTGAAATGGAGAAGAGTTGGATACACGAGGATGGAGATACCAGAGGAACGACAGAATCTACAAGCTAGGTCCTTGCGGCGACAACGTCTGGGAAGCTGCGAGACTTGCACCCTCGTCCGGCGAGTCTTCTGCATTGGTCGGGCAGAGATTGGAAATCGAGATTGGTTTCGATACTCCTCGGATTGCAGAGATTGGGGAAAAGGAAGAGGAAGATAAGTCGATTCCGGCTGTAATTTCGGTGGCCAGAGCGGCAGAGAAGGTGAACGGAGGAGGAGAAGTGAGAGAGGGGGGACGGAGGAGTTGCGGAAGTTGGAAGAGAAGTTGCAGAATTTGTTTTTTTATTTATTTTATTTCTATTTTTTATTTTTGCTGACATGGCGCTCGTCTTATTCCTTCTCGTGCGCTGGCCGTGCCACATAACATGAACTTGCCACGTCAGTTGACGGTCGTTGACGGAAATGACTAAAATCTAACGGAGTGTTATTTGGAACACGAGATTCAATAGTTGGTGACGCCCTCCAGATAGGGTATACGTGATATATACGCGAGTAATAACGCAATAGTTCGTGATAACTGAGGGTATTAGGCCTTATTAAAATTCACAATATACAACCCATTTACACTTCTAATGAAACCTGTTTAGTAAAAAAAGGTTATTTTTTATGGGATTTAGATGACAACAAAAAATTTCCTTCACTTAATAGTGTAAGTTTAAATTCATCCCAAATTCAATTTTGTTTGAGGCTCAATTTCATCATTTAGCCGAAATTTATAATTCACGTATAAAAAAAGGAATTGACAATTTCTTCTAATTTTTCCAATTTTGGCGGTCAATTCCATAATGAAAAACAAGAAATTCAATTTTCGTGGAATTGTCAATTCTCCTTGAATTGAATTCATATTATGTGGACTTGGGTTGTGAGTTCTGTGAAGACGAAGTTGATAATAAAGGGCACTTTTTGGAAGTGCTCATATAGTCGTAGGATTCTGCAGTGTTTTATTGATGCAGGGCCTTAAGAAACTTGGGAATAAATTTTGTTGTTTTTTTTTAGAAATTTTGTTGGCAACTCTGCAGAAGCTTAGTAAGACATTGCTATTGGTGCTCTGCTGTTAGCGCCATTTTGCGAGAGCGATGCACAAGACTTTATACCAACAAGAAGGAGGTTGTTGAATGCTTAGTTGAGCAAATCAAGCAGGACACTACCTCGACTGCTAGAGGATTAGTTGATAATAGAATTTCGATAGAGTTTTGCATAGTTTTCTTTTCCTCTGTTTTTCGCTGTTTCATGACTGTCTTGTGGTTTAGATAATTCGAAAATCTCTTTCGAGAGATAAGGAGAACTAAAACTATCTTGGATTTTGTCCTTTTGGGTACTCTGGTGCTTCGCTTGTAGCTCCTCATAATTTTTTTATGCAATGAAGTCAGTTATTCATTTAAAAAAAAATGATAATGAGATCAATTTTGTCGAATTTCAAGATTGGAAAATGACACATAAATAAGGCTGCCATTTTTATTCTTAAAGAGTAAAACGACTACCATCAGTCAACATGTTCACGGAAAAACTTAATGAGTGACTTGTTTGTTAAAAGCCGCAGAGTAATGGGCCATAATTGGAATAAAATCAACTAATACATTAAAGCAGATACCATTTTTTCAGTTGAACGTCAGCTTTTTGAGGATTTTAGAGCTCCTCCTTCATTCATTCTAGGAATGAAGGTATTTTGGATAAAAATCGGTTTTAACAAACAAAATTTATTGATTCTTTTCTCACGAACAAGGATCGAACTCTCAACCTCATGGTTAAGAGACAAAGTAACAACCAACAATGCCACACCTAATGATTGAGTAGTTTACTATTTAATCAAAGAAAACTTGCAGTGTTTTTCAACGTAACAAAAGAAAGCATAACTATAATGCTTTTGTTTATTATATCCCAACAATTGATAACAAATTTATAATTTTTTACCAACATATGAATTAAATGATTATATATTAAAAAGTAGAAATAAAAAGTAAAAAAAGTATATATTAAAAAGTATAAATAAAAAATAGAAAAAATTCAACCACACTTCTAAGTAATCTAAATAAAAATTATTTTCCGGTAAACTATTAACACAAAAAATCGGCCAATGGGCCGCTGATAATCTAGTATAGTATAGGGGTCTTATGTTAACTTTTATTAAAATAAATTCAAAAAAGAAAACCCTTTTTAAAACAATGGCCTAATACCCTCAGATAGCACCAACTATTGCGTAATCCCCAGAATATACACACCGTATTGGAAAATACTCAAATAGCTCAATCTATCGACCGCGAAGTTTCATCATAGCACGCCGTGACGTTCCGTCCAATACTTAACGGAATGTTTGGCTGATGTGGCAATAGCGTCCGACTGGCATAAATATATGTCCATGTGTGCCAATTTTGATGACACATCTGATGGAATACTGCTGACGTGGAAAATTGAATTCGAAAATTTTGAATTATCATCAAATTAAGCCCTTTACGTTTCCCGGTGAATGTTTACTCTCTCTCCAGCATGCAACTGCACCCACACATTCTCTTTCTCTCCTTCTATGCCACCTCTGTCCTCGTCGCCGTCAAAGTCGCGGTGGGAGCTCTTTAACCGCCGGCTCTATCAGCCACAACCTTTCGACACCCCCAATTTCTTCCCACCCCGTGGTTGAACAAAGACAATCATTCTGATTGGTTTTATTTGAAATGGCAGAGGTCGAAGTCGGAGGAATACAAAGAAGGCAGAACACGATAAATCGGAGGAATACAGAGAAGGGAGAGGTAGTCGGCGAAGAACGTCAAAGGATGAACTCCGCTACCTGGAACCAGCAATTTGGATGAGTCTTTCTGAATGGAGGTCTCGAACTCGGCGAGGCTTGCTCGGATCGACTCACCGAGTCGTGTCAGCGAGTTGATAGCTTGCGATCGAACGGCTGACGTTGACTCAAACGAAAAGATTGACCCGATCTCCATCCAATTCTCCGAAATGGCAGCGTACATATCCAGCAACCTGAATACCTATCTAGCGAGGACGTCGATGGTTCTGAACTCCGACGAAGCTTCTTCCTTCTTCATCTTCTTCATCATATCCTCTGTGTTCTTCAACATCATCGGAGGTCTTAATAGCAAATTTGGCTATGGATGAGTGTGGCATCTCTCTTCAAGGAAACCAGTTCTCTTCCCTTACTTCAAATCCACTGCCAAAAAACTTATCTTCTTCCTCTTTTTCTCTTCCACCTCTGTCGATTCCCATCTCGAAATACCCACCGCCGCGTGCGAAATCCAAACCACCGCCCCCAAATCCATCCAACCCAGCTCTCGACGAGGAGTTTGACGAAGGTAAGAGATGATAAGATCGGAGGGAGATTGAGGAGGTGGCCGATGTTTCGGTGAGATTGGGGATTTGTTTTGCTCCGGCGACGGCAACGACGTGGATGATGGTGGTGAAAGATGTAGGTTGAAGAAGGGGAGTGATGGGGTGAGGTGGAGAGGGAAGAAGGAATCGGAGAAGGATTAGAGAGAGAAAGAGTAAGACTTTTTTGTTTATTTATTTATTAAATAAAATTATTTTATTGATGATTTGCATATTTTATCATCCAAGTAGAACCCACTTCAGCTTATTTGTACCGTCATTAACACCGTTTGCCATCTCTACAAATTAACGGAAGATTTTGACGGCGTGCTACGATAAAATTTGGCGGTCAATAGGTTGAGCTATTTCAGTATTTTTTAATACGGTGTGTATATTCTGGGGATTACGCAATAGTTGGTGCTATTTGAGGGTATTAGGCCTAAAACAATTAATACAATTTCAAACCTTCCAACCGCCGTCGGGGATCCGCCCCCAGCTGAGAATCGCCGCTTCTTGCAGCAGCCTTCCGTCGCCAGAACGGTCAGTCTTCTCTTCCTTCGTTCCTTTTGCGTTCGCTTCTTTAGGAGACTGCCTCGACCTAGGCTAGTAGGCATATTGACGAATCCATCGCCTAAAGCTCGATAGGGTGTTTCTGAGCTAACGATTCAGCAAGCGAAGTCAAGTTATCGCCACTAAGAGTCTAGAAAATCACCTTATTCAGAACTCGTTTGCTGGAAACTTTGATTACAGGACGAGGCATTCACTCACTTTGCCTATATGTTTATAGATTCATAATGAAGATTAAGCCAGCAGCGCCTGTTTTCGTTGAAGATGGAGATCCTTTTCTCTTTCATTTGAAATTTGTTGATGAAGTTCCTGTAAAACTTGGGGAAGAAGAAGACAACGATTCACTGGGTAAGGAAATGCTAGGTACCCAAGCATATCAGAAATTGATGGTAGAATTCATAGTTTTCTGAACTCTTGCGACTATTGATCGTTGATTGCTTAAGCAGGTGCTGATCGGAGAAAAGGAAGGAAGGATGTTGTTGCTGAATCTTGTTCAAGGGATCCAATACGTAACGAAGAAGAAGAAGATCGCATCAGTCAACTGCCAGATGAGATACTCTTGCATTCATTGTCTTTCCTGACATGGAAGGAAGCAGCCATGACTAGTTTCCTCTCAACTCGATGGAGGTACTTGTGGGCATCGATTCCTCGTCTTGTCTTCGATGCCTCCTTCTTCCCAACCAGGTCATCCTTTACCTTGTCTGAAAAGTGTAAGCCTGAGAATGTTACACGCGTTGAAAAGGTTGTTTAATCATACAAAGGCCACACTCTGGAGGAGTTCAGACTTCACCTTGAACTCACCAGGGAGAACAGCCCTTTTGTCGATTGGTGTCTCGAGTTTGCCTTATCGAAGAAGAAGGTCAAGGTGCTTGAGCTGGATTTCAGGAGACCAGTTTGCTCAACTCTGAGGATGTATAACTTTCGAGTAGTAGGAGAAGGAGTCGCATCTACCCTCAAGTCTCTATGTTTGAGACATGTCATGATGAGTGGGGATGTTCTTGAGGGCCTCCTGTCAAATGGTTGTCCGGTTCTCGAAGTGCTAACACTAGCTAATGTGTATCGCTTAGAGTATGTCAAAATCATTGGTCCGTCGTCGAGGTTGAAGCATTTGGGATATCCAGTTGTGTACAGCTCCAGAAGATTGAGATCTATGATGTTGTATCACTGGTTTCATTGAAGGTGGTATTCTATACTGGGAAAATTTTCACGAGCAACCTTCCACGCTTAACTGAACTATCCATAAGATGCATCAGGGACGATACTGGCGATTTCTCTGCTTATCATGACCAGCTTGAGCGTCTGAGTTTGAATCTTGTAGTGGCAGATCAGGTATGTATGTATTGTTATTGTTATTACTACTATCATTGTGCTTGATTAGCTTAAAGCCTAAAGATGTTGATTACTTTCTGCAGTATATTCTGCATACTATGGCACCCTGCAAATTATTTAATCTTCGAGTGCTCGAAATAGTATACAATGTGGCTACGCTCAAGGATGATTTTCTGGTTAGATTGGTTTCTCTATTTGAAACGGCATCGCCTTACTTGGAAAAGATTGTAGTAAAGGTCAGATTCTGAACTTGTTTGTGCAGTAAAAAATGGAAACTTTCCTTTTGTGTTCCTGTGCAGTGCATTTAGCAAGAATGTATTATATTTCACGTACAAATAACTCGAGTTATTGGGGAGCGTTCTGAATGGATCTTATATTGTTTACTAACACGCTCTCCTCAAACGAATGGCTCATGAAAGAGCCTGGAGTTTGCACAAATTTGATAAGACTTGTGTAACGGGTTGGGGCACAAAGGCTTATTATAGACAAATTGGTGGTTATCGGGATTCGAAACCTTGAGCTCTTGTTGGTTAAAGACTTCGATACCATGTCATGAACCGTTGCATTGAGAGTGGATATTATATTGTTTACTAATAGTCTGTTTAACATTGGTGCAGATGCGCGATAGAGAGTTGGTGCGAAAAAAGGCAAGGCGTAGAGGCGGGAAGATGCTGAAGGTGTGTAAATACCGTGTTCTTCTTCGTAACCTAAAGGTGTTGAAAATTGCAGGGTATGGAGGCCGGGCAAATGAGGATGAGTTCATAGCTTTCATGGTGGCAAATGTAGCATCTCTCGAGACAATCATCGTCAACCTGGTTTTCGAACTTGTAGTCCACTTGTAATTTTTCAAAGGGAATTGTGTTTGAAATTGCAGAAGAATGAAGAGTATGTGAGACGATATGCCAAGTTGTGGCTCGAGAGGATCGTACCTCCCGGAGTTCGTCTGACCATCCGATAATCAGACGAATTAACAAGTAATTAATGCCTAACTGTATTAGCATTAATCTTATCTTACTTGCTTGTTTGAAGAGTGATACAGTGATTGAGTAAAGTCCCACTTAGGGTTTGCAGAACATTACTTGGGGTGTAAGTAACTTTAGGTGTCCAATGTGGTCACCCAACTTTTAAACTGATTTTAACGAGACATTAAAGTTTGATGAATATTACAATGTGATACCTTCCGTTAACTTTTGTTCTCATCAAAGGGGAGTTTGATTTCACAATTATGGTTGGAAGTGAACTCGTACGGCTTTAGGATTACCCAAACTTGCCCTGGGCATGTGTGGGTTTAGGGTATCAGTAACTTGTATGAGTTACAGAGATAAACCCGTAATGTACGTTGATGAGTTTGGGTTAGGGAGTACCCAAAAACCCATATTGTTCTCCAGCCTTATTCATAAGAGATAAAGCCCTCAACGGATGTGCTCTCTGGATGTGGAGATTTAACAATGTCAATCGATTGGTTAGTAGGTAGATATCAGTTGGTTAGTGAGGTAAATTTGGGAGGTATGACGAAGAGTATGGTGAAATACAAAGGGTTTTAAAACCACAATTTTTTTTAAAAGTAAAAACCACACATTTTACTAATCCATTTCATCTTATCTAATTATGGCTATTGGAGCTATATGGTGTATTGAATGCGCATCAATTAAAATCACGGAAATAAAAGTTATAGCGGAAGGACCCAAACGAAAAAGTGGTTGAAGTAGGAGGGGGCAACAAAGCAATTTATAGTGTAGGGGCTATTCTTTAAGTTGAAAAAGTAAAGGGGGCTAAAGTGCTATTTTCCCTAAATATTATTAGAATATACCTTTTCTTTATCCCATGGTTGACTGTTAAGTGTTGACCAAGAAATGGTTATTTGTATTAAGCCATGAAAAACGTTTAGAATAAAACACTAACGCCGTTTATTCCTCTGTCACGCTGTCAACCGGGAGGAAGAAAGCGGCCCACCCCTGACTGACCCCACCACGCGCAAACACGGAAAGTGCCAGATAGACAAACAGACAACTAACGCCGTTATTCTGCTCCAACGCCAAACCCTAAATTCATCCCCCCTTTTTCTCCGGTGACCGGTCCCCACCGCATAAATCCTTCTCCCTCTAGTAATCATTCTTCCTATATATATCCCCCAATTCTCCGCCCCCAAAATCCCCAACTCCAAAACCCCACCGGACGACGAACAATCAAACAACCTCCTCGTCGGTCATCGTGAATGGTGGATATCCAAATCCTATTCAATCATCGCTGTAATCGCATGCTCTCTTTTGGCTTCTCCAAGGACTCCTGGTACCACCACTGCCAAGGAGTCGACCCCTGAATGTAATTAGGGTTCCGAATTCGAATTTCCAACCGTTTCCAATTTACGATGTTGCTCCACAAGACGAAGAAGAGCCAGGAGGAGGCAACCGCCTGCTGATCAGCGTAACTGTTCTAGGCAGCGCCGGACCGATCCGGTTCGTGGTTCGAGAAGAGGCGCTCGTGGCTGCTGTTATTGACACTGCTCTGAAGTCATACGCTCGTGAAGGTCGGCTTCCGGTTCTTGGATCTGACTTAAAAGACTTCTTTCTGTACTGTCCGAGTTCCGGCTCCGGCGCTCTGAGCCCTTGGGAGAGTATCGGATCCGCAGGGTGCCGGAACTTCATGTTGTGCAAGAAGACGGCGGAGATGAAGAAGCGCGAAGAAGGTGTGAGGTCGTCTGGTTTAGTGGGTCACAAGAGGAGAGGGAGTTGGAAGACATGGATCAACAAGTCTTTCAGTCGCAAGATTTCTTCTCATTAATGAAGAAATTAGAAATCCAAAATCTGATGTTGACGTCTCACTCAATTGAATTTGTATCGTTGGTTTGTTTCTTAGGGTTTGTAGCATCCTCTGTTTGTGATCATGAAAAACAGAGCATTCAATCAAATTTCTTTAGAAAAATTTGTCTGGTTTCATTCAGCATCCAAAGTTGTTAATCGGTCATTAATTGAATGTTCTTTCATTATGATCACTGATTGTCTAAAGTATTTTCCTTACCTAATTAAATACAGCATTCAATTGAAGCGTTCACACCCTAAAAAAAAACACCTAACTCCAATCTTTCACTACGAATATAGCCGTTGTCCGGATTAAAATCATAGTTTAGTACAAAATTGACAGTTACACATGCATTAAGCTGAATCAAGGGTCGTAGTGTAGAGTGTCTTTTGGTTTGCATGAAGGAGGGGGCGAACAAGTTTGAAACGGCGACTCGCAGGTTGCGGCTTAGCTTAGCTTAGCTGGGATTTGTGGGCCGTACAGAATATAGATATAATGCAATGTGGGTGAATGTTGACCTCAAACAGTTGCTGCAAGTAGGAGATGAGATTTTAGACGTTGGGAAATGGGGGTTGATTGATTCTTTCCGTACGCACCATGCGTCCGTGCTATGATTTGCGGGTATGAGAAGAAGACGACAAGAGTCAAAGCGGCGTTTGAGAACAAAACCCAATTTCGACACGGCATTTTTTTATCATTATTTGCTTTGCTTCCGTACGGACAATTAAAGAAAGCGATATGTTCTCGTCTCTTCTGCTGGCAAAGCATTAATAAAACTAAAAGAATCTAATCAGTTATCTAATTGTATTTTTTTAGTTTCTTAGTATCTTCTATTATTTGGATTTTTCTTGACGGAGTTATCTATGACAAAAAAAAATAAAATAAAACAAGGATCATAAGGTGCTGAGCGACATTCTAGTTCTAGACAAGAGCAGACTCTGTCTCCGTGGCCTTGGAATTGTACCCGAATATTCAAAAAATCGTATAGGATTTTACTTTTTAGAAAAAAAAATTCTCCATTATCACAAGCATGGTACATATTTGGCTGGTCCAAATTTCTATTACATCATTAATATTTTCATTAATTTGATCTCCCCATTATCACAAGCTGATGTCACTTGACCTCCCCATTTATTACATCACTAATATTTTCATTAATTTGCCTAGAAAATTAACAAAAACTGAATAATAATGACGATCAGGGATCTTGATCATTTTTCTAACTATCCACTTGGTAGTATGTTCTAGACTCTACATTGTTTGGATTTGTGAGGCCCACAAAATCCTAGGCCTAACATACATGAATATCATACAACCGGATTGGTGTACTAAGCTGGAGAAAGGATTGCGGTGCGAATGACATCCATTTGGGGAGGGACTGGAAAAGTAATCACTGAATTGATCCCTGAATCTATAATATTTGACCTCCAATGTTGATCAGTACGAGATTAAAAAAAATCTTATCTTTAGAACAATTGTTTTATACTCTGATTTCGAAGGTATAAAATTAGTTATGAATTTTATAACCAATTATTTATGATAACCACAATGTAATTAATTAATACGCGATTTCCATAACCAAATAACCAATTGATCCGGTCAAATAACCAAATAGAACTGTAAAAATTGACTCGACTCAATTTAATCTCAACCAATACTTTGAATTGACTAAATATCAACTGTTCAAAACTAGTTTAACTTCATAATATCGAAAAAATTAATATGAATTATAATCTAACATGCCTAAAATTAATAACCCAATAAACCTCTAACCTGATGAATCCACAACCCGACCAACTCAAATAATGACTATGGATGAATCCACAACCCGACCAACTCAACTAATGAACAGCCTAAGTTATAAGTTGATAAAGAGAAATCTCCTTTAGAGATATTTCATTTACCAAAACGTCATATATCAAACATAAATGACCTCTGCTAGTCGTGAAGCTCTCTTATATTTGTTCACCTCCTGCAAGAACTCGTAACGTTTGGTCCATTCCAATTTATAATAAGGCTCAACAACAATCCTCTCAAGTCGTTTAGCTGTTTCCAGCACATACTTCACCAGCATCAGCTCACTCTTTATCTCTCTGCTCCCCTCAATCTTCAACTCTCTAAGACACCTAACTTCAGCTTCATCTCCTTCTTCTTCTTCCTTCAAGTACTCCTCTGATTCCGGTTCAACCAGCACCGGTTCCTTCGGAATAATATAGGTTCCTTCTGTATTGATCTGCAATTATATTGTCAAACATGAAAAGAATTGAATTAGATTGGAGTAAAACAAGGTGAAACTGAAAACCCAGAACAAACTCGGTTAAAGAACCCAATACCTTGATTGTTAGTGTTTCCAATCTGAAGGAACTCCTCACTAGACAGAATAGAACATCAAGATAAGGCACATCAGGAATACTCGTTCCATTGTTTATGCCAAGGACTCGTAGGTGGTAGAGAGGAGTAGGAAGCTTGTGTGGAATCCGATCACTTATAACAAATAGCTAAGACGAAAGACAAAATGAAACTAAGAACATACTTGACAACATTATGAATTGAGTACATAATCGAACAAAGCACTTTTAAATGACTGGAGAAATAAGAGTAAGTAAGGAGGAAGACTTACATCGATGAATTCAAGGTTCATATAGAGCTGTTGGAGTGCTGGCAGGGAATCGAAGAAAGCTACGATGTCAATATCCTCTACCTCGGTCTTAAGTCCACAGTCACATTCAATTGAAACTACTGAAAGAAGTGGCGTACACTTGAACGAAATGTTGAGTATGTACCCAAGAAAGGCAAACACTTTCAGGCGTGGAGCTACAAGCTTAAACTTATGTGACCCTACACAGCAGGAGATCCGCAAATCTTCAAGCAGCGGGCACATGGGAATGAAGCACTCAAAGAAATCAGGGGGCAAAATCAAGTTGACTAGCTCAAGAGCCTTCAGCTTACTAAAGCCCACAAACCAAGATGGTGTTACTAACCGACCACCTTCAAGTTGCAGACAGTTCAGCTGAACAGCAGAGAAAAGGGAAGAATGGAACTTGCGGTCATAGTTGTCATCCTCGTCACTGGCTACAGTAAATACCAGGGAAAGCTTCTTCATGTCCTTGTTTGAAAGGTGAAGAACAACGAGATCAGTCTCGTCGCAGGGACTCAGTCCAGGAATGTCCAGCACGAATTCGGTTATGGGACCAGCATGAGCCAAGAGAGCTTTGCAAATGCTGAACATTATCTTGTTAACATGTGATGCAGATCTATCTTGCTCGGTGATTCGAGCGAACCCACTGTCAAACACGAGTCGAGGAGTGTTCCTCCAATGATTCCTCCATTTTTTTGACAACATGGCTGTTTTTGCCGCATCCTTTATGGGTAAGAACTTTAGAATGTGTTGAATCACTTCGTCAGGAAGGCTGCTAATTGTATCAGACTCCTGGCAGAGCCGCTTCATCTCGGCTGATACAAGACAATAACCATAACAACAAAACCCATCACATGTTATTTACTGGTTGAATTTAGCTTATTGAATCTCAACTAGTCCATTCAACAGAATAAATAGATAAATAGATGCTTACTATAACCTAGGGCATAATGTTCGGATTTCAAATAAACTGTGACCTAGGGCACCGATACTAGTGTAGAAGACGTTCTATAATCTCATAGAATACATAGATGCTTACTTGTTCAGACAAATGATTTCAAATAAACTGTAACCTAGCCACCCAGGGCATGAAACAATTGTTAATCAAATTTTCAAGTATACCGATGGTAACGTAGAAGACTTACTAGAATCGACCGGATTCATAATCGCTTCTTCCACTTCTAACTCTGCCAATATCTCTGTCGTAAGAACGGGCCAGACCAGTTCGATTTCCGGTCACCGGAAAACGGAGAATCTAAACCAGCAACTTGTTTGTTTCGTCATTCCACGCAAACCAAATGGACAAGTTGCATAACGAAGATGAAACAATTAAGATGAGGAAAATCGAATTCAAACCTTCGAACAGAGCGGAAGAGATAGATATTACTAATCAGTAGCTTCGAACGGACAGGAGAGTGTTCAATCGGGTAATGGTGGTCAGAAATCAGGTGAATGATCGCGGCTTCTCGCTCGGCGATGAAACTCCGGAAGGAGGTTTGATTCTTCTTCCATGGAACTCCTAACGGCGGTGTTCATTGGGCCGTTTAACTGGATTGGGCTCAGTTTGAAATATGGCGGGATTCTATCAAGCAGGCCCACTATGTTTGATGCTCTTACGGGACTTTTCGGCCTCTCGTTCAGTCCATGAAACAGTAAACCTCACTGTATCTGTGAATTTTTTTCACAAAAGATAGCTTTTTTGGAGTTAGCTTAGATAGAAAAGAGTAAATTAACTAATAATTTACTCAAATGAGTGCAAAATATCGGAGATATGTAAGAGTCAGACATATTACTGAATGGGCGGCTCAATTAGCTAAATGACAGACCAAATAGAGACAGATGGAAGGAGCCACTGCCAACATCTCGAGAATCTCATGCACAATCGCACCTCATGGGGCTAGTGATGGGGTCTCTAACTTGAGCAGAAGCGTAACTTGTTCCGTATCGCCCTCGATGTCACACAAAAAAAAAACCTGAAACCAACTCCAAGTGACAGCATCCCAACATGTCAGGAATTCAATGAGGAAAGGATCTGAAATATCTAGATGAGTTGTGTCAAGTATAATCAGAACTGCACCTGAGCTATCTCAGAGGACCCATCCAGTTGCACCTTCTTGTCCCACAAAAACTGTGAAGGTAGAGGTTGAAGAGGGAACATGGAGAGGTAGGGGTTCTGCTCGTTAGGCTTTCGTCCCAAATCAATCCGAATCACGAACACAATTTTTCTAAGCCGAACACTGAGTAATTCACGAGAGGCTCAATTCGTTAACGGCCCTAATCTCCGTACTCACGCGAGTTTCCCTTGAAACAAAAATGATGGATTATTAAGATCTAAACAAGTTGTTTAGGAACTATATCTAGCTATCGGAGCTATCTGTTGTACACAAGAAAGGATAGAAAATTACTAGCCACAACTGTAAATATTAGGTTCATTTACCAAACATATATAACCTCTGCTAGTCGTGAAGCTCTCCTATACTTGGTCACCTCCTTTAAGAACTTGCAACATTTCTCCCAATTCATTTCATCAGCAGGTGTAATAACAATCCTCTCAAGTCGTCGGGCATTTTCCAGCACATACTTCACCAGCTTCAGCTCACTCTTTACCCCTCTGCTCCCCTCAATCTTCAACTCCCTTAGACAGCTAACTTCGGCATCATCTCGTTTTTCTTCCATGTACTTCTCTGATTCCAAATCAACCAGCATCAGTTCCTTCGGAATAATATCCGCGTCATCTGAATTGATCTGCAAGAGTATTGTCAAACATAAGAAAGGATTGAACTAGATTGGGGTGAAACAATGCGACAAACCCAGAATAAACAAACTGGGTATGGCACAAATGAAAATTTTCAAGCTCCTTAAGAACCCAGTACCTTGATTTTTAGTGTTTCCAATCTGAAGGCACTCCTTATTAGACAGAATAATACATCAACATAAGGCACATTACGAATACCCGTTCCATTGCTTATGCCAAGGACCCGTAGGTGGTAGAGAGGAGTAGGAAGCTTGTGTGGAATCGGACCACTTAGAGTAAGTTGCTGAGATGAAAGACGAAATCAGACTGTGAACATACTTGACAACATTATGAATTGAGTAGATAAACGAACAGAGCACTTTTAAAAGAATGGAGAAATAAGAGTAAGGAGGAAGGCTTACATAGATGAATTCAAGGTTCATATAGAGCTGTTGGAGTGCTGGCAGGGAATCGAAGAATGCTACGATATCAGGCTCTTCTCCCTCGATGCAAATTCCACAGTCATTTTCAATTGAAACTAATGAAAGAAGCGGGGTGCGCTTGAATGAGATGTTTTCTACATACCCAACAAAGACAAACACTTTCAGGCATGGAGCCACAAGCTTAAACTTATGTGACCCTAAACAGTAGGAGATCCGCAAATCTTCAAGCAGCGGGCACATGAGAATGAAGCACTCAAAGAAATCAGATGGCAAATGTACATGGGCTAACTGAAGAACCGTCAGCTTACTAAACCCCACAAACCAAGATGGTGTTACTAATTGGCAACCCTCCAGTTGTAGATAGTTCAGTTGAACAGCTTTTAAAAGGGAAGAATGAACCATGCGATCAGAGTAATCTAGCTCTTCACTAGTTACACCAAATATAAGGGAGAGCTTCTTGAGGCCTTTGCTGGAAAGGTAAACAACAACGAGATCAGTCTCGTCGCAGGGGATCAGTCCAGGAATGTCCAGCACAAACTCTGTTATGGCTCCATCGTGAACCAAAAGGGCTTTGTATAGGTTGAACATTATCTTGTTAACAAATGACGCAGACCTATCTTGCTCGGTGATACTGATTTGAGCGAATCTGCTATCAAACACGATATGAGGAGTGTTCCTCCAATGATACCTCCATTTTCTTGACAACACAGCTGTTCTTGCCGCATCTTGTATGGCTAAGAACTTAAGAATGTGTTGTATCACTTCGCCAGGAAGGCTGCTAATTGTATCAGAATCGTGGCAGAACCGCTTCATCTGAGCTAATACAAGGCAATAACCATAACAACAAAACCCATCACATGTTATACAGTTTGAATTTAGCTTATTGAATCTCAACTAGCAGTCAACACTTAACAGAACACATAGATGCTTACTATAACCTAGGATATAATGTTCAAACTTAGACAAATGATTTCAATAAACTGTAACCTAGGGCATGGAACCATTATCAAACGAATTTCAATTTTCCAAAATGTATTTCTCTCTTGTTTCAATTTCTAGCTTTGGAACACATGAATGGAATGATGATTTCAGATGAACAGTAACCTAGGGCAGGAAACCATTGTCAAATGAATTTCCAATTATACAGATACTAGCGTTAGCGTAGAAGACTTACTGGAATCATCACCGGAATTCATGGTCGTTTCTTTCACTCTTTATTCGTGGCTCCAAGCAAACCAAATGGAGAAGTAACTTGACGAATATGCGACAAGCAGCTGGAGAAGGGAATAAACGATTAAGAACAAGAAGAATCGAATTCGAACCTTGGATCAGAGCGGAAGAGATGAAATTAGTAGCTCTGATGAAATCAGGATATTGCAGCTTTTTTTATCTGCGAATAAACTACGGAGGGATTTTCGTCCTTAAAAGTGAGACGGTTAGAACTGGGCAGTTTAAAAAGATTGGGCTCAGATTTTGAAATATGGCGGGATTCTTTCAAGCGGGCCCAGTTTTCTTGATCCAACTCTATAAGAAATGAGAAAAAAGGTTAATTATATAACGAAGATATACGAATAGCTTTGCATAAACGAAAAGAAAAATTAAATCATAATTTGGGGTGTCAAATTTGTTGTCATGACTTTTTAGAGATTATTCAGGGTCATAAGTGTCACGTAATAGTATTCATGTTACCTACACGACACATTGTATGAAGACGTCACGAAACGCCAACAGTCTTTATGCAAAAAAAATCTTCAATTTACAAACAATCGAAAGAAAACTGGACAACATCTGACACGAAAGCTCTCGAGACTCAACACCTATAAACCCATTAGGTACACACCAAATTGTCATACGGTAAATCAGGTGTGTACAAGCTATGCATCCCCTTCCACGATTACATACATAAATCATAAACGTGCACACCAAATACAAGCATCATAGATCAATGCAAGCAACAAAAGGGAGAAAATTTACCTAGATAAGTCATTTGTCCATACAAAGATCCATCCGTCTATGAAATGCCACAACAAACACAAAGAATCTCGTAACACAAGAAACTTGAGAAGAGAAAGATCAGGAATACCTGCAATATCCCGATCACTTAAAAGATAAACTTTGTTGGTGATCGTCAACGTCATTTCAAACCACCAAAACGGAGTTGTAATCGTTCATACATAATCGAGGTGTTGGCTTGCAATTTTTAAAGTAAAGTAAATCACTTTACTTTAAAATTTGCATTGAGTACCACTAAACTTGAACTTACTTTTCACCATCCAATTTTCCGTCCAAATCATGGATGGAAATCCATCTCAAGCTGCCACCATGATAAATTGATGATTGTTATGATGATGACTAGGTTCATGAAACTCTTGCTCCCAAGTGCACCTCTATTGAACGAAATCATATTTTCCTTTTTTTTTTCTCTTCTTCATTCTGCAAGATTAAAAAAAAAACATTTTGTTTATCCAGCAAATAAAGTGAGAGACTTTTCATTTTTGAAACATGCTCCAACTGAAAAGTCATTCAATTTGATTCAACTCAATTTCTTAGAAAATGAATTTTACACAATTTCTCCATCAAGTTACAACTCATTATGAATGTTATTTTTTTGGAGATTTTCGAGTTTTCCTGTTATTTACGTTCTTCATTCAAGTTAGCTAGTTGTATTTTGTTTTTCAGAATTACAAATTTAAACAAATAATATTTTGTAAGGGAAGATGATGAATCTAGTTCGAAAGCTCCAATTTACTATAATGTTGATTAGACTTCTAAATATGTTTATATGTTTTTTTTTTTTCTGGAATTGATTCCAACCATGAACACATGTACAATTATTGAAACTTACGACACTTGAAACTTGCAGCAAATTGATCCCAATAATATGTACTTGCAACATACGATAGCAATTCAAAAAACTCACTATATTGTTTACATGCTACTAAGTTTAAAAAAGTATCCAGTCCTTAACTTGGAACAAGAAACTTGTAGTAACTGAAACAAAAATGATTTTCAAAACAATATGTTCTATGCAAGGGGATGATGAAATGATGGGTAAATCTATTTTGAATGCTACATATATGAATAAGGAAGAGAAAAACAAAAGGAGAACAAAGTTTGTTCAATAGGGGCGCAATTGGGAGCGGGATTTTCATTGAACCTAGTCATCTCCTAATCACCCACTCAATCATCTAGCAACTAGAGATGAATTTTAGTCCATGATTTGGACGAAAAATTGGATGGTGCAAAGTAAGTTCTAGTTTAGTGGTACTCAACGCAGTTTTTAAAGTAAAGTGGTTTATGTGCAATTAGAGTAAGAGTCAAGTGTTACATGGTGCTATTTACCCCAAAAAGGCAAAAAGTGAGCACTTTTTATATGCTTTGTCATGAACAAAGGATCATTAATGCAACGATTTTTTTAATGATCTGATAGTAAATAATAGTCAACACCAGAAACCAAAAAATCTTCAATTTAGAAACAATCGAAAGAAGAATGATGTTCTTGCTGCATCTTTCAAGGGTAAGAACATCAGAATGCATTGAATCACATCGGCAGGAAGGCTGTTAATTCTATCAGACTCCTGGCCTAGCCGGTTCATCTACATGGTAATCACCAGAACAACAAAAAGCAAACACATGGATGGCATAGTAAGAAAAATTGATTCAGTGAGAGGTCAAAACTAAAAAGCTTGTAAAGTGAAGCTAATTCTTGGCCCACTAAACTTGTCTTACTGATTAGGGTTAATCACAAAGACGCTTAAAACATTAGACTATTAATTTTGGATAAAACTGTAACCTGGGGCATTAAAGGATCAAACTAAAAGTTCAAGTACACCGATACAACTATAGAACTGGAAGACTTACTACAATCCCTCAAATTCAATAAGCTAAACCAGATCAATTTTCATTCGCCTAAACTGTAGAATCTTGACCAAACCAAACAGAGAACAAACTTAACGAAGATAGTACAAGCAGCTGGAGAACGAAATAATAAATGATTAAGAGCAGAAAATTTGAATTGGCACCTTCGAGCAGAGCGGATGAGATAGTAATTGTTAGTTAGTTAGCTTCGAATGAACAGGAGATTTTTCAGTCGGATAATGGTGATCGAAAATGCAGCGTTCGCAGCTTCTTGCTCGTCAGTCATCTCGACGAAGAACCTCCAGAGCGAGGGAGGGATGATTCTTGGTCCTTAGAACTCAAAACGGCCGGAGATTCTCATTGGGCCTTTTAATGGGCTGGGATCAATTTTAACATTTAGCGTAATTCTATCAAGCAGACCCAAATTTGTTTGATCCAACTTAATAGATAGATAACTTTAGTCAACTATTGCAAAAAGTGAGGGTAAATAGCATCTTGTACAACTTGACTCTTACTCTTGTTTCACATAAATTACTTTACTTTAAAAATTGCATTGAGTACCACTAAACTTGAACTTATTTTGCACCATCCAATTTTCCGTCCAAATCATGGATGGAAATCCATCTCAAGCTGCCACCACGATAAAATTGATGATTGTTGTGATGATGACTAGGTTCATGAAACTCTTGCTCCCATGTGCACCTCTATTGAACGAAATTATATTTTCCTTTTTTTTTCTCTTCTTCATTCTGCAAGAAATTAAAAAAAAAACATTTTGTTTATGTAGCAAACAAAGTGAGAGATTTTTCATTTTTGAAACATGCTCCAACTGAAAAGTCATTCAATTTGATTCAACTCAATTTCTTAGAAAATAAATCTTACACAATTTCTCCATCAAGTTACAACTCATCATGAATGTTATTTTTTTGGAGATTTTCGAGTTTTCCTGTTATTTACGTTCTTCATTCAAGTCAGTTAGTTGTATTTTGTTTTTTAGAATTAGAAATTTAAACAAATAATATTTTGTAAGTGAAGATGATGAATCTAGTTCGAAAGCTCCAATTTACTATAATGTTGATTAGACTTCTATGTTTATATGTTTTTTTTTGTTTTTTTTTTTTGGAATTGATTCCAACCATGAACACATGTACAATTATTGAAACTTACGACACTTGAAACTTGCAGCAAATTGATCCCAATAATATGTACTTGCAACATACGATAGCAATTCAAAAACTCACTATATTGTTTACATGCTACTAAGTTTAAAAAAAGTATTCAGTCCTTAACTTGGAACAAGAAACTTGTAGCAACTGAAACAAAAATGATTTTCAAAACAATATGTTCTATGCAAGGGGATGATGAAATGATGGGTAAATCTATTTTGAATGCTACATAGAGAATAAGGAAGAGAAAAACAAAAGGAGAACATAGTTTGTTCAATAGGGGCACAATTGGGAGCGGGATTTTCATTGAACCTAGTCATCATCCTAATCACCCACTCAATCATCTAGCAACTAGAGATGGATTTTCTTCCATGATTTGGACGAAAAATTGAATGGTGCAAAGTAAGTTCTAGTTTAGTTGTACTCAACGCAATTTTTAAAGTAAAGTGGTTTATGTGCAACTAGAGTAAGAGTCAAGTGTTACATGGTGCTATTTACCCCAAAAAGGTAAAAAGTGAGCACTTTTTATATGCTTTGTCATGAACAAAGGATCATTAATGCAACGATTTTTTAATGATCCGATAGTAAATAATAATCAACACCAGAAACCAAAAAATAATATAATCAATTCCAACACAAAATATAAAAAAAATTATATTATATAAAACAAATTATATTTTTAGAACCGACACTTATTACAAAAAACATAAAACAAAAAACCGGGAGTGGAATCCGATTCCGATATAAGGGGAAAAAACAATATATAAATATTGAATTAGTAGCGTGAAGCGAGCTGGTAGAGAAGGTTGACGGCAAGGAACTTGTTGGCCTTCTAAGTAGGATGGATGCTATCGAAGAATGGCTATCGATCTGCCCAAAATTTTAGTTTCAGAGTTTGAGAAGATTGGAATTGAAAAATAAATTTTGGTACATTGAGTGTGTTGTGTTGGGGTTTTGGAAATTTAAGGGGCTAACAGGCTTTTATTGGATTAGGGGAATTTGGCTGTTTGTTTCGAAATATTTGCATGCATCAGTAATTTGGTTACAAAAAGCTACACAAAAAGAATGGCTATGCTTGCCCTTTAGTTGTACACGGCTGCACAGCAGCCGCGCATCAATTCTCGTGCTGTCTACATGACTCCTTTGAAACTAGTGCTACCGACATGACTACAACAGTTGTACACGGCCACAAACCAGCCGCGAAAGGCTCCCAGTCAGCCTTCTACGGCCGCATCCCAGCCATGAAAGGCTTCTTGACAATTTCCAATGTGAACAACCATTGGGTCAGTATTTGCGGCCAATTTGAATGAAAACTACCACAAAATTGTAAATAGTTTTAAAACGGTTATAGATTGATAATTAGTTAATTTAATAGTTATATTAATTAAAAAATCCGTTATTTTAACAATTTTTACCTTCAAATTTTTAAGAAATGGTACAACCTCTCACCATAAATAACTATTTACATCAAAGTAACCAAACACTCTTCAAATTTGTTTATTACTGCAAATTAGTCACTTAAATTATCCAATTCACAAAATAATCATTTATCCTCTAATCTGCTCCACCGTCGCTGCTACGCCTCTCGGCCGATAACGGATGACGACGGATCTATTAGGGAAATCAAAATCCCTGTCCCAATGAAAATCAAAATTCGTTGTCATCATCTGCCCAATCTAACCTGGGTTGCAGCCGAACTAATGGCAACGGCCAGGACAATAATCCTTCTTTCGGCCAGAAATCATTGAATCACCAAATCCACGATCCAAACCATTACTTTCTCCGACGACTGTGATTGGGCTGGTGACGTTGAAGGCGAAGGCAGCCTACTCAGCTCGCTCTACCACTGCCTCCGCCGAGAGATCCTCAAGCACGACGAGTAATTAGCCGCCACCACCTACACGGCTTCAACTTCGACCTGCTCTCCGAGTTCTGCAATATCTGGAAGCTGTAGCTTCGATGGAGTGGTTCCGCAACTGGAAAGCCCAGATTTGATCTCATCTTCCGACGGCTGAGCCAGCTCCACGCTACGGCTGACTGATTTGACAAGGATGGGGGATCCTAACGGTGCTGGAGCTAGCGACTTGCTCCGGTCCATAGATCTCTCCGGCGACTAGATCCACATCATCTTCACGAACATGGACTCGGACGGGATTAGATCCATCGAGTTTGATGAGCTTATTGCGGCGATCTCCAACGACATCGACGAGCAGTTGACGAGCGGGGAGGAGAAGAGGGGTAGAAACTAGGTCTAATTAATTTTTTCAAATTCCAAAATTGCCTTCAATGTATGTGGGTTGGACCGGTCCAACCTTTGAAGGTTGGAGCGGATCTTGTCCCCGACAGTAAATAATAATCAATATCCGAAACAAAATAAAATAAAATACCCAATTCCAACACATAATATAAAAAAAATTATATTATATATAACGAATTATATTTTTAGAGCCGACACTTATCACAAAAACAAAAAATGAAAAAAACCGAGAGTGAATCCGATTCCAATATAAGAAAAAAAAATATAAATATTGAATAAGCTAGTAGCGTGAAGCGGGCTGGTGGAGAAGGTTGACAGCGAGGAACTCGTTGGCCTTCTGAGTAGGATGGATGCTATCGAAGAAGACATATTGTGATGACATATTCCCACAAGTTGGTGTAAATGGCGAGCAAAAGAATCCACCCTCCAATAGCCCGGTCCATAGCATCCTTTCCTCGCTTCCACAAAACCTGCATCGAAATCAAACAAACTTTACGTACGATCCGAGTGGGTGATCACATGCATGCATGCATACACGTAAGCTTACGTACCGTATTTCTGAGGCTGAGTGACCATGTCTAGCATGGGATCGTACACATTTGCGTATAACATCTTACTCCATGGAAGAGAACCCTGAAGCTTGCGGAGTAGCTGCTTCAGCTTGACGTTTAAGAAAAAGTCAGTTGAGATTGATTGCTTCATAGAACTGTAAATGATATCTGAATGGGAGACATCCTATTGTGGAACGTACAAAAATGTCGCGGGTCTAAAATCAGACAATACAAATAATAGTCTTAACTGTAAGCATCACATGTAAGGTATGTAATATTTAGAAATTAATACTTGACGAGTTTCCATTCCAAAGAAATCCTGAAGACCAAGAGAACTAACTCCTAGTAGAATCAAAATATTGTATGTATGTATGGGTTGGAATATCTAGCAAATACTCTGGAAATATATAAAAAAGAAATACAAGTGAGAGAAAAACTTACTTTCAAGAAATCAAAATATTGGATTATGTATAGGGTTGGAATATCTACAATACTCGAATAAAAAAACAAGAAGTCAAATAAATGATAAGTAAGAACTTGATTAAAATCAAGTAAGAAATATTTCAATAATTGTGAGTAGTGATATCTAACGGAGTTGTGAAAAAAACTATCAAGAATAAAATATGTGGTGAATACGATATGGAGAAAAAAGAAATACAGTGAGAAAACTTACTTCAAGAAATTAAATATTGGATGTATGTATGGTTGGAATATCTAGCAATACTGCTGAAGAAATAAAAAAACAAAGAAAACTATTCAAGTAAAATATGAATGAAGTGAAATCTTACTCGAAGAATATAAAAAAACATAAGAAAAACTTACTTCAGAAAATTAATAGGTGAATATCTAGATCGTGGAAGTTGAGAAAAAATTACTTAGAAACAAAATATTATTAATGTATGGGTGAATATCTAGCAATACTGCTGAAAAATAAAAAAGAATACAAGTGAGAGAAAGAACTACTTTCAAGAAATCAAATATTGGATGTATGTATGGGTTGGAATATCTAGCAAATACTGCTGGAAAATATATAAAAAAAGAAATACAAGTGAGAGAAAAACTTACTTCAAGAAATTAAAATGTTGGATGTATGTATGGGTTGGAATATCTAGCAAAACTGCTGTAAGAATATAAAAAAAAAAATACAAGTGAGAGAAAAACTTATTTCAAGAAATAAATATTGATGTATGTATGGGTTGGAATATCTAGCAAATACTGCTGGAAGAATATTATAAAAAAAGAAATACAAGTGAGAGAAAGAACTTACTTTCAAGAAATCAAATATTGATGTATGTATGGGGTTGAATATCTAGCAATACTGCTGGAAGAATATATAAAAAAAGAAATACAAGTGAGAGAAAAACTTACTTTCAAGAAATAAAATATTGATTATGTATGGTGGTTGGAAATCAGGGAAAAACTTATTTCAGAAGAGATATTTATTCAAGAAATAAAAGAAATACAAGTGAGAGAAAGAATTACTTTCAAGAAATCAAAATATTGATGTATGTATGGGTTGGAATATCTACAATATGCTGGAAGAATATTAAAAAAATACAAGTGAGAGAAAAACTTACTTTCAAGAAATTAAAATATTGGTGTATGTATGGGGTTGAATATCTAGCAAATACTGCTGAAGAATATATAAAAAAATACAGAAAAACTACTCAAATAATATTGATGTATGTAGGGTGAATTTAGCAATACTGTGAAGATAATAAAAAAACAAGTAAAAAAACTTATTTCAAGAAATAAAATTTGGATGTATGTATGGGGTTGGAATATCTAGCAAAACTGCTGAAGAAATATAAAAAAAAAATCAGTGAGAAAAAATTATCAAATAAAATTGATGAGAGGTTGAATACAGCAAAACTGTGGAAAATATTAAAAAAGAAATCATAAGAAAACTTATTTCAAGAAATAAAATATGTTATGTATGGGTTGGAATATCTAGCAAATACTGTGGAAGAATATATAAAAAAGAAATACAAGTGAGAGAAAAACTTACTTTCAAGAAATCAAAATATTGATGTATGTATGGGGTTGAATATCTAGCAAAACTGTGAATAATATATAAAAAAAGAAATACAAGTGAGAGAAAAAACTTACTTTCAAGAAATTAAAATGTTGGATGTATGTATGGGGTTGGAATATCTAGCAAACACTGTTGTAAGAATATATAAAAAAATAAATACAAGTGAGAGAAAGAACTTATTTTCAAGAAATTAAAATATTGAATGTATGTATTGGGTTGGAATATCTAGCAAATACTGCTGGAAGAATATTTTAAAAAAGAAATACGAGTGAGAGAAAGAACTTACTTTCAAGAAATCAAAATAGTGTATGTATGTATGTATGGGGTTGAAATATCTAGCCAATACTGTTGGAAGAATATATAAAAAAAGAAATACAAGTGAGAGAAAAAACTTACTTTCAAGAAATCAAAATATTATATATTTGTATGGGGTTGGAATATCTAGCAAATACTACTGGAAGAATATATATAAAAAAAAATACAAGTGAGAGAAAGAACTTACTTTCAAGAAATCAAAATATTGTATGTATGTATGTATGGGGTTGAAATATCTAGCCAATACTGTTGGAAGAATATATAAAAAAAGAAATACAAGTGAGAGAAAAAACTTACTTTCAAGAAATCAAAATATTATATATATGTATGGGGTTGGAATATCTAGCAAATACTACTGGAAAAATATATAAAAAAAGAAGTACAAGTGAGAGAAAGAACTACTTTCAAGAAATTAAAATATTGGATGTAATGTATGGGGTTGGAATATCTAGCAAATACTGCTAGAAGAATATATAAAAAGAAATACAAGTGAGAGAAAAGAACTTACTTTCAAGAAATCAGAGTTCACATACAGTTGCTTGAGTGCTGGCAGGGAAGCAAATAGAGCAACCATATCAGCCCCCTTCTCGTCTTCTCCACCATATTGTTCAATTGATAGTACTGCTAGAAGTGGAGTAGACTTGAACACAGGTTTTTCTAAATACCCAACATAGCCAAATACTTTGAGAGATGGGGCTACAAGCTCATGCACATAAGAATAATCACAGTAGTAAGCTTGTAAGTCTTCAAGCAGCGGCATATTGGGATGAATCTCTCATAGAAATCCTTCGTGAGATGTACAAACTCTAAATGCACAACCTTCAGCCTTTCAAATCCAGCTAACCAAGATGGTGTTACGAATTTACCACTCACTAGATTCAGGTGGTTCAGGTGCACAACATAGAAGAACGAAGAACCGATCACCCGATCAGATAGCTCACCATCTTCAGCAAAGCAAATTGGAAGTTGCTCGACACACTCCTTGGAAACGTAACAAATGATGGGATCAATCTCGTGGCAGAGCAATAATCCAGGAATGGCAAGCTCAAATTTGATTATTGACACATTGTGAAACAGCAGAATTTTGTAAATCTCCAGCAGTATCTTATTCACGTTTGATACAGATCCATCACCATGTTCAGTTACTTCAGCGGAATTATAATCAAACTCGAGTTTAGGAATAAACATCCAATGATGCCTTCAATTCCTTGACAAGATTGATGTTCTTGCCGCATCTTCCAAGGGTAAGAGCATCAGAATGCGTGGAATCACACCGGCAGGAAGGTTGCTAATTGTATTAGACTCCTGGCCTAGCCTCTTCATCTACATGGTAATACCAGAACAACAAAAAGCCAACACATGGACACACTCTTTGTACACGTGCACATGTTTTATACATGTGTACATGTTTTGTACAATTTTTATACGCGCACACGTTTATGTACTTACATTTTTGAACACGTGCACACATTCTTTGTACACGTGCACACAATATCTTACATTTTGTTTATGTACACGTGTACACACAATTTATACACGTGTATACCTATTCATACACGTACACACTTATTTTTTACACTAGTGTACACATATTTTGTATAAATCATGTGTACACGTTTTATACACGTACACATTTATGTACTTACATTTTTATACACGTGCACTTATCTTGTCCACATGTATAAATGTGTACACCTATTCGTACACGTGCACACTTATTTTTTACACTAGTGTACACATACTTCATACTCGTGTGTACATATTTTGTATAAATCATGTGCACACTACTTAATAATCTAATGTGTGTACATGTGAACGCCTATTCATACACGTGCACACCTATTTTTATATACTAGTGTACACATATTTCGTATTTGTGTACGCATTTTTTTACAAACCATGTGAATCTATTTAATAAGATAATTTTATTATTATATAATATCAATAAGTGCTTGGTAGCATAGTGATAGGAGTTTAGTATTTAGCAAAAGAGGTCATGATTTCGAATCATCATCAACAACATTTACCACCGACCTCATAGCTCCTTATTTCTATCCGATCTCTGTCTCATCGTCGAGCATAGCCGATTTTGTGCGCTGAAATCCGGATTTTGCACAGGTTAACTCGATCCTCTCATCAATACGGTTATCGGTCATGCTTAAACTTGTTGGAATATGGACATAATTTTTAATCGGTCATGATTCCTGCTCTCACTTCATTTTTCCTTAATTCTGAAACATTCCAATCTGAAGTCAAATCGAAGCATCTTAGCATCCTCTTAACCGAATGTCACCCTATTTGATCAGAAATAGTCAATAGACTAACTGTTATCGTAATTTGATTTTTGATGTTGCAGCTCTAAACGAAGCACTAGTTGCAGAAGTCCAACGACTAAGGCTAGCAGCATCAGGGCTAGGAGCAGATTCTCATCCGGCAATGCAGCATCAGCATCAGCATCAGCAACCCGGCCAGGCGAACACATATCAAAAACATCAAATAAGTTTGGGTTTGAAGATTTGCTCAGTTGGATGCTCCTCGTACAAGATACCATTTAGTAGAAAGACCATATTATATTTTAGATGAAGAAATGTTCATATTACATAATCATTCTTTGGGTGAAGAAAAGAAGGGAGTGACAAATTGCAGGTTACATTGACAGAAAGAGTAGTAAACCATTCATTTGTTCTTTATTTTATCTCTCTCTCAGTGTTCTAGTGTTTGGCATATAATAATACAGTTGCAAAATATACGAAAGGGTAGCATTTTCCAAATGTGATTTCGGTGGGGTGGATTTGTGGATCAATACCAAAAAAATAATATAACCAATTCCAACGCATGATATAAAAAAAAAAAACTATATTATATATAATGAATTATATTTTTAGAACCGACATTTATCACGAAAACAAAAAACAAAAAACCGAGAGTGGAATCCGATTCCGATATAAGAAAAATAAAACAAAAATATAAATATTGAATTAGTAGCGTGAAGCGAGCTGGTGAAGAAGGTTGGTAGCGAGGAACTCGTTAGCCTTCTGAGTAGGATGGATGCTATCGAAGAACACATACTGTGACGTCATATTCCCACAAGTTGGCGTAAATGGCGAGCAAAAGAATCCACCCTCCAACAGACCGGTCCCACAACATCCTTTCCTCGCTTCCACAAAACCTGTATCGAAATCGAACAAAGTTTACGTATGATCCGAGTGACTGATCACATGCATGCATGCATATACGTAAGCTTACGTACCATATTTCTGAGGCTGGGTGACCATGTCTAGCATGGGATCGTACACATTTGCGTATAACATCTTACTCCCTGGAAGAGAACCCTGCAGCTTGCGGAGTAGCTGCTTCAGCTTGACGTTGTAAGAAAGAGAGTCGGAGTTCTGAGATTGGAGGCACTGTCGGCTTCGGAGTGAGAACTGTAGAGATGCAGTCATCTGAACTGGGAGACATCCTATTGGTGGAAGCCCCGCTACGAAAAATGTACGACCTCCGAGTCCGTACAAATCCTATGTACAATACAATCGAATATTATTATTAATCATCAAATATGACTTATAAGCATGCATGCATGCAGAGCGTACGTAATATTTACGAAATTACGTACCTTGACAAGCTTTTCCACTTTCCCGAGAAGGAAATCCTGATAGCCGCCAAGATCGAACTGAAGCCTCCTAGTGATGAGATCAAAAAAGTTGTCGACGAAATCATTAGTACCGGAGCTAACCACCATCAACGACCGACTAACCGTTTTGTTCGCCACGTCATCACCATGAGCATGCCTCAAATTCCATAAGTACTCCTTAAACATATCAACCTGCCCTTCAATCGTGATACCCATCGCCATCGTCGACGTCAGGTCGTCGATCCCGGTGCCGGCTGAGGCGAACGACACGCCGGTTTTCAGATCGTTGGCGGTGAGATTGGGATCGAGGTACGCCGGGACGGTGCCGGATGGCTTGATGGAGAGGCGGCTGGCGATCATGTCGGGGATGAGTAGGCCGTCGGAGAAACGACCGGTGGGGGTGTGGGTTGGGAGGAAGTTTGAGCCGTATGGGAGGTGGTTGGCTTTGAAGAGGGAGGTGAGTACGTGGTTGTTGTTGCCGGTGTCGACGGTTGAGTCGCCGAAGATGAGGACGGCGGTGAAGTTTGGGAGGTGGTGGTTGTGAGGGTGAGTGTGGTGGGGGATGGTAGCGAGTGATGGTGGTGAGGGGGTGGCGGCGGGTGATGGTGGTGGTGGGGTGATGGTGGTGGCGGGTGATGGTGGTGGAATGGGGGGAGGCGAGCGGTGGCGGTGGTGGCGAGGATGGTTAGAAGGAGGACGAGGAAAGGGATGAACCGTCGTGCCATGATTTAGCTAGGAGTTTGCTAAGAAAGTGTTATGAGTGTTGAATTGTGTGTGTTAGGGCTTTGAGTTTGATTGTATATATAAGCTAGGGTAGGTTGAGATTCCGTGGGAAAGAAGGGAACATTTGATTAGGGTTTCGTGTTATAATATGATCATATAATGTATTGTGTTTGAAGTTGAGTTGACAACTTGATTTAGACTGCTAATTGTATATTATGATATTATCCGACTTTGTTTATAATTTTGACCTATATTGGACTTATCAGTTATCACTATATGATCGGTTGTTGATGTTAATAATAATAATAATAAAGTAATTTTATTGAATATTTTTTATCCTAAATATTTGGATCCGATCAATTTTGTATTGAATTTAATTAGACCCGAGTATAGAAAATATGTTATTGAATTGGAGTTGGATATCGATACGGAGGAATTGTTTTTGGACCAAAATTGTGGGATAAATGATAAATCTAATGAATTATTATTTATTATTGGATTGTTAAATTATTGGTATTCGTCAGAATATTTTATAAATTTCGGTCTTTCATGAGTCTCTATTCATTATCTAATGAATAATGATATAATTTTTTTTCCCGGAATTTGAAATTTGACCTAATTCTCAAAATTTGGTCTTATTTACAACCCATTTTTCAAAATTTGGTGGTGACTCAAATTTCAAAATCTGGCCCTGGCCTAACTAAAAAAATTGTTGTCGATGAAGATCTGGCTCAGTTTCTGAAATTTGATATTGAGACCAGGGGCGGATTCAGGATAGATCAAGACATTGGGCTATTTCATATGTATTGGTCTCAATCTACAAAATCATTGGGCCCGGGGAGTGGGGTGGGCCGTGGCCTGGGAAAACTCACCCCAGATCCGCCCCTGCTTGAGACCATTCGTATAATTAATGGGTAAAAAAATTACTAGTCACCTAAGTTTGGGGTTGTAACATTGTGGTCATCTATCTTCATTTTGTAACAGAGTACTACTTTATGTTTGTTTTTGTAGGTATTGGTTTGGTTTTTGAGTTAGCTCTCAATTTATTTTGAGGGTTCAACCAAGTTGATGAGAGAGATTAAAAAACATTATATTTGATGATGTTGCATGCTTTGGCCGAGAATGCCATCAAAAGTGACCGAAATAATTGTTTGGTTACCTTGTTTAAACATTGACGAATGCTTTGTTACAAAATGAAGTTAGATTACCACAGTGTTACAACCAACCCCCAAACTCAGGTGACCGCCAATGTTTTTGACCCTATAATTAATAGGGGTGTGAATCAGTTAATTCAGTCATTAACCGATTAAAATTGAACCAAAATCCTAAAAGTTTTGATCGAAACCAACCCAAGTAAAATCGATAAAAAAACTGAACAAAATTCGGTCAACAAAAAATTGAATGAGTTAACCTACTTTTCTAACCTTACAATTCCTTATAAATTTAATAATATTATAAAGGGAAAAGGATACTTTTGCCCCGTACTTTTCCAAACTAACAAAGACCCCCTGTACTTTGAAATTATAATATCACCCCCTCTAGTATTCCATGTTTAACCGTTCAACCCTTCCATCCAAGAGTCAGTTAACTTTCCGTTAACTTTGCTGACTGTGCAGTCCAAGTCAGTTAGACTGTGCCATGTCATGATGCTGACTAGACGTAATTAAAACTTCCCTTTTCTAATTAAATAGGCAGAACCGCAAAATCGGTGAGAATCTTTTTAAGTTACCCCATGTAATCCACATCCCCTTTTATTACTGATTTATATTACTTCCTAAACTTAAATCCTTAGGAAATTATATTTCAGCTAGTATATTTCCCAAATATTATACTAAACATGAACGCCTCTGATGTAATTTTTTTCACCCTCATGAAATTGTAATTTCAGCAAGTTAGTGAACATAAGCATGACTATTAATATGTAATAACTTTTAAAAGAACAAGATATGAAAATGAATTTCTACCAAAACAAAGATACGAAAAGGAATTCGTTCTTAATATTAAAGCTACTAAAACCAAAATTAACATATGTTATCATGCCTTCCATCATCCATCATCCACCATCCGTCAACATCATTAAACACAAACATAACAATTATTCTGCAGCAGTAATAGTAAACATTAAACAAATGAAATTCTCCTGACAAAAATGAATTTATGTCACAGAAAGAAATGTATCATTCATCAACAATGAATCAACATTTGTTCCGCACCAGCACCAATTTGAATTCATCAACGGCTTCACGTGGGTATATTGCTCGTGCGACCATTTTCTTGTGTGCATTTTAGCCCTTTGTTACTGTCAACTGTACTGGAATTCCCTCTATCATTGCTACTGCCACCAGCCTGCAATTAATAAGAAAAATTAAAATCATAATTCGTCACTAGTGAGCTTTTTCAGTGTACACTTGGTTGACGATATGTACCTTTCGTAGCGCACACGTCCGAGTATTGTGCCCTTCCTTAGTGCAAAATGTACAGGTCATTACACGCCCAACCTTGCTAATCTTTGATGAATCTTTCTTATCTCGTGCAAGCAAGTCTTCATTAGTGTACTTACGTTTCCTTTTCCGTGCTTTGTCTTCCTTTTCCTCAACACTTCTCACCCTATTCTTCTTTGGTCTACCTGGCATTTTTCTTGTAAGTGGCGGGTGAACTAGGTTGTATGTGCTCGGTGTCCATGAATTATGTCCAGCCATCGGTTCCATGACATTATCGTAAATGGACCAGTAAGCTTCTACTTTGTAACAGTCTGAAATATAATATTGAGGATCCTTGTTCTCAGAGATGATGCAGCTGATAGAGTGAGGGCACGTATTCCAGTTAAGTCCCATGACCTGCATGAACACTTACCCTCATCAAGTTGTACTCTGAACCGATCTTGATGGTTATATGTGACTTCATATCCTTCTTTTCCATTTCCAATGATACGACAATAGCGAGCTTCTTTCGAATTTGCAGCAAGCTTTGATAGTATCTTCGGACAGAAATTGCTCTTCCATTTACTCGCTATAGCTCGTCTCACAGCTATTTGGTCCATACACATTACACGGATTTCCTCCAACATGCTGAATATTGGTTTGTGCCTTGCTTCTAAAATCAATGCATTGAAAGATTCTGAAAGGTTGTTGTCGACTGAATCACATTTCACGCTTGTTGAAAAGAAAGCTCTTGACCAATATTTTGGATCTATGTTCACCATAGCTTCAGCCGCTTCTTTGTTCTTACGAATAATTTCTTCTTTATGTCGGTTGAAAAATATTTGGGAAATATACTAGCTGAAATATAATTTCCTAAGGATTTAAGTTTAGGAAATAATATAAAATCAGTAATAAAAAAGGGATGTGGATTACATGGGATAACATAAAAAGATTCTCACCGATTTTGCGGTTCTGCCTATTTAATTAGAAAAGGGAAGTTTTAATTACGTCTAGTCAGCATCATGACATGGCACAGTCTAACTGACTTGGACTGCACAGTCAGCAAAGTTAACGGAAAGTTAACTGACTCTTGGATGGAAGGGTTGAACGGTTAAACATGGAATACTAGAGGGGGTGATATTATAATTTCAAAGTACAGGGGGGTCTTTGTTAGTTTGGAAAAGTACAGGGGGGCAAAAGTACCCTTTTCCCTATTATAAATTATACACATGTAAATAAACATTTTCCTTAAAAGTCATTATTTCATTTAACACAATACACAGTTATTAAATTCGTTCCCAAGCACAGTTCTTCAGTTTCAGTTTCGACTCTGTTTCTGAAATTTGTGCCAAACTCAGTTCCCAAATTCGATCTTCACAAAGGTTTTGTATTTTAGGCATGGCTCCAGAGTTCAGTAGATAGCTTCCCAGTTAATGGCTACATGTATTTTGTTCAACTGATTATATTGAAATTTCAAACTGAAATCTCAATACAAGAGCTATAATCAAGGCTCAGTCTGGGATGCAGAGTGCCTTCAAAATTCTGTAAAAGCTCTGTCAACTTCCCACTGCAGAAACTGATCAGCAACTTCATCAAAATAGATACGATTCTATTCACTTTTATCAACAACTTGTACCAAACAATTTTTCACAAGCAGCAAACAAAAACACAACTAATTAAACCCTAAACCAGGTGATGATGATGATGATCCAATTCCCAATTCCCAATTCCCAGTTTCAAGATTCAGTCTCTGGTACAGCCGCCATGAAACCTGCTCCACTCAGCACCACACCCATAACAGAATTCATACTTACACCTGCAAGTGATATGAGGACAGCCTTCAATTCTCTCCACATAGAATCTGCAGCGAGGGCATCGTCCCCACTTGTTGCTCTTCGCCATCTCAATTACAATCACATCTCTTCTTTCTCTTTAAACCCTAGGCAATCAAACCCTGAGTGCCACCCAACTCTGCACTCTGCACAGAACAGCCTATGGCAGTGCGGACACTCCGATTCCTTCATCAATACTTCCCCTTCCACCACCATCATCGCCGAACAGTCCTTGAATGGACAGTAGTAGACTCCACCTTTTCCGATTAATTCGCGGCAGAGCAACTCCTCCCACTGCTCGATTACTCTCTTCGGAACCACATCCCTGCACGATTCCAACTCAATCGCTGTTCTGCATCCTTCCCCTGGGCAAGCGACGGCGGCGAATCCGTCGTCGACCTTGGTCGATACGTGTCGGGATATGCAGTCGGAACAGTAGGGAGCGTGGCTGCAGGAGTCCATTCTGAGGATCTGGTCCTGCTCTTTTGTTTCCGTGCAGATCTCGCAGAAGCTCAATAAATTAGAGGCTTCTTCCGCTTCTTCAGTCTTGGTCCGCTTCAGCGGTCTTTCCTGCTCCGCCGCATCTTCGTTGCCGTCGCCGGAGAGCGCGATTGAACCCCCTTGATGTGGCGGCTGATGTGGTTGTGGTAATTGCGACATTGTTGGGGAAAGATGAAGAAATTAGAAAAGAGGAATAAGAGATTGATTCATTGATTGGGTTGGAAATCCGTTCACGCTACGTTTGCTGAGGTCGGAGGAGGAGGTGGTGGAGTGTAGGCAACTCTAGGTGGGAAATGAGTGAAAGCAATGCGCATTCTCCCAATTGGCTGGAATTCTTATTTTAGGTTTTAATTAATCAGTATGTTCATAAAATTATTTGAGATTTGATTCTTTTGCATATTTTGAAAACAGAACCATAGATTCTAGAGAATCTATGAATTGAGAATCACAAAATTTTGTGAAGAATGGAATCTTAATTTTAGTTGTTTATTTTACGTACCAAAACATAGATTTTATACTCACAAGAAGGGTGGAAATTGAACAGGAGCCTGTTCCCGAATTTTGAAATTTCGGACTCCCGGTTCTTGAATTTTAAGTTATGTTTCTGTTTCCAAATTGAATTTGGGAATTCTATTCGGAAGCAGGAATCGGGTTTCCGAGTTAGGCAAAATAATTAATTTTACCAACAAACATTTAATTAGTTATTGTTGTGTTATTTAAATAGGGTAAAAGTTTGGGAACAGGAATCGAGAATTCCCGAACCCGTTTTGGTTATTTCTGAAATTACGGAAACGAGACCCAAATGACACTAAAATATGTTATTCAGGAATAGGTTCCCTGATTTATGTTCTCAAACATTCACCCCTAATCACAAGATAATAAATCTCAAATTTGTAAGAATCAAAATTCCAAAAAGCCTACGAAAAAAAATTAAAACAGGTTCGAGAATTCCCGATTTTCACTCCCAAACTTCCAACCATAATTCACAAGCTAATAAATCCCAAATTTTGTAAGAATCAAAATTCCATAACTTGTAACTTTTAAACAACCCTCACCTCAGTTCTTGAAAATTAAACTCAACCTAGTTCCTATAATATGAGCCTGAACCAGTTTTAAATTTAGTACTAACCAATTTCTCAATATCAGATACTAACCCATTCCTAAACCCAACATTTTACTATTTTAGGGGTCTTGGTGATTTACAATCTGTCCATAAACTTCTGTAATTTGTTGACAGAATGAGCAATATGCCCCTGAGAAGTAATTAGCAATGCACAAAAATGAAAAGACCCTCCCAAATGGTCATCTAACACCAGCTACCATGAGCACTTTAGAGCACTTTAGATTATGATCTGTGCTTTGCTGGATGCCCGCTGAAACCCATTCAACTCTTTATAGCACTGGATCTGATCAGTCGATACCAAACTTTTCGAAAACTCGATCTTCATCTTGTCAAGCTCTGGTGAAGTGGCTAATAACCATCGAATGAAACCCATCTCACACTTTGTACCTGTCAACAGCTTAATCGTCACTATCTGCACCCTGTTTGCTTTCTGTTTCAATTCTTCGTAATTTTTTATAATCATCCTTGGACTGCGTCCTGATGTCTGCTCTGCCGTCATCTTGCTCTGCAATTTACCACCCCCATCAAAGTAAATCAATCAGTTGCAACCAAAATCAAGTCCTTTCTGTCAAACTTTCTACGATTCCGATCCCACCCTAGTTTTTTATTTTCACGTGGAATGCCAATTTTTTTATTACCTTACTCACTGTGATGACAAGTTCTCGGAGGCTGGGGCATAGGTGAAGCAAGGCAACGACTAGATGGGCATCGTATGGATTACTGAGACACACTCGATACAAAGCTAGATCCCTGAGCATCTTCAGTGGCGCTTGTCGAGGCAGGCGATTACTCATCAAAAAGTCCTAACAGAAGAAATGTCGAACCAGTGAGAAATACTAGTAGTCTATGTAAAACTAGCTAGAAAAAGTTTGATGGTTGTACACTCACCCTGATGAGATAAATTGGTGTAGTGAGTCGTAGTAGTTCAGGGCAACCATCCAGAAGCTTAATGAAGTCTGTGGGTTCTTCAGTGCTGTTAGGATGATCAACAAGGCTGAGAACCCGGAGAAGCGGAGCTTCGCTGACCCGGAGAGAGCTGAAGCTCCCAAAGAATAAGAACAGGGTAAGGCTAGGTACTTCGATCGATATAGCCACGTTGTTGGAAGAACTACCACAGTCGATCAGAGTCAGAAATTTAAGCAACGAGGACTTAACGACCAGAGAAGCAGGACCATCAGCCTGGAACTTGATCGACCTAAGCTCAAGACAAGTAAGCATACGAAATTCCTCAAACGAGACGTGCAGAGATGTGAACACGCAGCCAGTCAGATACAACTTCTTCAACTTGGTGAACGAGAACAAACGGCTCGGAATCTTGTATCCTTCGATCTTTGTGCATAGACTCTCGATAGATTTCCCCTCCAAGAAAAGCAGGATTTGATCAACCTCAGCAGGGTAGCCTCTTAGAAGGGAGTTGGAGAGTGAAAACTCCTTCAAGGGTCCTCGGTGGAAACAGAGAACTTTGAACACGTTCGACACGAGTCTGTGGGTAGCATTAACAACATCGGCCAAATGGGAATGGTAGAACTGGGATGCTGTCTCGACAACTGGGAATGGAGTCAAGAAATCATCGTCAAATACTAGAGCTGGACGGTTCACCCATTTGTGGTTCCATGACTTCGACAGTAAACTTGTTCTGACAGCTTCTTTTAATGGCAGAAAGGACAATATGTGCTCAATTATACTGTCCGGGAGAGAACAGATTCCGTCGCTAGCATTTTTCTTGGCACTTTTACTAGAACCACGGTCAATCTAAGAACACCATATCAGTCAAGAAAATTGGACAAATCAATCAATAGATAAAGAAATGGCCAAGATTTGGAATATGACCTAAGCTACATTCGCCGGAATCCTCGCCGGCGCAATTGAAAAATTTACAGTTACGAGAATTTAGAGTCGGAGAACAGATATAGGGTTGGGGAAATTTACCATCGTCGTAGGGATAACAGTTGATCCTTCAATCGGATTCGCTGGTGTTATTGCTCCGATCATCCTCTTCTCGGTCCAGTCTGAATTTCAAAAATCGCGGATTGACTTCTGTTCTTCAATTCAGTCTCTGCTAATAATGAAAATGCAATATCAACGTCGCGTACGTGGAGAATTAAAACCAATGTATTTATGGTGATCATGCAATTATATGTTTTCTCACATTACGTCATCATATTTTTCCTATTTAACCATTTAAACATCATACTTCCTACTACTCTTTCTTTTGTAATTGTTAGATCACACAGATAAGAAATACCCTATCCAACATACCAAGCTCCAAACTTTGAGGTTCAATTCATCAATTGAGACCCTTTCTCGACCTCTCAACGATGCTGCTCTTCCGTCATCTTCTAAGTTACCGGCATTAGACGAGAGCTATGGACATTTTCGAACATATACTAAAAAGGCATCGGTAGCTCAGGGATGGAAAGTCGCGTGTGTAAAGGTCATACCGGTAAGGTTCCACTGATTTAGCTCTCCAACCTGTAAACCAATATATTTGATTAGATTCCCTTGCTATGATGAGTTAATGAAGCAGCTATGAACTTATATGATACTGTCAATTAGTGGGTTGCTTAAGAGAATCAATCTTCCAAGAACTGTACTCTCCCTTGGTTTCAGTCAGTTACTTCTGATCAGGGGAACATAGCTTTTAAACATACAATTGCTTCTACATTCATAGGTAGAACATATAGCAGTTTCTCCATTTCCAGTTTGTCTAAAAGTTATGATATTTACCTCTTCCTGATCCCTGGAGCTCCTTACAAAGAAACACATCCCGGATACTGCAAATAAACCACACAGGCAAACTGGTACATTCCTGGACTGCTTATGGCTAACAATTATACAAGCAATCATTTGATCCGGACAAAACTAGCTAAGCAGAGTAACAACAGTTTTCCAGTAAATACTTCGAGGGGAACTTATCCAACGGTCAGGGTAGCTATAACCTAAGCGCTCATGATGAAACATAGGACATCATCAGTGAGAGCACTGTGGATACCTAAGCAACAATTGCCATACACCTAAAGAGTAACATTGATTTATAGTATCATAAGTATAACATTCAAATCACGAGATAGACTGCTACCTGAGACATTAGAGGGACAAGAAAGAAAAACATGCAGCCAAAAATTAAGATCATCATATTCAGATGCTCTTCCTTCCTTTAAAACTCAGGCTTTTCCGCTTCTGATTAAGTGCAAAGCGTCTTGCCATAGAAGGATTATAGAACTTCCTCATTGCCTCGGAGAGTTTGTGGATGGCTTTTAGATTACCAGTAACCGAAAGCTGCATCAGGAAAGAGTCAAACTGCCGAAAAGGCAGTTTCATCCCCTTATCAACAAGGTCTTCTATGAGGAAACACGCATCCTCAATCTTATTGCAATGAAACAACCCATCTATCATCACAGAATAAGTATCGACATCCCTTTCACAGCCTCTTCTTTCCATTTCGTCCCAAGTCTCACAAGCGCCATCATAATCATCCATCTTAAAATACATTGAAATCAGCATATTATATGTCTGCACACTAGGCAAACAGCCAGCCTCGACCATTTTCCCATAAAGCTTGAGTGCTTCCTCGGCTTCTTTATTCTTGCAGAGCACATTCAGGAAACAATTATAAGTAACAATGTCAGGAGGGTAACCTTTATCTCCCATCTCTTGCAAAAACCTGTAGGCTTCATCAGTCTTCCCCGCCATATACATTCCTTCAATCATTTCATTATACGTTGGCACATCTGGGAGACAGCCACTTGCAGTCATATGCCCTATGAGCTTCAAGCACTCATCCATTCTATCATTCTGAACTAGAGCTACAATCATTATTCCATAAGTTTTCGCAGTAGGGGAAGACAGAGTCGAACCTTTCGTTCTCATGAACTCAAAAAGGTCAGCTGCCTCATCCACCATACCAGCTCCACAGAACGTATCTATAGCAGTGTTGTAAGTAAAATTATCAGGCGGAAGACCGAGCTCAATCATCTCGTCAAGAACCTTCATAGCTCTAGTCGGGTTCCTAACTCTACACCATCCGAAAAACAGTATATTGTACGTATTCCCATCAGGCTTAACCCTACTTTTCAACCTCTTTAACAAAGCTTCAGCTTCCTCAACCAGACAACTCTTGCACAGAGCGTCCAGAAGCAAGTTGAAGGCATTGATCTCTGGCTGAGTCTTCACCCTAATCCTCTTCTTCTTAGCGAATTTCTGAACATGAGTTAAGTACTTAAGAGTATAGTCTCTCAAAATCTCCAGCAATACCTCAACTGGAACGCTGCTCCTATTGGCCCTCTTCATGTAATCAAGCATATCGCAGACGATTCGAAACTGCTTCACTTTGTACTTTGTACTCGACAAAATGTCCATAATCTCGTTATAAGCACAAGCCTCGTGGACGTAATCTTGCTGCTTTCCTGCCCATGTGAAGAACCTAAAAGCCATCTTCTCATCGTACCGGAGCCTGTATAGAACGTCGAGGACCAAATCAGTGGTGAGCTCTAAACCAAGCTGATCAAGTGATTCCTCCATTTTAAGATTCTGATTAGCTATAGTTTCACAAACTCTATCGGTATCCAGCTCCCTGAGAGTGCGTCTCTGGGTGACTGTAAGCGTTTGCTCTGATGAAGCCGACTCAGAACAATAGAAGCGCGGAGAATTGAAGAGGGAGCTGGACAGATTTTTGCGGTGAAATTCGTAAATGGAACCAATACGCGAAACTGAAGGAGCTGTACTGGAAGAGATTGTATCGGAACGACAGAATGCTTTGAGGATGAAAAGAGAGTGACGGAATCTTCTCATGGTGAAGCCCTAGAAAGTTATTGTTGACGAAGGAAAGCATGGAAGAATCTTAATGGCTGGTAGTGGAACTTGACTTACATGTGAATTTGAGGTCGGAGCGAATGTAGGAAGCAGAAGTACCGGCGGCGGAAGGAGATGGTGAAACGGTGGCGAAGGTCACTGCTCAATTGAAATGTTCAGGTCTCATTACCCATTTTGGTCATTAACCTATTAGTTTATAACACATTAGTCATCAAGCTTTAAAAAATAACATACATATCACTAACTTATTTAATTATAACTCCTTGGCCATTTCCATTAGCTTTTCATCCACAAAATTCTTTATAAATCACCATGCCAACTCACCAATATATTTACATCATCTTTACGATATGTCGATATCATCTATTTTATCAAGTGTTCAAGAAGGCGCTAGGTAGAGCCTAGGCGCGCCTAGGCGTTTTACAAAAATAACCATGAAAACAGTAACCTTAATCAACAGAGCATAGGTGTCAACTAGTGAGCTTTGAGTGTTTGATGAAGACCACAAAGCAAACAACAAACCCTAAACAATAACATATCATATCTCTAGTCTCCATGATAAATCTTCTAATACATTAAAGCAGATACCATTTTTTTCAGTTGACACGTCAGCGTTTTGGGGATTTTAGAGCTCCTCCTTCATTCTAGGAATGAGGGTATTTTGGATAAAAATCGGTTTTTATAAACAAAATTTTTAATTCTTTTCTCACGAACAAGGATCTAACTCTCAACCTCATGTTTAAGAGACAAAGTGAACAACCAACAATGCCACATCTAATGATTGGAGTAGTTTACTATTTAATCAAAGAAAAGTTGCAGTGTTTTCAACGTAACAACAAGAAAGCATAATTATAATGCTTTTATTTATTATATTCCAACAATTGATAACAAATTTATAATTTTTTACCAACATATGAATTAAATTGTTATATATTAAAAATTAGAAAAAATTCAACCACACTTCTAAGTAATCTAAATAAAAATAAAAATAAATATTTTTCGGTAAAATATTAACACAAAAAATCGGCCAATGGGCTGTCTACAGTTATTTTTTAATTCTTTGGCAGGTATACCTTTAATTTTTTTAAATATCTTTAGTTTTTTAAATTTCAAATTATATTTTCTATTACATGTCAACAATGACGTGGTAAAATTGCCAGAAAAATACACCGCTGACGTTAGTAGGACTGCTCCGAACCCGTATTAAAGTAATGAGTTCACTTTGTAAAGAATTTATAATTTAGGAGGTACGAAGACACTCGACTGAGTTTGGAGAGGATAGGAAGCCCCGTGGCCAACTCGAAGGGGCTGTGTCCAGACATACTAAATATTTAATGTTTTAAATATTTATCTTATGTTGAAGTCGGCCACAGGCGCCTAATAGTTACATTTATATTACAATAATCATTAATTGGCGGTGGACATCAAGCGACCACCTCTTTCGCCTAGTCACCACCCCGTCCGCTTAATCGTTGAACAGTCTAACTAGTCACGAGGTGATTGGCTGTCACCCATCACCTAAACAGTCACATAGTTCCACCTTTTTGGAACACTGGTTCTATCGTAAACTTAACTCATTCAATTGCAATTACGGTGTTACCCTCACCACCAACCACACATAAAAATATAAGTATAAATGTAGTTATAAACAAACAAATCGCCATAGTTCTTTTCTTGGTCGGTAATCGACATTCAAAGTGGCAATGATGCGGCCTTCCACATTCCTACAACCACCCCACTACTCTCTACTACCCACCCTCTAGTTTCTGCATTCAGACGTACACGTGGCTCTTGGTTTAGGGGTGATTTTGCACAATATTATTGATTACTTATGCTATATATCTTTAAATGAGTTATGACTTTATTGGATTGTAGATTCATTCAGATATTTGATAGTAATCAAGTTACAAGTTAAAAGGATCAATAATTCATCCAATTCGTAGGATTCTTTTCTAGATTTGATTTTTTTGGCTTTGAAATTGACTGGTTGTATTAATCATCTCAGAGAGTTCAATACAAGGAGGTTTGACAAAATGGAAACTGAGAAAATGGAAATTAAACAGAACATCATCAAATGTACAACACTTGTTCCCCAATGAGTTTTGTGATCCAATTCACATCCAGTCTCTGCTCACGTGCTCGCCTTGCAATGCTGTCCGCCATCGTCACTCTGTTTCTATTGCATTTAGTAATCGAAATTTGCGGTGAGTTTCGAGTGATCTCTCGTATCTCGGCCACCACTGCCTCACACTCCCATGGGCACGCCTCCTCCGAGTTTAAACAAGCTTTGGCGACTTGACTACAGTCGGACCACACATCAGCATTCACCCCCTCCCTTCTTGCAAGCCTACATGCTGTGAGAACAGCGTAAGCCTCTGCAACTATTGAATCTCTGCACAAAAAACGGCCAGCCACTCCATCCACAATCTGACCTTCAGGATTCACCATTATGACCCCGATTCCTCCTCCTGGATATCTCCTTTGTAGGATCCATCACGCAGAAACCTCCATTTTCGGTTTCTCGACATTTGGTCCTCATGTGTTTGGTCACTCGGCTCACCGTCACCGTTTCCTAGTCTCACCTGCCCTTGGTAATTCTCAGACCTGTTGCTGTGATCCATGAGATTAATCTCAGCATACAGACTAAGTTTCATTCTTTGACTATCCGGCTATAGATTTGATGACTATACTGATTTAAGATAGTTTCTGACAAATGCTAAATTTCATAATCTTCATCTCTTCACATAAAGCATTATTTATGTGTTTAAATTTCATCGCTTCTAAGATAGTTTTTAGTATTAATCTGATCACTACACAAGCCACTTCAGAGATAGAGACAGAGGAGACTACAACACGAGCGAGTAAGTCAAGTACAAAAAGAGCCTTGTCGTCGACGAAGCAGAGCGACCTCATTTGGAGGGTAGGGGCAAAATACAATACATAGGAGTGGAGTTATGTTCCTAATTCCTATTGTCAATTGGGTATACGTCAATGAAAGAATCGATGGTTGGTCAAACCAAGTCACTCACCTATATAGTGTCGCTCCAATCTCAATTCCAGGGCGATAAAAATTTATGTAAATTTTTTTAAATCAATTGGTATGCTCCATATTTTTACAATGATTGACTTTTAGACTTTAAATCACCTCCAATAACTACATACTTACGGGTCGTTTGGATAGGTGATTTGAGGGAGGATTTTGGGTGATTTGGGGCCCAAATCCCTGCCCTAGAGATTTCATTAAAATCTCTTGTTTGGGCTGCAAATATATGTGGAGATTGAGAGAGATTTCAAATATCTTAGGTAAGCCCAAAGTGATTTGGGAGAGATTTTAAAATCACCAAAATAAAGCAGGAATATTTGGGAAGTTTAAGAGAGATTTGATACACTTTTACTAGTTTACCCTCAACTAATTCAGCTATTTACAGTTAACCCACATATATAAGCCATCAAATTTTGGTAGATGATTAATGAAGGACATTTTGGTCATTTGAAACATGAATTTAATTTTCAATTTTTTATTTTATGAATTCCCTACCCAACAATCTCTCCAAATCATCCATCCAAACCTTCTATTTTTCAAATAGCAAGGGGACATCAAATCTCATGCTATTTAAAGTCTCTAGACATTTGAAATCTCCTCCTCCCAAATCACCTATCCAAACGACCCGTTAATTACCATTGGTTAGAAGAGTATGCTTCACACTTCAAAGTGGCTCACTATATATAGTACACCCACCCAAACTCACCAAAATCCAAATCACTTCACTTCATAATCCACTTCCTTAATCACATACTAATACAATAATTAATTAACACCCTTGCTAATGGCCTCTAGAGCTCATACTCTTGCTGCTGCTGCAATGATCTCGCTGCTGTTCCTCTGGCACGCTAACACTAACACCATGATGATGGTTGAAGCAGCCGGCGGCGGTGGTTCAGCCTGCGGGAAGACGCCAATCGGGTCAGCGGCGGCTAGCCTGAGCCCGTGCTTGAGCGCCGCCGGGAACGCCAGAGCGCCGGTGCCGCCGGCATGTTGCTCGAAAGTAGGGGCGCTTATAAAGGCGGCTCCAAAGTGCATGTGTGCTGTACTGTTGTCCCCTCTGGCTAAGCAGGCCGGAATTAAGCCTGGGATCGCCATTACCATCCCTAAGCGCTGCAACATCAGAAACCGCCCCGCCGGCAAGAAGTGTGGAGGTAAACTACTACTTCAATCAATTTAATCAATTAAAAAGTTCGGTTAAACTGAGGTAGATGTTGCTTTAAATTGCAGGGTACACTCTCCCATGAGCATACATACACCAATGTTTTCGAAATCATACCGAATCAGCCGGTTGGATCAGTATGGTTAAGTGGGTTGATTTGATATCATAGAAGAAGATAAAGTATGTCAAAATAAAGAGATCACTAGTCCTCTTTTGACGAGGAAACTTTAATTTTGTTGCAAGTTAGTCATTTGATTATCTTTTTGCATCTAATACTACTAGACTCTTTTGTTGCAAACTAATCAATCTACTATGATACTCAACATCTCATCTTAACTTTAGCGAAACGGTACGAGCTTAATCCAAGAAACGGTAAGAGCTTAATCCAAACCAGTAAGCATATATGCTAGCAAGGACTGTTAGTATTCACAACAAGTTGGCCAAGATATAATAAGCTTATTAGTTGCATGGACGAAAGAATTAATTATCAAATGACAAAAAAAAACAGTCAAAGTGACTAGTGCACAACATAGATAGAAGTCGGGCAGTATATTGCACATGAAAATAGTGGAGTGATTAGTATGCAACAAGACCATCGATACAATTTAGTCCATGAGCAACAAACAAACTATACACAAAGGAAGAAAAGCAGCAACAGCAGACATCAAACGACACCGTTTCAACTCAGATCTATCTATGATTCTATCTACTCCTAAGTCCTAATTACTTCAATTAGCTAAATCTTCTACAACAGTCATCTTCCTTTCTTTGTTAGCCGGACGCCTTCCCTGCAGTTCCCCACAATCTCAAAGGATTACTCTACTGTGTAAAAGGGTGCAATCCTAATCCTACATTCCAATTAGCACTCCTTCTATCACCAGCTGAACAAGCAGCTAAGCGCACCTTTGTTACTCGAGTCGATTCCCCCCGTTGAGTCTGATTCACTCCCCGTTATCTCTTCCGAGCTGCAGTCGCTTGGTAGGAGTTGGATCCGTTCTGCGTTGTTGATCAGCCAGCTTGCCACTTCTGGAGACGATGCCCATTCCTTCATTGCCTCCTTCGTTGACTCCCTTGTAAACTCGTCCCATTCTTTCTTCGTGTACTTCTTTCGCTTCGCTGTTTTGTGGAATGTCGAGTAGTAATCCTGTTGAGCTAAAGGGCTGGCATGAACATTGGGCGGCGATCTCACCAGACCTGTTGAATCAAAACCAAAATCATCATATACCAGATCCGACATGCATATCGTAAACTACGGGTCATTTGGTATTATATTGATGAGTGGAATTGTGGATCTATATGTGACTTGTTGACTTCATAACCAATTTGCGATATCAATCTCTTCCAATATTTAGACATCTCTCGGATAGTTAGCTATTTGAGATATACCATACCACCTTCGTTAGCAATGACACTAAGAAAGTTCTGGTACAAAGCTACCTTCATAAACTACAGAAAAATAAAATAAAAGGCAACCTTTCAAATTAGATATCTCGAAACAGCTAGCTATTCGAGATATCCTATACCACCTTCATAAACAATGACACCTACGAAAGTTCTGGTTCATAGCCACCTACATATAGTTTGAAAAAAACACACTACCTTTCACCGGGGAGTTCGCCCAAACACTTGAAGATCTTCCTACAGGGCTCATTCTGGATGATGCTGCTGCTGCTCTACGGTAGAATTCAGCACTCTGCCTTCCAGCCACCTTCCCTGACTGGTATCTAAATATGAAGTTAAAAGCGCAATTACATAAACTAAACCCATTTCATGTTCAACTTTCAACTTAACCATCCTTAGCACAAGTTCATAGTATGGATTCAACATGAAAATCCATTCAGAAAAGACTCGTTTCAGGGAACTTACACGGGCCGCCTCATCAACTTCGTGACTATAAAGTACACCATGTATGATAAGACCACAGTAGCCAATGCATAAAGAGGATCTGCTGTGCTCTGAAAACAAACACGAATGATGGGAACACTGAGACTCCACAATAACCTAATAAACATCAAAATTATGAAGAGACAGGACGCTATGAAAAAACGAGGCGATAGAATGCAACACCTGGAAGAGAAATGTTGTTGCAATAGCACGAATTGCCCATTTAACAAACTGTGCTACACCACTGTCCACATTCCCGTCTTTCGAGACGACAAACTTTCTCACCATCCAATACCCTAATGCTGCTCCTGCAAGTACAATGCCAACCAATACAAAGATGTATACCTGCAAGTTGAACAACAGACGCTTTCCTATTAGTTTACAGGTTGCTTAATCACACACACAGAATTACTTGAAAGTTTTCGTGCATTTACGTTAAGATATGTTAGCAAATTCTGAAAGATGTTAGAGGAACTGAATCAATTGACTGACATGCAACAAAAGTAAGCATGGTTACTAAGGAGTCCACAAGTGATCATTCACATATCAGAATACATCAGATGTGATCTTTCTCGAATTTAAAAGAATGTGGATGCCTGAAAATCTCCAGATCATATGATGTTTGAAATCAAGGGAAGCAGACACCAAGTTTAGGACTCACTGGATTGTGCATCTCTTCATCCAGCCCAAAGTTAAGAAGAATAGAATTGATCAGCTCTGATATGTGATGCAAAATGATGGTCCCTGCCCCAAGCTGTAACCATAAATTGTTAGTAAAAAATTTATACAACAGAAACACATAGGATATAGCTATAAACTTCAGATCCACTCACCACCGATCCATATATCGAGAGGTACAAGATATTTTTCCTCCCAGTTGGAAGTAACTTCATACCCTACAAGTCACCACAATGAGTTTATAAGTGGACAAGTTACATATGGATGAAATCATCAATGAAACATTGTTAAAAAAAGCCAAGTTACTTCATATTTGTCAGAACTTGTACAAAGAACTGAACAAGAATCGAGATTTATTTACCTGAAATAGAAGAATGACAATGACAAGAATAATACCAATAGCCATGGAGGAGCTATAATAGAATGGAACCCAGCTGCTAACGATCGGAGCAAGAAAGAGTAGTATGAGTCCCACTGCCAGACACAAGAGGCGCCATCTCTGTGGTTCTGCACATTTTAAAAGGAAAAAAACTGATTTAACCAACTATCTCTTACAATAAGAGAAGCCGACCAGAGAGGGGAGATATAACCTTCTTCGATCTGGACAGTAATACGCCCGGAAATTTCTCCAGTGGCCTTCACATCAATATATCTTTCCCCATAAGGAGACATGAGCGAACTCCATTGACCATTTTGAAAACTCTTCCAATCTTCCTTACCACAATGACACCATCCAATTGAAGCATTCCTGCCGCATAGTTCACAATCAGCAAAAACATATAAACAGAAGGGTTGCTTAATCCCAGGTTCTCAACTGCTTACCGGTGGAAGCAAACTTGAATTCTGCGATGCAGTCTTTCAGGGATAACAGCCGAGGGTACCAAAGTGACTCTGAGGGAGTTAGAGTAACTAGCAAGCTTCAATCTCGATAGACCGGAAACTTTGACTCGATCGCAGAACAATGCTTCTTTGGAATCACTGCCAGGTGAATGCACATGCCCAGGCTGCAAATTAACATCAAGGCGTGGGTTCCCCAGGTCTACACCTGCAAGCAAATAACAAGCTTTTTTGGCCAGATAGGGCAAACAAGGAATCAACACAATCATCGTACAAAACCCTAATTGTTCGTATAAGTTCAATCTTGTATTACAGCCTACTGGTAGTCAATTAACCTAAGTAACATTTATCTGACATGAGTGAGCAGTCAATTTCATTTCCTCCTACATCAATGCTTCCCGTCTACTCTCATGGCAGAATCAATGAAACAAAACAAACTTAGAAACAAAGCACAAAGGAAGCAAACTGGCATAAACTCAGCATACCTTTCGGAAGGGGGGATTCGAGGGCGGCATGAGAGTGGGGAATGATGGAAGATGAAAGCATCAGAAACAAGAGAAGAAGTAGACGAAGCGGAAGCGAAGAGGAAATCATAGCTCCAGATTGGGTGTTGTTGTCGAGTGAAGAAAATGAAGAGTGGGAACAGACAGAACGGCGGAGAGGCAGTAATTACTAGGCCGGAGCAGCAGGGCAGCAGCACCTCTCTAGTCTCTCCGGCTCTACCTTGCGTAGACGACGATTCCGCTTCTCTTTCCCAATATGTAATTGTTTGGGGAAAAAAATTAGAAAAAGAAAGATAATTCTTTGAATCCTTAATAAAACGCTGCGTATTACCACAACCTAAGCAACGAGATGCAAAGAAGACGACGTGGCGTGGTAAACATTTTCTTACGTCAAAACAGCAATTTTATTAATGATGACTAACAAAAGACAATTTTATCAATAATCAGTCCGGAGGTGCCTCTCCCATGGAGGTTCTTTTGGGTTCGAAAATAAACCTATGTGTGATAGCATATGTAATTCTATTACCTCTTCTCCTAACTATAAAAATCGTGAAATCTAACATGTGTTTCAAAAATCTCTCTATATTCTCTAACTAGTTTTTTTTACCCGCCCGATGGGCGGTTTGGTTGCTAGTTAATTGTGATTAATTCTGCTGTGAGGCACTTCGTTTTGTTAAATTGGTAGTTTATTTTTTGTGTTTGTGATGTAGTCATGGTCGTTGTTGTTGGGGGAATTACGAAACTAATATGGTTGGAATGAGATTTTTATTGTTTGTTTGTAAAGATGCATATGCAATACTAATTTGAACTAAATGTTGTTTACAGCTATAGATGCATGTGATATGATATTCCTATTGGAATTTATTTGTTGATGTTGTGAGCATGCATGCTGTATGAAATGCGTGATTGTATCTAGCAATCCCTCTCTACTCCAGTATTGTCTCTGTAATGTCGTCTCCTTTAAGTTGTTTTCTGTATTGATATCCCACACATTCTTAACACGATTATCACATCTTGCTATTTTGAAAATCTGACATCCACCAACTTCCATCTCCGTATTTTGCTTGTGTGTTTTCCTACGCCCACATAACTGGATATTAATATCTTATCCCGACATAAATTTCTTTAAACCCAAATCATTGAATTATATTATTTTCTATTGTGTGAGCTAAATGTGGTTTAAGAGGAATGTGATGCAGAAAGAGCTCAGAAGGCAGAGGAGTTCAAAACTGGCAATCCTAAGTAGAAAGAAGACCAACAGAATAACTCAAGTCCTACAACAAAATAAGTTAATGCAGTTTAATTTCAGAACCTTCCTCTTGTGCACGCAAAACCTTCTAACTTTAATGTACGATCATCACAGAAACCCAAAGGGTTTGATTGTTGCTTTTAAATTGAAGAACAACCTAGCCAGATGTCTATCTTCCTTTCTCTTTTTCTTTTTCTTCTTCTTCACCATTGTTTGTAAATTTCACGGTGATCAGATCCCTGCAGTAAATCAACATAGGCTGCTATAACAACAGCCCCCAATTCCCAGATAACCTCTGGGGGATTTACATGACAGACCTAATTGGGTGGTCTAGGTTTTAAAGTGCATGTCAGATGGCCAAAAGAAAATCAGTTATTCCTCTACATGGAATCAAAATCACAGCCTCGCACATATTTAGAAATCAGCTTTACTTACTGCACATGTACAGTTGAGTATGTACTATGAAAATATGAAGAAAAAAACAATGATAAAACCCTCCACCAAAATCACACGTTACTCTTATCACACCAGTAGAACACTGAAGGAAAATAGTGTGCAATAATCCAACCTTCTTCTATTTTGTTGGGAGAAACATAGTAGTCGAAGATTGAGTGCAATTGATATAGTAATGTTAAATTGAGATGAGTTTGGTTAAAACTTAAAATGGTAATAGAAAAGAAAGCAATTTACTTTATTGGGTTTTCAGGGAATTCAATGAATTCTCAATTCTTGATTACAATAGTTTTGGTAGCAGCTTCAAAATGTGCTTTCCCTGCAGCTGAAATGGCTTATTGAGCTTGAAGAGAAATGTGGCTAATCATAATAATAGGTATCCAAATATGCTGGTCTCCGAACCAATCATTACCAACATGGAGCACCAACCTAGAGCCTCGACCACCTGAGAATGAAAAGTTCCATAATTTCAGGTATATTAACTAATGCAACAATGCAGAGGTTACTCTATTCTGTACATTTTTGCTATTTTTACAAAGTAACTACCACTCAACCTGCCCACTAACACAAACAGTGTTTGGATTCTTTATAAGATTTCTTAACACATCCCCTCAAAACGAAACCTATGAATAGGAATAGAAGTTAGCAAAGGCCGTCCAAACACCTTCCGACCGAAAGCTTCAATACCATGTAGAAGATCTTCTCCTCCCAATAACTCAAGGTATTAGATGGAGATGGTTCACTACAGCCTTTAATCCCATTATTGATATGTCGACTTGCAATGAAAATGATGGTTTATACTCCCATGTTCTTGATCATCTTCAGCTATTATATGGTGGATTGGTCTGGCACCAGACCATACGAACTGAACTTGGGTTTGCATCATTTGATAGCAGATTGATTATGGAATATGGTGGCTAAAGCATATGAATTCAGGTGGGGTTTTGCAGTTGAGCCTAATGGCAATTCTATAGCAAGTAGATTAGAGAGCCAAGTATTCTGAATCACTAACAATCCCAATGTAAGCCATATCTGCTGAGAAAGGAAAGCAATTTACTTTATGTGTTCATTTGGCCTCTGGGAAATTAGCAACTAATATGAGATTTAACCATCAATTACAACAATCTAGATCTTGAAGATAATTTTGGGTTTTCCAAATAGCATATTAAGGTTGTTTAAGTAGATACCACATGCATGAAGCTAATGATGGCAGTAATTTAGATACACAGAAGCCCACTTCCCTCCAAGCTAATGATTGGATGATTGGCGGTAATGATTGGCAAGACACAATGACTAACCCGACAACAACACATGCTCAAGTCAGCAAAACAGTAGCAGTGTGTTTCAGTTGAACCCCTAGTCTTAGCATGAGTTTCATGGTAGCAGTCTAATGAAACTTCAAAGGTTTAGTAACATACCTTTCACAATACTTGTGAAGAGCCACCAATTCAATATTGATGATCATTCCATCTCTCCAGCATTATCTTCACGCTAGCAAATACATCAGAGTAAGCCATTAGACTTCAATTAAACACAACTAAGCAAAAATTCAAGCTTTTCCTCTCAGAATTATTTCAATATCTCAAAACTGAAAATACAGGAAAGAGAAAGCCAATAGACATACAACATTGGCTGCTGCAACTGTTGCAAGAACTTCTAACTATCAACATTAAGATTAAAGAAAAACAATAGTCAATAAGCTATGAATTCGATCAGTATATATAGACATAGACTGACACGATACTTTAAGGTTTTATCATTTCGTTAGTGCAACCGAGTTCCCAAATTGACCTCATTTGAAGCTGCAGCTGTTCTAATGAGTTCATCCACAATATAAACGAATCAGAGTTCGGAAACAAAATATAGTTGACATCCTAACACTTTCAGCAGTTCAGATTTAACGACATCCAAACAATTGACTATGACTTCAGAGGAAACCTAACCAAAAAGGAATCAAATAAGTTGAAAATAAACCCAGGAAATAGAAGATTACTACTGGGAATCAGCACTTTTCACCATACCAATTATACAGGATTCGTAACTCTTAATATTCAGCATGCCTTAGTTAATAAAAATCCTTTTAAGCAAATATTTTTAACTGTTTGAAGAGTTGCTTCTATTATCATAAGCACCGTACCCACACATCAAAAGCATGCCTAAGGTATCGAGTTTCAGTTTCATGGAACAAAATCACAATATGCATAAAATTACACAGGAAGATCACCATTCACCACGCACTAAACTGAGAAATTGAATTCGACAGATCTCTAATCCTCCATCAAAAGGCTAATGACCGTAAAATGGAAAAGAAGAAACCTAGATGCTCTGGAACAACCAGATTCACAATTCGAAAAAGGAAATGCGGAGAAGAGATCGAACCTGGGAGCCAGAATTCTGCAGCGAGTGGATGGAAACCTGCAGTTAGAAATTGCTCGGCCGACTGTGGAGCGGGTCGAGTGATCAGAGAGTGCAGCCGTACACCGAGAACTCCCTCTTCGTCTGACTATTGTCTCCCGGTCGCCGGCGCTATCGAAGAAATTGAAGAAGAAGATGGAGAGAGAAGCCTAATTGGGGTGTGCAACTACCGGGTAAGAAATCCAGAAGAAGCTCAGGAAAAATATCAAAGGAAAGAAGAAGGCTAACGGTGTCCGTTTTCCAATAATGACGTGGCCAATCATTTTTCCTTCAAAAGGTGATGTGGCAGCAACTTTGCCCCAATCTCCTATAGATTATTCTTTAGATTAGATAATCTCGCCAAATTCTGTGTAATCATTATGCGCTTCCCACATTGAATGATGAACAAATTCATTATCGACTCTAAACACCACCCCTATTAGCTCCAACTGAAATAACCATTTGATCGCGTCACGCAACGCCATAACCTCAATTTCCTTAGGTGAGGTTTGACCGTCCTTCATTTGATCGCGTCACGCAACACCATAGCCTCAATTTCCGTAGGCGGGGGTTGCGTCCTTCATTTGACCGCGTCACGCAACGTCATAGTCTCAATTTCCTTAGGCGGGGGTTGACCGTCCTTCACACACTGCATCAGCCTCGTGAATTTTTTTTTGTCGTAGCAACTCCTAGGCGGGAGTGAGCTATAGATCGTGAACCGTGCTAGGATCTACAAGAAAAAATAGAAGGAAAGGAAAGAAGGGAAGGTTTAGAAGGGGATGTGCAATTATGTCTTAAGAAAATGTCACCTTGAAGATTGTTCGATTTTAGTGGAGAAATTCTTGATAAGGGTCGCAAATCCGTTTGCTTAAATCCACTCACCATGTTCGAGTTAGACTTATTTGCCTCATTGCCTTCCTATATTAGATTCCTAAACATCCTTTAATATTCTTCCAACATATCCACCCATGATCGAATATAAATACATATAATTAGATTGGATAAAACCGACGAATGAAATATGTGGTTGTAAAATCCTTCATATTTCTATTATATAAACAAAATCCTTTGTATTTCACCCGCACTCTTCGCAATATATTCCTAATTTACCTCTCCCAATTCTTACCCAATAAAATGTGAAAGTAGTTACTGATGGCATACATATTTGTCTAAATTTTAACGTTACAAATACAAAAGTTGGAACGGAAAAACCGAAAAGGTAAAATTGCTAAAGTAAAAAAAAAAATAAAAACGCGATTTACAACGCAATGAGCTATCCGCTAAGTTGGTAATGTAGAGCATTTTCTCTAAAGTTTACTATGAAACAATAGGACATTATTAACCTTCATTTATATGTGTTCAGTGTATTAGTAAAATTTTATACAGAGTTGAACTTGAAACATCAAATGTGGCTGTAGTTTAGTGGTTGCCTTCATTTATATGTGTTCAGTGTATTAGTAAATTTTTATACAGAGTTGAAACATCAAATGTGGCTGTAGTTTAGTGGTTAGAATATCACGTTGTGGCCGTGATGACCTGGGCTCGAATCCCAGCAGCCACACTAATATTACATTTTTTTCATTCCCTGCAAAACAGCCGCGAAATAAAGCATGCCCTTTGTTAATTTGTTGAAAATAACATAAAACAACACATAAGTTTATGAAACTGCACATTCCATTTTTTTTTTTCGGGACATCTCCAGCAGAGATATCGTAGACCGTGAACCATCCTAGGAGCTAAAAAAGAAAAAGGAAAAGGAAGGAAGGAAGGAAGGAGGGAGAATGAAGGGTGACATTGACAAAATGAACTATTAAGATAACAAAATTTTATCCTTCTTCACATATTTCTCTCTTTCTTTTTGCTCTTTGTCAACATAATTTTGCCCAGCTAGTGGCTATATAAATCTAACGACATCACTCTTCATGCATTGATCATTTGGTTAATGAGTAATGACTAAAGTCGTTATTTTTATTTTCGTTCCAACACAGTTTTCTCTTCCTCCACATGGCTTGCCCCGCCACTTCTCCGTGGCTCAAATGAGAACTCGATCATCTAAGTTGCCTTTAATTTGTTTTTATAAATTTCCCTTGTCGTTAGGAAGAAAAATATGAAGGCGCCAAGAAGCAAGAGCTATAGTTAAAAGTATAATGGCAAAAGAAAAATATGAGAAATTTTTCATAAAAGTAACAAACCAAATCTTTGCTTTTGATATTGCTTGATCAGAGGGTATCATACCCTATTCATAATAACTCTTAGTCTCGCACTACATAAAATTGAGCTCGAATTCTAACGGCTCACTTAAGACAATCCATAAAAATATAGTCTCATTAATTTGTCCAACTATAAACCCCAAGTTACCTTCTAATGTTATGTGTATTTTGGACCCCCTACTCCCTTATATGGACCTTACTATCATACCTTATGACTCTACTAACCCAAAGAACCAACCTAATAATTACTTGTTCCCAACCATTTCAGCAGGGGAAAGTAGCACTTTGGCCCTTCGGCCAGGGCCGACCATTAGGGTGTGCTGGCCTGCCCTCCGGCACAGGGCCACAAAAATTTCGGGGCCTCAAAATTTTCGGGTTAAGTAGTAATACCTAAAAATGTATTATAAAATGCTATGCAAAGAAAAACATTAATTCAGTGTTAGCCTAGTGGCTTAGCTTATTGCTTTGTTTAGGAAGGGTAAGGGTTCAATTCCTTGCTTTGACAAAAATAAAATTAAACTTATATTTTAACAAACATAGTTTGTCTTCTTTCTAAATTTTTATATTCTATTATCATTTCGGTCCTTTTTTTATATGGTATTAATTAAATTTATTTATATATAAATAAATAAATTTTTTCACAAATTTTTATTGTTTTAACAAAAATTCATGTAGGCTAGGAATGATAATGGGTCTAGGTTAGCGGGGAACTCCTATTGTGAGGACCCCTATAAGGGTCCTTATTTAAGGACACCATTCGTAGCCGTTGGATCAGGATCCAGATCTGAAACTGTCCATAACTTGTTCCCATCGTTAGATTAGGATCCTCATCCAACGGCTGCGAATGGTGTCCTTATATAAGGACCCTTATAGGGTCCTCACAATAGGAGTTCCCAGGTTAGGGTGGGTAACTCAATACGCAAGTCGAACCCGTGAAATGTATGAGTAATTTACTATGGAGCATGTGACTGAGGGGGTATACCCATTATGACAAATTATTTGAATAAAATAAACATTTTTTTGCAAAGAATAAACATGAAAACTCGATTTTCACCTAAAAATTAGTAAAATATAATTTTCAATTTAAAAGACGTAGTAACAGTTAAAATATAAGTTATATTATTAAGATAGTAAGGTTAAATTTAAGAATAAACATGATAGAGTTATACGTAAATAAAAAATAGTTAGAATTTAATAAACAATACTGTAAGTCTTATATACAACAAGTCGAGAATGGGGTGAAACGATGCGTAAGAAAATTCCAAATATGTTATATATTTATTATGAGTCAAGTTTTACGTGCCCCAGATCATCTCAAGTCATATTAATACAAGCAAACCGAGTATATATTATCATTTTTTAATATGACTATACCATAATTTTGGAACAGGGCCTCCAAAATTCATTGGATGGCCCTGCCTTCGGCCCTTCTACTTTGTCAACTTAACAAATAGCCGTTATACCATAAATTGCTCTTTTTACATCTTTCTATTTCGACTACTTTGTCGTTTAGGTCCTTCTATGAACTTTCATCTTCTTAACATTAAATTTGGATGTATCCACACACCGACAAAAGAGATACCGGAGGTAGGAGATGAAGAGTTGGTTAAGGAGGTAAATTGGGGAGGTATATCACAAAGAGTATTGTGAAATACGAAAGATTTTAAATCACACATTTTATTCGTCGATTTCATCCTATCTAATTATATATACTTATATTTCCAATTAAAAAATGCTTAGTAATCTAATACATGACTATTGGAGCTAATGTGATGTACTGAATGCGCATCAATTAACGTAACGGAGATGAAAGTTGGATCGGAAGGACCCAAACGACAAAGTGGTCGAAGTAAAAGGGGTAAAAAAGATTATAGTGTAAGAAGGCTATTTTTTTAAGATGGCAAAGTAGAGATGACCAAAATGATATTTTCCCTTTCCGCAACTATATATTCGTACAATTACTCACCTAAATCTAACAGTTTCCAAGAAATAAAAATATTATATAATTACCATTGTTAAATAAAATTCTCGACCACTAAGTTGGGTTCAAAACTAGTTTCATATTATGGGTGATAAGATGATAAAAATCCATACCCAATTGCGTCAAACTTCCAAATGACATATCCAACCCACAAGTGCTCTAAAACTATCCAAATCCGAAACTAAAAGTCTTAGATATTCAAAACTATACTCTAAATATTTAATGCTGTCATTGCATATTTAAAATTATTTTATATCCTTGTAATATGTAACCTGGATTGTCCTGGCTCGTTTGCCAACGTGTTATTCTAAATTCGTTGAATTTTTTTTTTTGGTTTGATAATTATTTATAATAATATTTTCATTTCAAACTCAAAACAAATAATTTTGATTTAAACACCCAAGTTGAAATACATTTTTAGTCACCATCGTATCTCGTAAATACCACATATGCTAAAATTTAACTAATCTAATTTTTATTTCAATAGATAAATGTTTTTTTTTTTTGTGCGTGGCAAATATAAATATTTATATTAAGAGCTAGCATAACACTCTCTACTATCCGATAAATCAGTATTCATTCTCCTTCAAGATGATTCTAAAGTTGAGCTACTCTTTTCTATTGTTTCGTGGTTGGGATTAGCCAGAATCGAACTAGATTATCGTCATTGTTCCATTAAGTAAAACCAGGGTTGTTGTTTTCGGGTTTGGTTGTTGTCTTCGGGTTTGGTTGTGTCTCTTATGACGTGGCCTCCCTTTGAACGTCATGTGATGAACATCTGAACTGATTGAGATTACTGGAGATAATTCTTCTCGTTGAATTTACGGATTGCAATACTTTAGAGATCGGATTAGATACTTTGTTGTTGTTGTTGTTATTGTTGGTCATTGTCCCTGAAGCAATGTGCTCAAATTAAAGGTGGGTGAGGTTTTGGGGTTTGAAGTTGAGGATTTAGGGTTTGAGGTTAGAGATGAAAGAGAAGAGTGTTCTTCATCGGACTCATGTACGAATGAAAGAGTTATAGGTAGCAGCGAAAGAACCAAACTGTTTCATACCATGTTAAATTTAGAGAGTTTTATGTTTGGCGAAAAATCCTTCTCGCATATATTAGAACTAAGACAAATACAAAGGTTTATATACAACCTAGGAGAAAACATAGTACTACTAGGATTAGGAGAACCTAATAAGGAAAGCTTATGAGAAAATGAGGCTGGTTAAGGAAAACTTCATATTTAACTAAAAAAAAAAGAATAATAATATTTCGTCTTTTTTTTGTATTAAGTGTTTTGTCTTATTGTTTTTTTGTTTAAGTCTTAGTATATATGTTTTTGAATTGTTATATGTTTCGGAATTGGTTTGTATGTTTAAAATTTGGATAATAAATATCTAGTTGTTTAAGTGTTTTTGTTAGATTTTGTAAATGTAATTTACAGGATTTCGATATAGATCCGGCGAGAGTTCTTCTTTTACGGCATCATGGACGTAGTGCGCTCGATCCACAGCGTTTTGCGAGGCACGTCTATATGGATCTCAGACGCTCGTATGACGCTCTTTTCACTATCGTCAGATATCGCTCCACTTTACCAGGCCACGTTCACACAATCGACATTGTGATCAATTTTGGTCTCGTTAGGAGTTCATTCTAATCGGACTTCACTCCCGGGTGGAGCACGGTATCTTTAGGGGTCAGGTGGTAGACCCATATGTTGCCTGTATTACTGTAGGTACCTGTGTAGTTGCACGCTACATGGTTACCCACAACTATTTTGTGGATGATATAGTCTATTATGGAGGAGAGGGTGGTCAAATCGCTGCTGCACATGTTGTGATCAGTGGGAGTCCTGGGAGAACGTGGCTCTTATGTGGTCATTGTATGTTGGTTATTCAATAGTAATTCTAGTTACTTATGATGATGATACAGAGTGTATATATATTGTGGTTTGTATATTGTTCACGATTATCGTTTCGTTCTTACTCCGAGGATTTTTTTTGTCTTATAGTTTAGGCTTATTCCGGATGTTTAGTATATGTGTCAAAATAGAGCTATTTCAGATAAAAGAATATATAATTTTAGTATGTGTTGTAGTTATTTGATTAGATGACAACGACATCATAACGTTAACTTGACCACAGAAGCCTTTGGATAGAATAGGATGGTATCTCTACGACCTGACTATGGAGTAGAGATTACCTAAGTGAGTGTCGAGTCATCAAGTCTGAGTAACCGAGATTACATTGCATCTATCCGTCTTAACCAAACTAGGGCGGATTCGAGTCTGGACAACCACTTTGATCTATTTTCAAACCTCAATCTAATTACTTGTTTACTTTTGCATTATTAGTTTGATTAGTTCACAAACCACTTTTGCATTCCTGGTCTTGGGATGATTAAGTCTCTAGTTTTTTGTTTTAGAAAAAGTTGTCCTTTAGATAAAATAGAGAACAATCATAACAACAAAGCCAATTTCGAATCACGGTTTAAAACTGAAACTAACTACTCCTTGAAATCATCACAAATCAAAACAGAGCACCGAATCATTCGCTTCCACTCTGAACTCCGCACAAAAAAAAAACCCAGAGTGTGGCAGAAAAAAACAGAGTGGCACTATCTCTACACTCACATAAACAAACAATGTCGAGCATCGCCGGAGCTATTTTCACGACCCTGCTACTGGTGGCCTTTTCTTCTCCGGTGCGGCGGCGGAGCAGGAGAAGGGCGTCGTTTTTTGTTTTGTATTCTCACACCCCAATTTTTCTTTAGAATTAACATAAATGAGATAAGATAGAGGTATATAATTTGAGTATGTTTTGTAGTAATTTGATTAATATTTGAAAAAGTTGGTACATATAAAGTTGATGATTAGGTAAAGTTGGGAAATTTGATGACAATTTGAGAACATATGGAGTGATTATTGATCTTGTTACATATTGGTGATTGTTGATTACTAAGTTTATAGAACATTGATTGTTTACATGGTCTTGGGATGATTAAGTCTCTAGTTATTTTGTGTTGTTTTGTAGAGTAATTTTTTGATACTTTTCAAGTGAGTGATAAGTGAAGAAAAATATTGCTGGTTTTAATTTTATATTTTCACACCCCGACTTTCCCTTAGAATTAACATAAATATAGAGATATTTAATTTAAGAAATTTTTTCTAATACTAGGGTTATTAAGAAAATTATTTCCCAAAATAGGGAACTTCATCGTAAATTCCTAATCTAGGATAAAATGTGTTGAATAAGCATTGAAATCGCCAAAAAAATTAGCGATATACGTTGGACAGATTATAAATGATATTAAACCATTTATCACTTAAACTATTGTCGACTTCTCTATTCATACTATCAAACTTATATTTTCTTTAATGTTTTCTTGTTTTCTTCTTTCATTTTTTTGGTTTCTAGAAAAAATTTAATGACATATCTAAGTAATCTAAATCAAAAAACATATATACATTTTCCCACTAAAAATAAAATAAAAATTCGGCCAATGAGCCGATGAAAGTATATATATAATTTCTTTATACTGATTTTTTATCGTGAACGAATTATTTTATTCTACTTAAACATACCTATCATATTTAACCTACACATTTTGAACTTTTTTTTTTTCCGAAATATTTAATTCGTTAAAAGAACACGTAAAAATTGCATTATTCTAACAATATGAAAAGAGAAGTCGTCAATAGTTTAAACAATAAATAATTTAATATCATTTATCACCTGTCAACTATATATCACCAATTCTTTTGGCGATTTCAATACTTAGTTAGCATGTTTTACTTTATATTTGAATTTACCAAATAAGTGCCTTATTTTGAGATTTATTTTTCTAATAAAAATATTAAAAACAATGAACCCAATACTAAGAATAGAGTCTTTGATTGTCTTTTGTTTGGCTAAAAAGAAATAAATATGGCACTACAATTTTTCTTCTTCTGAAATTCAAATAATTTGACATCGTATATTATGATTATTACTTATTATAATTCAATTGGATCAAATACTTAAAATGTCTTGAAACTTTAGGGTGATTTACAAACTCGTCCTAAAATTTTAATCCGTTACAAAGTGGTCATGTTACTATGAAACGGGTTACATAATAGTCCTACTGATGTTATTAGTGTACTTTTTCAGCCTTTTTGCCATGTCACCGTTAACATGTCATCAAAAACATAATTAAAAATTTAACAATATGATTCAAATCTAAATCTAAACTCATCTACCTTATAAACTTTGGTTCAAAACTAAATCTATTGAGTTAGATTGATATAATGTTAGATTTGAATCAACTTAAGATGAACTTTAAATTATATTTTTGATGACATGTCAATGGTGACATGGCAAAAAGGTTGGAAAAGTACACAAATGACGTCATTAGGGCTACTCTGTAACACGTTTCATAGTAATAAGACCACTCTGTAACATATTAAAGTTTTAGAACAAGTTTGTAACCCACCCTATAGTTCTGGGACATTTTAAAATATTTGATTGCATGTAAAAAGAACAATTAGATTGAAGTATGAGGATTAGATACAATGGCGGAACCAGAATTGGTATAAGGGGGGAGCCAAATTATAAAATGAAAATGGGTGCCACCGGCAAAAAAAAATATTCAAAATTGTATAGTAGTAGAAAAAAAATTATTAATCTAATACTACGTAAAAATACATAATAAATTTTTTGATTATAAGTTGCTTAATTAGTAAAAAAGAATTATATGTGCCACCGGCAATTTTTTCTTCAAATTTGGATGATTTATGATCAAATATTGTAATTATTACATATTATAAGTTGATTCCGAGTAACTATTACGTAAAATTTAAGACAACATTTCACCGAAACATCGTAGTAGGGGAGCCGAACTTCAAATACCCCGGCGCCAAACTCCAAAAGTACCAAATATTACATATAATTTTACACTCGATACCGGGGAGGAGGCGCGTGGCTCCCCCTAGCTCCCCATTGATTAGATAGAGTTGTATACCTAAATTAGAGCCCATTTTCAATTCCACACCGAGCCCAAATTCACGAAGTGGGCTTAAATTATATAAATACTATCGGCCCAACATCCTTTGAACTCTGCCTCCTTCCTCCTCCTAGCAAACAGTTTCAAACGCAAAGCTCTCTTAAACCCTCAAATTTCTCCCTACGACCCCAGCTAGGAAGCATCACTGAATCACCATGCCTGCCTGCTTAAACCCTACTATTCTCTGCAGCCGAATCTCCTGTTTCCTTACACCTTTAGCAGATGAATCCTCTACTTCCTCTTCAGATGATACCTGCAAATGAAGCTCCTCATCTTGCGGCCGCTTCTCACTCTCCTCCTCCTCTCCGCAATGCTAATTCCACTCTGCAATAATCTACTTGGCAGACACCCTGGTTTCCTCTGCATCCTCAGATTCCCCTTCGCCACAAGCTCTTTCGATGTCGTGGAAGAGCTGGGAAGGGAATCGATTAGTAAACTTGTTCAGCAAGAGCAATGGGATGATCCGAGGCTTGTTAGCCTCGTTAGCTCGTCGCTGGCTCCTATACGGGTGTCCAACGTTGTGTTGGAGTTAAGGAATGAGCCGCGGTTGGCGTTGAAGTTCTTCAATTGGGCGGGGAAAGCCGCTGTTGGGTTCCGCCACACTACTGAATCGTATTGCTTATTGGCTCACATTTTGTTCTGTGGTAAGTTGTATTCAGATGCTAACGGTTTGCTTAAGGAATTGGTCTCCTCGGGCAGGAGTTTGCCTGGTTTTGATGTGTTTGAAGTTTTGTGGTCGACTAGGAATGTTTGTGTTCCGGGTTATGGAGTTTTCGATGCGCTTTTCAGTGTTTATGTAGAGCTAGGGATGCTTGATGAAGCTGGTGAGTTATTTGCAAAGATGAGAAGTCGTAGAGTCTTGCCTAAGGCAAGATCGTGTAATGCTCTCCTGCATAAGCTCTCAAGGGCAAGGAAAGAGGATGGGATAAGGATAAGGAGCTTCTTTAGTGATATGGTTAGTGCTGGAATTTCCCTGTCGATTTTTACTTACAACATTATGATAGATCATATGTGTAAAGAAGGGGATGTAGAAGGTGCTAAAGTTCTGTTGGAGGAAATGAAACACAAGGGTGTGATGCCTGATGTTGTAACTTACAATTCGGTTATTGATGGATGTGGGAAACTCGGTTTTCTGGATGATTCGATTGGCCTGTTCGAGGAGATGAAGCAAGCGGGTTGTGAACCTGATGTGGTAACCTACAACGCATTGATTAATTGTTTTTGTAAATTCGATAGAATGCCTAGAGCTTTTCGGTTTTTCTCTGAGATGAAGCATGCCGGAGTTAGACCTAGTGTAGTTACTTATAGCACACTAATTGATGCATTGTGCAAAGAAGGAATGATGCAGCAGGCAATGAAATTTCTTATAGACATGAAACTCCTTGGCTATTCTCCCAATGAGTACACTTACACTTCTCTTATTGATGCAAATTGTAAAGCTGGAAATTTAAGTGAAGCACTGAAGCTGGCGAATGAGATGCTGTGGACGGGTTCTGAATTGAACATTGTTACGTACACAGCTCTGCTAGACGGTCTCTGTAAAGGAGGCAGGGTAACAGAAGCAGAAGAACTTATTACTGTGATGCTGAAAGCTACAGTGGCTCCTAATCTGAAAACTTATACTGCCCTTGCTCACGGATATATTAAGGGCAAGAACAAGGAAGATTATGTAGAGTTTTTGAAGAAGCTGAAGGTGGAAGGATTTCGACCTGATTGGATGCTCTATGGGACCATCATTTGGGGTCTTTGCACTGAAAAGAAGTTTGAAGAATGCAAACTACTTATTCGTGAAATGAGAGACCAAGGTATAGATGCAAACCCTGTCATATACACAACACTTATGGATGCTTATTTCAAAGCCGCGATGACTGTCGATGCACTCAATCTGTTACAGGAAATGTGGGACTTGGGTGTTGAAGCTACGGTTGTAACATTTTGTGTATTAATTGATGGTTTGTGCAAAAAGAGTATGGTTCAGGAAGCAATTGATTACTTTAGTAGAATGCCTGAGTATGGTTTGCTACCTAATGTGGCAGTTTACACAGCCTTGATTGATGGTCTTTGTAAAAATAATTGCATTGAAGCAGCTGTGAAGCTATTTGTTGAAATGCAGGATAAACACATTATTCCAGATAAGATGGCCTACACTGCTCTATTAGATGGGTATTTGAAGCATGGTAACTTCGAAGAAGCATTGAGCACAAAAAACAGGATGGTTGAGCTAGGTCTGCAACTTGATCTTCATGCATACACTTCATTGGTTTCAGGTTGTCTCAAATGCGGCCGTCTGCAGCAAGCTAGGATATTTCTTGCTGAAATGATTGACAGAGGTATCTTTCCGGATCGGATTCTTTGTATTACCCTGCTCAAGAAGTATTATGAGCAAGGCCCTATTGCTGAAGCGGTTGAATTGCAAAATTACTTTGGAAAAATGGGTCTGATAGTTGGGGATTATGAATACATTGTCCCACATGGGAAAATCTGAGATGGTTCTTATGCTCCAAATGAATACGTTAAAGAGTGGATCCGCTTTCTTCAAATGCAATCACAACACAGAGCTAGGGTGTTCTGTACTGATTCAGCAATATCCACCATCTCCTAATAAGGTCTTCTGTAAAAGAACCTGTAGATATCATACATGAGTCGTGAGGTATTTAGACTTAGACCACTGACCGACTCACACCGCTATCGTGCCTTTTCCTGGATTGGCATTTTTGTTCTTAACCGTAAGTCACTCTCTTTACCCTGCTCTTTATTATGTATTAAAGTACTAGAAGAAGTGATGTGTTCTGAAGCAGAATCTTACTTGGAAATTACTAGATATGTAATCATTGTTTTCTTCGTTATTCTGCAGTTTACCTGCACCTTCTGCTGCAATGCATTTACGACAAGTCTCGGATTGCAGTGCTCCAGAAGAAGCCTTATCCACAAGCCAGAAAAAGTGAATGATTCACACTCTAAAACTAAAAGGTTCTGATCTGAAATGTTTTACAAGCTCACTAATTCCACGATTATCCTGCAGTTTACTTCTTCATTCTCATATTCATATATTCTAACCCTGATCTTCTGATGTTAAGGTCAAATTATTGGGAGGCCGCATGTGCTGTCGTCCTCAAGCCATGACAAAAAGGCTGCTTCGGGGTCGATTTTGGTGACTCCATTACAGCTGTTTTTGTAACAGGTTCTTTTCTTCTCCTTGCCTATGTTTCAGTCCCTAACTTCTACCTTCTTGGCGTTTCTCTGTTTCCATGGTGACGTCCACTTTCATTCTCTCTCTGCAGTATGTTTATCCTCGGAAACTTTGTTTCTATGAGTCTATGAATGTTATATAAACTAATTACAAACCTCTACCAACGAATTATTGGATGTAATAGTTCTCCACATGATATCAGAGTCTTCTCACTGTCCTATTAGAACAGTTCTACACATATATTAGCATTTGCTTGCCTACTTACTTCAATGTCCGCACTTTCACCTCCTCAACCCTTTCCCTAAGCTGGTTCAGAACTCGGTTCTTGTTTGCGAACCCGAAAGTAACACATAATCTAACTGTGAATGTTCCCCTCTTGTTAACAGGCAGACTAGTTGAAGCTGGCGGAAGAAATGCACAAGAAATCACACCTGATGGAGGTAATCAATCCATCAATAATTCCCTTGGATAATGACGATAAAGATGGTGTGCTGGTAATGGCCTTACAGTGATCATCATACATTCATACCTGTAACTCTGTTCCTTACTTACCCTAACATGCATCCAGTAGATAATCCAATTTTCCAATAAAGATGGGATGTTTCTGCAGATTGAAGTTGAGTAAGATCACAAAGAAGTACTGTAACTTGTTGTACACTTAATGCCCTGGAGTTTGTTTCCTGATCTGTAGTCAAGTGTCAACCGACATTGAACAGTGTAGTTTATTAAAACAGGTGACTTGATATGCAAGCTATTTCCTAACATGGGTGCCTCTACATAGTTCAATTAGAACTTTCATTCATAATCAAATAATTTTTGAAACACCAAGTATATTATAGCGAGACAAACAGGTGAAAATAAGAACGAGGAACACCACATACACCTAGTTACATTGATGACCAATACTAGTCAAATAATTGGCTGACTAATTGCTTTCGTGATAAACATGAATGCTCTCGGTCTTTCATGCTTTTTTTTTATCTAATCAGGAATTGGTTCGTCACAACAAAGTGATATTAGGCTTGCCAGGGTAGGGATATGGTAGGTTTGGGATATGAAGCCAAGCCTTATTCTTACCACTAGGGTATAATTTTAGAAAATACTTAGGGTTCGTTTGGTATAGGGATTGAGAATTAGGGGAAATATGAAAATAGGAGTATGGTGGAAAAGTGTTTGTTAAAAGTTAGATGATGTTAAATTACATTGTTTGGTATGTATATTTGGTAAAGAAAATAGGAGAGGACGATAGTGGGTCCCATTATTCTATTTGGGGGAAGTCAGAATTTCTGATAAAAGTAGAAATTGTCAGAATACACATTCTGGAGACAATAAGAAACTCTGGGTATCTGAAATACAAAACCCCAACTCCATTAGACAGTAAACAAGCATGGATATCTCAGAATACAGAGTTTCCAAGAAACACAGCTGGATTTCCCCTATAACCCTACTAGTTTTCAACATGTATGCTTGTACCCTTCCCTACAAATTCCCACACGGTATGCATGAATCTTGAGTATTTTCGTAAACTCTTGGAACTATTTTTAGCCCTAATACCCTCAGATGTCACGAACTATTGCGATATTACTCGCGTATATACCACGTATAGCCTATCTGGAGGGCGTCACCAACTATTGGTTTCCGAGTTCCGCATAACACGCCGTTAGATTTTTGGGGTTTCCGTGGACACGAGTGCAAACAGAGTTTGCTGACTCAGCCGAATTGCCTCGTCACATGTTGACTCACCTCCTGACTAGATTTCCACTACTGAGGACTTTTTGAAAAAAAAAATAATAAATAAATGCCTTACCCACTCTCCTCAACTGATCATCATCAATGAACTCCTCTCCCTTTTTTCCCCGCTTCCGCTCCCTCCCTTCTCCACTCTCCTCATCGGTCTCCACTTTATGAACCGCCATTGATGCAATAATCTCCAGGTCGGCGGCGGAGCTTCTCACGGAGACGAGAACAGAGTAGACTAGCTATGAACTTATTGCAAATTATTTGGCCATTAGCACACTAAAAAACGAAACGAAATCACAAACAAACACGAAATAATTCATTGAATCTCAACCCAATCCCTCTCCCTCCACCGCCGTCGATTCCCTTCCCGAAATATCCACCGCCGCGTGCGAAATCCAAACCACAACCCCCGAAATATCCTGCCTCTTTATTTGTCTTCTTCTTCTTCGTCTTCCTTCTGCAAATCTGTAAATCCTAATCACAGCCCAAGCTCTTCGATTTCTCATCTGATTCCAATTTCGACCCAATGGGTTGCTGCTTAACCACCGCCAAACCATCCCCTCCTCCTCCTCCGCCACCTCCGGCGAAGTCTCTCAAATCAACCGCCGAGAGCAGAGCTCCGCCGCCGTCATACGAGGAAGAGACAGTCAAAGAAGTTCTCTCCTCCGAAACCCCTAACCCCAAGCCTCCCCGCCCTCCTCCGCATTTCGCCCCTCCTCCTCCGCCGCCACAGCCGGAGCCGGATCTCTAGTGAAGAAGGAGGTTGACGCACCGCCGCCGGAGGTGGAGAAAATGGAGATCTCGGAGCAAGATCCGTCGGAGGTGTGCAGCGTTAGTGTTAGTATTAGCGAGAGCGTGATGTCGACATTGACTAACGACGACGAAGTGAAGCAGCCGGTCAATCGGAGGTCTCCGGTCGAAGTCGTCGGCGAGAAGCCAGGTCGGGTCAACGGCGGATTCGGGTCCAAGGAGGGAGAGGTTTGTGGGGAGAGGGAGAACATAGAAAAATAATTTGTTTTAGTTAGATTGTTAATTAAAATAATGATGTGGCATATGCCACATGTGCGGAAAACGATCCAAGTAGGCAAGTTTGCCAGCTCACACTAACATATATGGACGGGAACCCCAAAAATCTAACGGCGTGTTATGCGGAACTCGGAAACCAATAGTTGGTGACGCCCTCCAGATAGGCTATACGTGGTATATACGCGAGTAATATCGCAATAGTTCGTGACATCTGAGGGTATTAGGCCCTATTTTTATATCAATGTACGTTATTCTCAATCACCATGTATAATATAGATAAAATCGAAAGAATGATATAAGTACTTTTTTTATGATATAAGTACTAGAAATATACATAATGTAGTCTATAAAATAATATTGCAAATATAAAAGGATCAATTTCTACCATCAATCCATCAACATTATACTGTTCTGAACCAAGACTCAAGGTTCCTCGCGAACCCATCCTAAGTAGTCTATAAAATAATATTGCACATATGAAAGGATCAATTTCTACCATGAATCCATAAACATTATACCGTTCTAAACCAAGACTCAAATCATAAGTTACTTGCGAACCCATCCTACAAAAAAATATTTTGTCAAATATTATTTATTCACAATTACACCATAGCATGGCCATGGAGACAGAAAACAAAGGAATGAGTTCATTTGGGTAATTATTAATGAACTACTACATGAATTCAAATAAACCCTAAACCCCCTTTTTTTTATTACTAATTATTATCAAATTAAATTTTTGAAAGTTGACGAGTATCCCAAAGAGTGAAAGAGTAGAGTAAACCTCTTTTTCTGGGCTGTTTAGCTTTGTCTGTAACTGAATGAAGAAAGAGAGAGAGAGGCTGGAGGACACTGACCAACAGTAATGGCGGAGGTAGCTGGTTTTCAATTTCACACATCTCCATCTCTCCTTCTCAATAAACCAAACTAACATACCTCCTCTTCCTTCTCTTATTAACAATGTCGTCCCGCGCTTTGTCTCCCCGGCGAGTTCTCTTCATCTTCGCCTTCGGTTTCATCTCCTTCGTCCTCTTCTACAGCTTCATCGCTTCCTTCTCCCTCCACCTCTTCTCCTTCCCCGCCGTCCCCGCCGTCCGCTTCCCCAACTATTTATCCTCTTTCGTCCAAGTAAGTTATCGAATTAGCGAAGATTTGTTAAACTGGCTGGATGAATTGAAATTTCTTTCGGTTCGCTGGTTTTTATGTTTTGTTAAATCTGTATTAGCTTAGCGATGAAGAGAAGCTCGACAAAGTACTGAGGGGCGCGGCCATGGGAGATAACAAGACCGTAATTCTTACTACATTGAACGAAGCGTGGGCGGCTCCAGGATCGGTGTTCGATCTCTTCCTTGGCAGCTTCCGTACAGGGATACGGACTCGTAGACTGTTGAGTCACTTGGTGATTATAGCACTGGATGAGAAAGCCTATCGTCGGTGCAAGGAATTGCACAGCCATTGCTATGCTCTTGTCACTGAAGGAGTTGATTTCCGGCACGATGCGTATTTCATGACTCCGGGTTACTTGAAGATGATGTGGAGAAGGATCGACTTCTTACGCACTGTTCTTGAATTGGGCTACAATTTCGTCTTCACGGTAAAACCCTACTTCTTCTTCCCGTCTCTTTTGTTCACGAAATTGGAAATGCCGAGTGAATGAATGCTTGTTCCCTCTCTAGGATGCAGATGTCATGTGGTTTAGGGATCCATTTCCACGATTTTATCGAGATGCAGACTTTCAGATTGCTTGTGATCTCTATTCAGGGAGTAGTTTCGACTTAAAGAACAGAGTCAATGGAGGTTTTACTTACGTGAAGGCCAACAATCGCTCAATAGCTTTTTACAAATTCTGGCACTCTTCACAGTACACTTACCCTGGCTACCATGATCAAGATGTTTTCAACTATATCAAGAAGAGTGATTACGTTAAGGGTCTTGGGTTGAAGATGAGGTTCTTGGACACGGCTTATTTCGGAGGACTTTGTGAGCCTAGTAAGGACTTTAATGTCGTTTGCACCATGCATGTGAATTGCTGTTTGGGACTGGATAGCAAGCTCAATGATTTGAAGGTCATGCTTGAGGACTGGAGAAACTTTCTGTCCTTGTCGCCAAAGCTGAAAAGAGAATTACGCATCTCTTGGAGGGTGCCCCAGAACTGCAGGTGAGTATTCGAGTTTTGAATTCTCTATTCAAGCCACATACTTTACATATATGACTTAATGTTGTTATTTATTCGTCTATGGTGGTTTTCCTTTTTTCAGCATCGATGCTCTCTTTCGTGATGCTACTCTACGACACCCTGTTGAAGAAGAACCAGAAGAATAACAGAAGCAGCGATACCTACAAGGTAAGCATCTGGACCTGCAAGTGCAATGTGACTAGTAAGAAGGTTATCTCGGTGGGGTTTTCCTCAATCTGCTTCCCTAGGGTGGAGAAACGCCAACGATTCTAAATAGGTGAATGAAATCTAAACTCGTGCACCTCTATGTTCTGAAATGCAGATAGGTCTGTGTCTGTGGTTAGATATAGGCGCACTACTTGTATGCTGTGCTCGAGTTACCGGCCATTATGAACTAGGGATATTAACTGCTACTTTGTACCCATAAAAGATGTTATTGCTTCCTGTATTTATGAAAATTCGGAGGCAGGATTTAAGGATACAATCATTAACAGCAAATGATCATCTTTCTGCATCAGTCCTTCACCTTCCAAGGCTTTATTGGGTAAAATTGGTTGGGACAGTAGACGGAATTTAGGGTCCTTCAGAGAAGTGAAAGCTAATGATTTCTTTCATGCAGATTGACTTACAAATCTCGCTTGGAGTTCATAGACACAAAGGGATTTAACCCTTCTTCAGGCTTTCATTTTCCTTACTCTGTACATAAGAGGTTGCTAGCTATTTTTTACAGCATTCATTCGGGAAAAATGATTGAACAGAGCGTCCTAAACTTGACTGCACCTTCTGCAGATAAACTATTGTTTCTATTCTGATAAAGTAGCAAAATAATGAATAGAACTGGATGGTTCTTTAGCCTGTCACATTTTGCTGTGTATCCAGACTGCAGTAGCTATGCTAGCAAAGTCTTAAACTTCTGGTTTCTGTAAGATTCCCAATCTCCAGTCGGTTTGCAGGACAGAGAGCAATGAAGTGTGCTTTCGGGATTTCCCGGTAACATCAGCAGTTTGACGAGACACATTGCAGTATACTGTGGTTCTATTGAGACAATCTGGTGTACCTCTAAATATTCGTGTCCAAGCTAACTATGATGAATGATGCTACTGTAATATTGCTGCATCAGTTGCTAGTTTATCCCTTTTCAAAAAAAAAAAAAAAATTGCTAGTTTATTCTCATAATAAGCAGCGGAACTGCAGTTAGTTGCTGCTGAGGATGCAACTGTTGAGAGAGCTACAAAAGAGCAGCAGAATCTGTACAGTTTGATAGGCATATACGGATTATGTATGGTGAGAAATAGATGAAATTTCTTATATAAGAAATGGCTATAGTACCATTCAGTTGTTAAATTGTACCATTCATTTATTTTATAAATGGTACAATTTAACAACGAATGGTACCACACATAATAACATTGTGATAATACCACTTAAAATATGCAAAAACTATACTTTTCAATAATTAAAATAATAACACACCCTTATTAATGCATGACCAACATGAATGGTAGAATTCCAATGTATATTGTAATTGTACCATTCGATGTTAGATTGTACCATTCGTAAAAATACATGAATGGTCAATTTCATAATGAATGGTACCATCACATAATATATAAAAGTACAATATACGAACGAATGGTACAACTACGTGATGAATGGTACCATCACATTGAATAATTATTAATAAAAGAAAAGATAAAATGTGAAAAATACAAAATAAATCAAATAATCGTAAGAACCATGAAACGTGGAAAGTGGGGAGGTGGGTGGTTATTTTTTATTATTATACATTTACTATATACCCTTTGGTACATTTGGTACCATTTGATTAAAGATATGAATCCAACGTTCCAGATTCGATTTTTTAAATAAGAAATTTTTATGATTTCTCACCATAAAATCTCCCAGGCATATATATGATTTTGATCTGCTACAATCTTGCAAACAATTAACATACGCGTTGGATTTTAGAACAGTCTTACAATGATGTTATGGGCCTAGACTAGGCCCTTCAGTTGACATGATTTTTGGGCTTGTGTTATTGGGCCTATTGATGGGTCTGAGCTGAGGCCTATCATCTGTTTTCTTTCTTTTGTATTTTTAGAGACGAAATATACACAAGCTCCCAAATCGGACCGTTAGCAGCTGCGAAGGGTTTGTCGCCGTCGCTACTATGCCTCCGTCTGGAGGAGCTCCGGACACCATTCACCCGTTGTCGGACGGGCAAACTCAAGGTCACACGCCTCCCTCTTTCAAAGACACCTTACTTAGGTTGGAAAACGTGGATTCACCCACATCGGAAATCAGTGTGGATCTCGAAACCCAGAAGCTTATCATGACAGATTTCTCGGAAGGAAATCCTCTCCGACCTATGTTGCGGTTCCCGGACTCGCTACGGCAAGAGTGGAGAGCACGATGGAATAAAGCCGTTATTCTGAAATTGTATGGTCGTACGGTGGGTTATCACCATCTTGTGAATCGTTTGAATACACTGTGGAGGCCTAATGGTGAAGTGGAGTTTCTTGATGTGGGACACGACTTCTTTGTAGCCAAGTTTCAAGACAACGAAGATGTGATTAGAGTGTTATCGGGAGGTCTGTATACTGTGGCAGGCTGTTTTGTCATGTTGAGACGTTGGGCACCAAACTTTATCCCGGAGGAAGCAAAAATGGATACTCTTATAACGTGGATTAGGATTTCAGGACTTCCACTGGAATACTACAACGACGATGGATTATACGCCATTGCAAGGAGGGTTGGAGACCCAATACGAATAGACAGGCAGACAGCATTGATCTCAAGAGGAAAGTTTGCTCGAATTTGTGTTCAAATTGATCTTAGCAAACCACTTTTACCTGTCGTGGGAGTCGATGATGATTGGCTCAAGATTGAATATGAAGGCATCCCCTCAATCTGCACAAAATGCTGCCACGCAGGTCTTTTTTTTTGAAATGTTTTTTTTGAAATGAAATGACTGCCACGCAGGTCACGTAACACAAAGCTGCACAAAGTTCCCAGATGAACATATGGAAATCTCCACAGAACCACATGTTTCAGATAGTCAACAGAAAGTTCCTAGCCGGCTTGCGGACAAACCTAAAGAATTCGGAGATTGGATGGTAGTACAGAAGGATAGGGTGCCAACAAAAAAACGAGGCAATCGTAAAACGGGTAACCAACGGGCAACAATGAGAGATGTGGATAATCGTCAGACTCATATGACGGCTAATAGATTTGCCTCGTTGCAGGGCAAAGTTGTGAATTTAGACGGTGAAGCTGAGATTGGCGAAACACGAAACGTACGTCCACCAACCAATGAGAGTAAGAAGGACACCATGACCCTGTATTTGTGAAGGAAAAACAAGTTACCCAAGCTATGGTTGATGCGAAGATTGGCACGAAAGTGGAGCTTCAGTTAAACCATGTAAAAATGTCAGGGAAAGAAGAGCACAATAATCAAGTGATAGTGGATGAACCAAGTGCTACTATCATTGCTACTAAACATGAAGCTAGTGTTTGTTGTGTCACCAACCAGGAAAATGATCTCATGGTAGTGGAAAAAATAAGTTTCAATATGATCCAAGACAAGCTTTCCAAGACCACATCTCCACCCAGTAATTCTGAAGGGAAAGAACAAAGTGAGAATCAGATGAAAGAACAAACCTTTGACTCGGGGAGTGCAAAAGGAAATCACCCATTGAAAATTGATATCTGGGAAGAAAATGTAAGCAAGCCTAGGGAAAAGGATGGTACTACAAACACTAAACGAGCATTGGAGTACACTCCACCTCGAAAGAGCGCTTTACAATCAACAAGTAAATCTGGTAGCCCAACGGCGAGCCCAGGTACGCGTGGAGAAAAACAAAGGAGTAGAAGTCCCCCTCACAGGAGACTATAAAGTTTGTTTCATCTTGACTATCCTTCTAATTATGGAGTTTAAAATTATCTCGTGGAATGTACGTGGAGCTGGGAGCGAGTCCTTTGCTCGGGTGTTTCGAGAACTAAATAGTATTTATAAGCCGGATGTTGTGGTGCTTGTGGAAACGAAAGTCGAACCACCTCGAGCATCTGAGGTCATTGCTACTTTACCTTTCGACTATTCAGTTATTGTAGACTCGGATGGAAGAAAAGGTGGTATTTGGGTGTTATGGAATGACGGGAGATTGAATATTTCTGTTATTACAACAACGCCACAGGCTATTCACTTGAAGATGGAAGGAGGGGGTTATACTGATTGGTTAATGTCTGCTATATACGCAAGTCCAATTCGTTCACGACGAGATGCCTTGTGGGAAAATCTTACAGAATTTGCAAACTCATGCTCTCTGCCATGGATGCTCATTGGAGACTTTAACGAGATTGCAGGTGTCATGGAAAGGAGAGGAGGGGTGAGCAGTTGGAACCCGAGCCACTTCCCGCTTCAAAATAGAATGTTGGAATGCGCTTTGGTTGACCTTGGCTATCAAGGGCCAGCGTTTACTTGGTTCCGCAAGGACTCGAGGTTTGCGTTACTACAAGAACGGCTTGACCGAGGCTTGGCGAACATTGAGTGGAGATTGGCCTTCCCAGAAGCTTCTATTACACACCTTCCTAGGCTTCATTCTGACCACCGACCGATCATGTTGCAACTTGTCGGAGCTGCCCGTAATCCCTACAATAAGCCATTCAGATTTGAAGCGATGTGGCTAACAGATCCTAATTTTGCTGAGGTTCGAGACCCAATTCTCGAGGATGAGAATATCCCGATCTTGGAAGCCCTAAAAAGGGTACAATATGCTTCGATTGAGTGGAATAAAGAGAACTTCAGCAACCTATTTGTTAGAAAACGTCGCCTTATGCGCAGACTGGAAGGGGTGGAACGTGAGCTTGCTACTAGACCCTCGGAAGCGGTTTGGAATCTACAATGTGAGTTGGGAAATGAGTATAACCTTCTATTGGTGCAGGAAGAAGTGTTATGGCGACAGAAATCGAGGATTCAATGGTTAGTTGAAGGTGATAAATGTACAACCTTTTTTCATGCTTCAACGAAAGCGAGGAGAAAAAGAAATCGTATCGAAACTTTGAAGGTGAATGGTATATGGTGCTCAAACTTAGAGGTGATCAAACAGACAGTGGTCGACCATTTCAAAAATTTGTTCGCGGTTGAACCCAATCGGGCACCCCGTGAAACTTTGACAAATGTAGGTAGTCACCCTAAACTCTCGCAACGGGACCGGGAGCTACTCACAAAACCAGTTTTGGTAGAAGAAGTTTGGCGAGCCGTAATATCCATGAAACCTCTTAAAGCCCCAGGTCCAGATAGCTTCCCTCCCGTGTTCTACCAAAAATCATGGGAAGTAATGAAAAAGAAGGTGGTTGAGTTTGTTAAACAGGCATTGACCTCCGGTTCCTTTCCTCCTCAAGCCGCAGAAGTGTTACTTGTTTTGATTCCAAAGGATAAGCAACCTGCCGAAGCAACACAATTCCGCCCCATTGCTCTTTGCAACGTTATTTTCAAAATTCTTACCAAGGTTATGACTCATCGACTTAAACCTCTTTTAAACTCCATCATTGGTCCGCATCAGAGCAGCTTTCTACCAGGTAGATCAACGCAGGATAATATCCTTGTAGCACAAGAGGTGATTCACAGTATAAAGAAGAGAAGAGGTCGAGAAGCATGTATGATGGCGAAAGTTGACTTGGAGAAAGCATACGATCGTATTAGTTGGGATTTCCTTGAAGAAACGCTGGAGTTCTTTGGTTTTCCATCAATATGGACTCAACTCATTATTTTCGGTCTGAAAGCTTCCCGTATCTCGATTATTTTTAATGGCGGAGTCACAAAAGTTTTTTCCGCTAGTAGAGGGCTCCGACAGGGCGATCCATTGTCCCCTTATTTATTCACCTTGTGCATGGAGCGGTTATCGATACTCATCCATGAACAGGTTAGACTGAAGAGATGGAAACCAATTAGTGTTAGCAGAGGAGGACCTGAACTTTCACACCTCTTCTTCGCAGACGACTTGTTGATTTTTTGTAAAGCCTCTTCGGTTCAAGCAAATTACATGAAAGAGGTGTTCCAACTATTCTGCAGTGCTTCCGGTCAGAAAGTGAATGCCCAAAAATCAAGCCTTTTCATCTCAAAAGGTTGCGCACCGGCACTCAAAACCTCAATCGCTGAGATTACTGGATTCAAAGTGAAGCGCAACTTAGGTTTATATTTGGGAGCTCCCCTCATTCACGGAAGGGTTTCTAAGGAAACCTACTTCTCGTGATCGATAGAGTACAACAAAGGCTTGCTGGATGGAAATCTAAATTGTTATCTGCCGCAGGTAGAGAGACCCTCATCCATTCAACTCTTTCGGCAGCACCATCTTATGTGATGCAGACAGCTTGTCTTCCAAGCTCGGTCTGCAAAAGACTTGATCAAATGAGCAGAAATTTTTTGTGGGGCGGATCAGATGAAAAGAGAAAACTCCCTCTTGTTAAGTGGGACAAAGTTACCTGCTCACGAAAGATGGGTGGGCTAGCAGTGAGAGAGGCTAGAGCTAATAACGTGGCGATGCTCGGAAAATCATTATGGAAAATTATCTCTAGAACTAAATCGGTATGGACAGAGTTAGTTGCAAGCAAGTATGGAAACTTTTGTTCGGATGGAACACAAAACAGATCTGCTACCTGGAAGGGCATGTGTCGAGCCTACAAATTGTTGGAACCAAACTTCATTTGGCGGGTTGGCGATGGTAGAAACATTAATGTTTGGAAAGATAGATGGGTTGGAGAAACAAAGCTAATCAATAGAATCCAAGTGATACCGGAAGCCCTTGAAAATATCACTGTTGCTGACCTTGTTTCCAGTGATAGAGTATGGGACCCTTTCATGGCTCAAGGGGCAATACCAGAAGAGGTATGGAAGGAAATTGTATCTATACCAATTAAAAGAAATGGCTCTCTCCAAGATCGAAGGATTTGGTCTTCCACTCCCAATGGAACCTACTCGGTCAAATCTGCTTATTGGTTCCTTCACTCAAAATTGCATCCGATGTCGGAGAATGAAGAGGTAGAAGGTCGATGGACAGATATATGGAAGCTTAAGACTCCGCAAAGATTAAAGTGGATGATATGGACTCTTCACCATAACTCACTGCCAACGAGGGACATGCTGCAGCAGAGACACGTGCCCGTCAATAACAGGTGCGAACGGTGTTTTGCTCTGTCTGAAACAGCTATGCATGCACTAAGGGACTGCAGAGAGGTGAAGAAACTATGGCAGAAGGTTTTACCTTCAGACTTCACTCAGTTTTTCGAGCTCGAAGATCAGGATTGGTTTTGGTATAATGTTGAGGTGAAAGGAAACACTGTGTGGATGGAGTTAAATTGGAAAGACTGGTTCTTGGGAGCATTGTGGTACTCTTGGAAACAAAGGAATCGAATAACATATGGTGATGGAGCTTGGACACCAGAGGTTATGTGGCAAATGATTCGATCTCTCGCGGGAGAATTACACTCACTCTCTACAAATGCTCAACGACCCATTAGAGAAGTCCGACTTGTGAAATGGGAGAAACCAGATAAGAACTGGATTAAAGTCAATGTGGATGGAAGCTTAAAATCGAATCCTACTTCAGCAGCTTATGGAGGAGTGTTAAGAGAAGAGAATGGTCTTTGGATCGCAGGCTTCATGTCTCGTTCGAATTCACAAGATATACTGCATCTGGAATTGCTAGCTATAAGAGATGGCATATCTCTAGCAAAGTTCATGGGCTACCAACAAATTATCCTTGAATCAGATTGCTTATTTGCTACCAAACTTGTGTTGGAAGATGATGTGTAATTACACCCACTTGCGGCTGTGGTGTTGGATATACGACATGAGATGGAAGGACTTCGAACATGCACGTTAGTGCATATCCCTCGAGAAGCAAATACGGTTGCAGATGGGGTTGCTAAACTTGGTCACACCATTAGTGGAAGCGAGGAAATCCTCCTCTCTACTCCCCCATCTGAAGTTTTGCAGAGCTATACTGCTGATAGGGAAGGCAGGACCTACCCGAGGAATTAGTCTTTCATGTTTATTTTATTTTTTCCTTCTGTAATTTGAGTTTCCATTTTTCACCAAAAAAAAAAGAGACGAAATATACACAAGTAAAAATAATTACAACGCACATTCAATAAAAAGGTGATACAATTAAGTAACATATATGAAACAAAGAGTCATACTATTGACTTTATTATTACACCACCAAAACGACGTCGTACAAGATACATCATTTGGATACTTGAGTTTTTTGTGATCTTATTACCATCACTTTATTACATTCAAACTTTTATTTAGGCCAAAACAACAAACAACATTGATCTAATCAGTTGTCACCGTTGGTTGAGTCAACAACCTGACCAACCTGATCATGGACGAGGGTCAACCAAAAGGGAGGATTGCCATCATCACCACCAACATTCAACGAGCCAAAGAGGGGAAATATGGGATAGATGGAGGAGCCACATTTAAGAACCTCAGCTTGATCAGGAAGAGTGTGATGTTCGGACTCTGATGAGCCAAATAGGGGAAATATTGGATAGATTGAGGAGCCACATTTAAGAACCTCAACTTGCTTGGACTTGGATGAGCCAATGACGAGCGACACAGAAGGATGGATAGTCATAGAGATGCCCGATTTCAAAACTTCAGCTTGCTCGGGGAGGGTGTGATGCTTGGAGGACGATTTTGCCAAAGAAGGGAGCTAAGGGATAGAGGCCACATGTAAGAACCTCAGCTTGCTTGGACTTGGATGAGCCAATGACGGGCGACACAGAAGGACGGATAGTCATAGAGATGCCCGATTTCAAAACTTCAGCTTGCTCGGGGAGGGTGTGATGCTTGGAGGACGATTTGCCAAAGAAGGGAGCTAAGGGATAGAGGCCACATGTAAGAACCTCAGCTTGCTTGGACTTGGATGAGCCAATGACGGGCGACACAGAAGGACGGATAGTCATAGAGATGCCCGATTTCAAAACTTCAGCTTGCTCGGGGAGGGTGTGATGCTTGGAGGACGATTTGCCAAAGAAGGGAGCTAAGGGTAGAGGCCACATGTAAGAACCTCAGCTGCTTGGACTTGGATGAGCAATGACGGGCGACACAGAAGGACGATAGTCATAGAGATGCCCGATTTCAAAACTTCAGCTTGTCGGGGAGGGTGTGATGCTTGGAGGACGATTTCCAAAGAAGGGAGCTAAGGGGTAGAGGCCACATGTAAGAACCTCAGCTTGCTTGGACTTGGATGAGCCAATGACGGGCGACACAGAAGGACGGATAGTCATAGAGATGCCCGATTTCAAAACTTCAGCTTGCTCGGGGAGGGTGTGATGCTTGGAGGACGATTTGCCAAAGAAGGGAGCTAAGGGATAGAGGCCACATGTAAGAACCTCAGCTTGCTTGGACTTGGATGAGCCAATGACGGGCGACACAGAAGGACGGATAGTCATAGAGATGCCCGATTTCAAAACTTCAGCTTGCTTGGGGAGGGTGTGATGCTTGGAGGACGATTTGCCAAAGAAGGGAGCTAAGGGATAGAGGCCACATGTAAGAACCTCAGCTTGCTTGGACTTGGATGAGCCAATGACGGGCGACACAGAAGGACGGATAGTCATAGAGATGCCCGATTTCAAAACTTCAGCTTGCTCGGGGAGGGTGTGATGCTTGGAGGACGATTTGCCAAAGAAGGGAGCTAAGGGATAGAGGCCACATTTGGGAACGGTGAAACTAGATGAAGCCATAACCATAGCCATATTGTAGTATCGAGATTTCACTTGGGGAAGGATATGTTGTGATGATATGGGTCCAAGGTATATATTAGGTGCTTATATAAAGGGGGGTGGGGAAGAAGAACCAGGAAATTTGCATGTATGGTAATAAGGATATGGTTTAATTTAGTTTAATTCTTAGATTTTGTAATTATGTCTTTTCTAAAAGTTGTTGATAAATTTTATCTTGTATAGCTGTAGAGTTTATCTCTTAGATTTTTTTTTCCTTTTCATATACAAACTCTGTATCATAATTTTTGGTTATTTCATAAATTTCACTAGGCCAAAATTGACAGGTAAGTGAGGAGCATGCACGACCGAATCTCGTGGGTGGTTTACACGTAGGTTGGTAGGCATCCAAATGTCACAAATGAAATTGTTAGCTATATTAATGGTAGTTTGTTGTTTCTCCTTATAATTAATGCTCTCTTCCAAATAATAATGGTTTCCGGTTTTCCTCTTGGGTTTATCTTGGATGCATACTAGCTCATGTGTTATTTGAAACGGCCGGTTAAAGAATGTTGCGAATTTTAAGTTTGACTATGAAAAAAAATTAATTACTGTGTGAACACGTTGTCCCATGTGACCGAATCTCGTGGGTGGTTTACACGTAGGTTGGTAGGCATCCAAATGTCACAAATGAAATTGTTAGCTATATTAATGGTAGTTTGTTGTTTCTCCTTATAATTAATGCTCTCTTCCAAATAATAATGGTTTCCGGTTTTCCTCTTGGGTTTATCTTGGATGCATACTGGCTCATGTGTTATTTGAAACGGCCGGTTAAAGAATGTCGCGAATTTTAAGTTTGACTATGAAAAAAAAATTAATTACTGCGTGAACACGTTGTCCCATGTGAATAAACTTCTTAGGGTTTCATGGACGTAGACTTAATCTCTTAGGTTGGGACTTGATTTTTCTTCCTACAGTTCTACTTGTGCTTGCTATCTCGATGTCTCCATTAGAGGTATCTATGCAAAAAAAAGACAATGACATCTATATATCCGGCTTGATATCCATTTTGGTCATTACTGTGGATAGCCAGATAGGGCTATTACAGACTAGTCATTAACCTATGATTTGTAACCTACTTGTCATTAACCTATAGTATTTGTACATTTTGGTCATTCCGTTAACTCTTCATCCAAAATTTATGTTAAGTGCTGATAACAGCATGCCAACTCAGCCTTTTTTTTTTCTATGTCAACTCATCAACCCATGACTCAACCCAACTAATCAATTCAACCCAACCTAAACCAACCAACCCAAACTCACTACCCAACCATCTAATTTCGACCACGGTCTGTTCATCTTCCCCAGGGCAGAGCGAGGAGCTCCAAGAGGGATCCTGAACCCCACTTGACAAATGATTTTTTGAAAAAATTGTATCTAGAATCGTAACTTAAATATTTATAATAATTGAATATCGAACTTCATTTGGACTTGATCGAAACTCTTATTATTCGAGTTCTGCTGAATTTTTATTATGAACTCCAATTGGCAAAATTTCTAGCTACGCCATTACTTTTCCTTCTTAGTCCAAGTACTCATTATTGTTGTTACTTTTGTAGTTAGGATGAAATACGATTTATATAGTCCCAATTTTTATAATTTTCACGATAAATAAAAAAGAGAATGACATCTAGCCGAACTAGTTAATCTGTCGATGCTAGCTTTCCGAGAGAGATACAATATTACCTAGCCGACACTACAAGAAACTGCTGGTTTAACATTGACCGTATAACATTGGCCTTGTGATACTAATGTTAAATAATTTAATGAGCAGTTGTTTAACATTGACTTAGGTGACTGATGTTAAATATATAAGTTTAGCATTGCATAAAAATAACTAATGTTATATCTTGTCATTTAACATCAGAGAGCAAGAAGTAATGTTAAACTTCAAGTGAAATTTATGTTATTTGCCAAAAAAAAGTGGCGGGCTGCTTAGGGGAAAAGGCGGGTATTTTATTATTCCCAATTTCCAACACTGATCCAAAAGAAATTTCTAGACACTTTTGTTCTTCCAATTTTTTCTAGAGTCTTCTCCTCCCACAACTCGCCATCCACGACCATCTCTTCAGTTCGTTAGCACCCGCCTCCGTTCATTGCTCGCTGCTCGCCGCCCAGTTCTACCGTCACCCGCAAGTCGTTCGTCAGCTGTGGCCTTCCGATTTCACAGGTACACATCACTAAGTTAACCTAATTTTATTTCTCAGCAAACTAAGATTTCTGGTATATTTGTTGTTGAATTCTTGTATGTTTCCTTTGATTGATTATTTCCATGGGGAAGTTATGGTTGTTTTTTACTCTTAATGGTGGGTGAGGGTAGTGAACGGACGGACATTTGTCCGGCACCTTGTCGGCTCTGTTTTGCATTATCTCTGCATGTTTTAGATGGCGTTGGGGGTAAGGATTTTTTATGTATAGTCATGGTGACTAGAAAATTGATTATCAAATCATGTATAGAAGAATCCCCATTGTTCCCCATTGATAATTGAAAGAATTTAAGGATCCATGTTGATATGCGCACATGGGAATGAGTGTTGAGAAACTTCGTTGATTTCTTAACTCACCCACTAATGATCCAGTTTAAATTGATTAATTAACTTATAAATGTAGTGATGTTAACAATGTATGAGCAAGTAATGAGTAAAGGCTTATTTAATGCAATCGGAAGCCACTGATCTTAACAAAAAGAAATAGAGCATTAGCCTTATAGCAGAACCGCCCATGGCTGCTTCTTCTTCTTTCTCTCAAACTTCAACCATCTCTTCCTTTTCTTACCCTCATCTGCAGAAACCTTTCAACTGCATTTAGAAAGTTCTCATAGTCAAAGGCATAGAATTAATATGTTTATGAGATGTGCAAACACACCACCTATGCTCCAAACACAATATTTAAGTACAGTGAGTAGAGAGTCATATTTGGTATCTAAACACTCAATTATTATATGATTTGATCTCCCGTCTAAGTTTCAACTTTTGCAGTCTTTAATTTGATGCCACCTTTAGAGATTAGCTCTCTTCCTCTCTATCTCTATCTCTATGTCAGCAGCATGAAGCAACATGATTCCTCCCCCTTTTTAAAGCTTGTTTGTGTTTACATTTGGTCAGGTTTAGATTTTAGAAAAGCAAGAGATGTTGGATATTGAGTTACTCACTTAATTAAATTGGGGTACACTTCTTTTGAGTAGTTTGGTCTGTTTCCCCGTTGCATTTGCCTGGAGGATTTTCTTGCCTTCACTACTTCATTCTTTTTAAAGAGAAAGTTAGAGGTTAACATATTCGCCGGTGGTGGTGGACTATCAATTTACCATGACCAAATCGTTATTCTCATATCTTTACTTTTATTGGGTTTACTATCTCCCAAGTTTAAGAAGAACACAAACAACACTTTTGTTCGTAATCCTATAGCTTATTATTTATATAAGTTACTAACCATGAACTATACGATTGAAAGAAAGCCATGTTGTGTAAGTTTTGTGTTTGGAATAATAAGTAAACAAATTGTTGAAGTCGACAAGGGTGTAATTTAGATACTAAATATGACTCTCTAGTCACAATATTATATATATAGGATTAGGACGTGGTGTGTACTAATAGTGAAGTTAATTATTATATAGGATGTAATTTATTATTATTATAACTTAGGTAGTGGACGTGCTCTTTGCATTAGAAGTATAATTATAATTTTAGACAGTGTATTGTGGCATACAATGGTTATATGTGTGTTGTTTGATCATATAAAACTCTCATCTTTATTTTTTGTCGACACCTTCAGTTTGCATCATCCTTACTATTTTTCTTTCATTTGCTTTATGTGTGAGTGGATTGTATAAGGCTTACTTTTTTAAACCACCTTTTAGGTTTAGTGGGAGGGATAGGAAACTTTTATGCAAATTTAGCAGTGGCTACTGGGGTTAATGAAGTACTAATTAATAGGTTTCTTCATATCCTTGATTTATCTCTATCTCCTACATTTTGGTATTTTAGGTTTCTTCATATCCTTGATTTTTCTCTATCTCCTACATTTTGGTATTTTAGGTTTCTTCAATTTAGTATTAATAGGTTTCTCCAATTTGGTATTTTAGACTATGGATAAGTCTTGGATGGAGAAGCCACGTAATAGCATCCAATACATTGCTGGCTTAGTCAGTTTTTTGGATTTTGCTTTCGCTCGCAATGGAGACAGTCAAGTGATATTATGTCCTTGTCCTAAATGTGCCTTCAACAAGTGGCTATCGAGAGACATGGTGGAAACTCACTTGTTAAGAGGACAGTTTCCGTCAGATTATAAAATCTGGGATCTACATGGTGAATTGGGTGAGGCAAGCAAGTCTTCGACGAATATGGAGGTTCCCATTTCTGGTAATCATGTAGATGCAATGCATGAGCTAGTTAATGATGCTTTTGGGATTATTGGAACAAATGGCCTAGTTGAACAGGACAACAATGAATTTTCAAACCCTGTATTGGGTGAAGAAGATACCATACCACCCGCAAGTAATAAAGGGCAAACTGATCCAAAAAGTGCAAAGTTCACCCATCTTATGGAAGATGGCGAAAAAGCATTATATGATGGGTGCAAAAAATTCACAAAACTGTCATTTATAATGCGTTTGTACCACATCAAGTATATGCACAAAGTCAGTGAAAAGGCCATGTCTATGATATTAGATCTCCTCCGGGAAGCGTTTGAGTCTGCAAGACTTCCAAGTTCAGTTTATGAAATGAAGAAGACAATCAAAACTCTTGGGCTTACATATACAAAAATAGATGCATGTCCAAATGATTGCATGTTGTATTGGGGTAATGCAATAAAAGAGCAAAGTTGCACGGTGTGTAATACGTCGAGATACAAAAAGACAAAGGTCAAAGATGATATAATACAAAAGAAGAAGCAACAACCAGCTAAAGTTTTTCGCTATTTCCCTTTAATTCCTCGTTTACAGAGGATGTTCATGTCTTCTAAATCAGCTGGGGATATGATTTGGCACTCAACAGATAAGAGTACTGATGACCTTATGAGACACCCTCGAGATTCAATTGCTTGGAAAAACTTTGATGTAAAATATCCTGAATTCGCAAGTGATCCACGAAATGTACGGTTAGCTCTTGCAAGTGACGGGTTCAATCCATATGGAAACATGGCTACTAACACTAGTATTTGGCCAGTTGTTCTTATCCCATATAACACTGCTCCTTGGTTGTGCATGAAGCAAACCAGTTTGTTGTTATCTAGCATCATTCCTGGTAAGAAGCAACCAGGGAATGATATAGACATCTATCTTGGTCCACTAATCAATGAGTTGAAGACTTTGTGGGAAGGGTTGAGACGTATGATGCTGCAAAAAAAGAATTAATGTTGATGTGGACAATGTGATCAATGTTCTGTGAACCCTGATGTGGACAATTAGTGATTTTTCCCGGTTTGGATATATGTCTGGTGGAACACTCACAACGGTATGCATCCATCTTGCACTTTGACAACGGTTCCTTCCGTACAAAGCTTAGCGAAAGAATTGTTTTATGGGTAGTCGTCGTTTTTTTACCACATGATTCATCGTTTAGACAACAACGAGCTCGATTTGATGAATATAGAAAAAAGGACCCACCGTGTCTATTATCAGGATCTGAGATCTAGAGCAAGTTAAGAATATTAACGTTACTTTTGGAAAGTTGAAAAGATCCAATAACCGGAAAGAAGAGACCTGTGAAAAATAGTAAGATTTCCCCAACAATGGAAGAAGTGTAGCATATTTTTTGAGCTTCATAACTGGAAGTTCAATCTATTGAGACTACAACTTGGATGTGATGCATATCAGAAAAATGTTTGTTGACAATATTCTATTTACATTGCTGAACGACAAAGATAAAAGAAAGGATCATTTGGCTGCTAGACAAGATTGGTTGCCATGAAAATTTAAAGGAATTATGCCGGATGAGAATGGAAATGTCCTGCAGCCTTGTTTACATTGCCAAAGAGAGATAGATACAATGTTGCAAACAATGAAGTCAATGTCTGTCCGATGGGTATCTAGAAATATCTCTGTGTGTGACTTGGTTCAACACAGGATGTTTGGATTGAAAAGTCATGATTCACACATCCTCTTACATGAAGTATTGCCACTAGCAATACGAAATGTTTTGCCAAAGCGAGTAGCTTCCGTGTTTGTTGAATTTAGTTCATGTATAAAGACATTATGCTCTAGAGTTGTCAATTCCAAAGAACTTGATAACTTACAAGAACGAATTGTTGTTGCTATATGTCACATGGAGATGATTTTTCCACTTTCATTCTTCACGGTTATGGTGCATCTTGTACTTCATTTGGTGGATGAAGTCAGACTTGGAGGACCAGTTCAATACCGATGGATGTATCCTATTGAAAGGTACAATTATAAACTTTAACTATGCAATTGAGCATTGTTTAGTTATTCTTACCCATTCAAGTACGGTAATATGTATGTTCGCCTACATATGATAGGTTTTTGGGAAAATTGAAAGGGTTTGTTGGAAATAGAGCACGCCCAGAAGGTTCAATTGCTGAAGGTTGGCTCTTAGATGAAATTTTTACATTTTCATCATTATATTTTTATGATGAGGTTGAGACACGGCATAATCGCGAAAAACGAGTACATGAGCCTGTTGAAGATCATGTTGGTAGAGAATCTATGCTATTTCCAGTGATTGGTAAACATGTAGGGATTGAAAATATTTGTGAACTTACGGAGAGAGAGCTTATGCAAGCCCACCGACATGTGTTGGTAAACTCTGATGGTGTCGCACCATTTATGGAGTAAGCATTTTCATTTCAACCCTTCACTCAAATGTTGAACTAAGTTATTATTTGTTAGACCTAAACTATGTTCTTATGTCTACAAATAGAGACCTAAACTAGTGGAGTGTTTGTTAATTTGGGAACTCAAAGTTATGCAAGCTCGTCAGACTCACGTCCAGTAAATGGCTCGGTACCATATTATGGAAAATTGGAGGATATTATTGAGTTGAATTATGCTGGACAATTTGTGACAGTGTTCAAGTGTAAGTGGGCCAATACCCTTACTACAAGAGGGTATAAGAAAGATGATTTGGGGTTTGAATGTGTAAATTTCAATAATCTAATACACACCGGGATGCAAGCTAGTGACGAGCCATATATAACAGCAAATCTTGCAAGCATGGTCTACTATGTGGATGATGTGAAAGACAAAGAGTGGTGTATTCCAGTACACTTGAGACCAAGAGATATGTATGATATGGAGGACGGATTGAGCTCAAGTTATGTGTCTGATGTATTTCAGGGCCAAAATTTATCCATTATTGATGGTGTCTCAGAACTCTCTCTATCTAGGCCGGGTGTAGAGGCAGAGTTTGATTAAGTAAATTGATACATAAGTTTCTCTTAAAATTGATGTTATTTATGTTTTCTTTAATTGATCAAACAGTTGATTTGTTTTTATGTAATTTTCAGTAATGACAGATGTAATAGGTGGTACTAGCGCTGGTGGCGATGGTGGCGATGATGGTCGTCGGCCTAGAAAGCCACAAAGGGATTTTTGGGATTGTCATTTGCAAGGTAAATGAGTTAGGATATATTTTTGTGGTTGTTTACATGTTTGTGTCATTACAGATTAATTTAGCTGTTTCATGTTTTTCAGATGGGAATGGTATCCTAACCCAGATGAGGATTAAGACTAAAGAATGGGCCAAGATTGGTCGAAATGGAAAGAAAGTATGTGTGGAGGTGGATGATGATGGGGTTCCTACTGGAGAAGGAGGCGGGTTCCTACGACAACTTATTGGCAAAGCAGTGAGACAAAAATACCTATCTATTGGCCCTGATGAATGGCCTAATGTGACTAATGCGGAAAAGGAAGCTGTTTGGGACAACCTCATCATGGTAGAAACTTCATTCTAACTTTAGAATCATGAAACTCAGATTCATCTCTATAGTATAATTTGTTGTTCCATTGCAGCCAAAGTTCACATGGGAGGATGATGATGATGTTGATATTAGGAGGTTCATCTTTATGGATATGGGCATTGAAAGAATCCCAAGCGGGTTAGTTCTCAATCTATTAAGTTTGTAATCCTTGGTTCTGAAACTTAAACTTGATTTTGTTTCTTCATCCATTTGTCAATTCAAATAGTGATGAACTGAGTTACTTGGTATGGTTGTTAGATGATTGAAACATGTGCCATAATGTTTAGGTTGTGTAGTGTTATACTCCAAGTTTGTTAATTTTGCAGATTCAAAAGTATGTGTATATGACTATGAACAAAGGGGTCATGCCGAATTTTTCTTAAATCAATTTTCATGTCTCTAGGTATTCAAGTTTGGTTCAAGCTCTAGTAGTGCTCCTCCTCCTCCTTATGTGGATCCGAATTTCATCAAGAAGTTTGGGTTGGCAATGATAGATCATTTGCAACGAGCTCAAGTTCAAGGTGGCTTATCTGCAGAGTGGTTGGAGATGGCTCAAGTATTTTCCATGACTAATCCAGGCACAAGTAGTTCTGATACTCAAAATGATGGCTCCAACAATCCATTGGCTACAGGACATGATGAGGAAGACTCCCAAGATATGAATGAGGATTAGGACTAACTTGTCCATGTTTGATGTGTTGGAAACTTCTCTTAGAAGTATTTTGGAACCTTGTCTTTGAATGTTATTCTTGGTAAACTTCTCTAAAAAGTATTTTGGAACCAGCTTGTTTTGAAATGTTATTCTGGATAACCATTATTTTGGATGTTTTGTAATGATTTATGGATGCTTTATAATGAAATGCAGATATTCAAGTTTGTGTTAATCATTGTCCCTATCTCAGAAAAAATTGTGGAGGTTTTTGCCACTGTCTTTGGAATCATTTAGTAGCTATTTACTTTAATGTAAAATTGTATGTTTAACAGCACCTTATCAGCCAATGTTAAAAGACACGTTTAACAGCGTCATTACTAGCCAATGTTAAATGAAATATTTAACATCGCAGGCAAGCCAATGTTAAATGGAAAATTTAACATTGCAGGCAAGCCAATGTTAAATGAAAGCTTTAGCAGCGCCTGCTTTGCCAATGTTAAATGACACCTTTGAAGGCGGTTGGATTGTCCGATGTTAAAATATTTTAACATTGAAAAATTTAACATCGGATTTCCAGCCAATGTTAAAAAGCCTAAAAATCCAATGTTAAACCAACAGTTTCTTGTAGAGCGAGTTGGCTGATTTATAGAGAAAGTTCCAATGACATCTAGCCCAACTAGTTAACCCTAATAAAGATTGACATAGTGGTTGATGGTTCATTGAGATTGAATACTAGCTATTTAACCCAAATTAAGATGACCTAGTGGTTGATGGTGCACTAAGCTAGAGAGATGATTGCAGTTCAATTTCCAACATTTATCCGAGGAACTAAAAATATAATCACTTAACTTATCGGAGAATCTTAAATATTTAATACCCAATATATTGATTGGATATTATATAAACAAACCAAAAAATACAGTAACTATTTCACGGTTGGTTACTGAAAAAAGTAGATATAATTAGAGGTTCCTAGATGGTATTGGACTTGGTTTGATAGCTCAATACCAATTGTACACTTGTAGTAATGGATTTAGGGTAAAAAACAATTGTGGACCCTAAATTTGGGTGTTGTAACAGCATGAATACCTAATTTCGTTTTATAAGAGAGCACTCATCTATGTTTAAACAAGGCAACTGGACAATTATTTCGGTCATTTTTTATGACAATTTTGACCAAATTGATAACTAAACATGCAACATCATCAAACATAATATCTTTCAATCTCCCTGATCAACTCGGTTGAACCCTCAAAACAAATTGATCCAACTCAAAAACCAAACCAATAATCACAAAAATGGCTGACCTAGACATAGATGACTGCTCTGTTACAAAACGAAGTTAGATGACCACGTCATTACAACTCCCAAACTTAGGTGACATCCAATATTTTTAACCCAATGGATTTAAATGTAATTTTGGAAACTCATGGCTGAGGGTATAGTATGAGAAGTGGCTGGGCCGCAAATTCTAACAATTTCCATTTGGGTTGCTGTTGGGCCTCAACTGACTGTTGTTAGATCCCAACCTAACTGTGGTCTTCTCAAAACATTGTTCACTCAATTTTGCTCCACATAACTTAACTCTTCTTTCTTTATTCTCATCCACACAACTATTTACACTCTCTCCCATCGACATCACATATGCCTCTTTCAGTTCAACGACGAGAAGAAGAAGCCAGAATTGGAAAAAATGAGTTGTCTTTGCTCTTTGCGAGTTGCAGTGTGTCCGTAGGGGCTGGACAAGCACCCTCGGATTTTGAGCATCATGTTCGGCCGCCATCCCGTGTCTATCACTCTCATGACGACCAGGTAAACAATTGCTCTCTTCTCCAGCTGGTTTACTATTATTTTTCTAATTTGATGTGCTTTGGTTGATGGTTATTTGCTTCTTCTTTTTTGCTTAGATGCGCCATTCAATTTTCTTTGTTTTATGAGTTTTCCAATTTTGAACAGCTACCCATTCCCTCTGCTTCTTTGAAGGCAACAATAGGAAACTCTTCAGATTCTGTGATTGCAAGTTTTCCAGTTTCTGATTGTCAGGACTCGGTAAGTCCTCGATTTTACGATCTTTCGATGAGCTGATTCCTCTGGTTAAGGATGTTTCCACCTTTAGAAATTGATTAGCGACCCAACAAAATGGTTCTTCAACTCGAAAAGACGAGAAGTGATTGTATGATTGAAAAGATTTATTTCAGTTGCTTAGCTTTTGTGAGTTTCCTAACTCTTTATTTTGTCACCCAATCCAAGTATATCTATATATAGTTTGTCTTTCATATACTGGTCCTAACTGCTTCAATTCTCCAGGAAACTGAAAATGAGATAACAAATTTAAGCTCAACTTCCAGTGAGAGTGTTTTGCGTTCTGATGATCAAGTAAGTAACCCTACATGTGTAGCTAGATAAAAAGTTTCAAAGTTCATCTGATTCCATATGGAGTTTCTCGAATTTATGAAGCTTATCTAATTTTCTATTTGCAGAATTTCAAGTATACTGTGGAGGTGCAAGAAAAGCTGAGATTTGGTGTTAGAAAAGTTGAGATATGGTGGTTTTGATATAGATGAGGTAATGTATGTTCATTAATCATTGTCTTCTGATTAAATACTTTTAGTGAGCCTAAAGCAAAATGAAACTTCATCTTTAAGGTTCTATCCATTTCATTATGAACCATTTGCATATGATCTAGAAGGTCTTCCTCAAATCAAAGTGTAGTTTCAAAAGGGTTCATATTTGAAGCCATTTGACCAGCACATGTATTTTCATTACTGTTCTGGAGGTAGGAGAGGTTTTTAGTTGGCTAGCTGGGAATCGGAAAAACGCATTGGGAGCTCTTTCTGGCGAAGTTTAGATTCTTCAGGTTAGTTTGGCTTGTAACATTCTTTTATGTTGATAAGAAGGAAATTGAGGTGCTAATAAGAAGATGACTTACTTTGTGTGGTTTGAGGTCATTTTGGTTGGTTGGTTCATATAGCTAACAAAATTGATATGCAGTGACAATGGTGAATTTTATTGATCTGAGTATAATGCTTACTGATCTCTTTCAGTTACATGTGAATTTATGTTCATGATCATTCACATGCGCATTTAAGAGGGAAGACAATTGCAAAAATGTGTACTTTGAAAAGTTTATATGAAGAATGCTACATTTTACTAGAGCTAATATGTAGAATCTAATGGATAAAGCAATCATTCTTGCAGGTAGGTGTGAACTTAAAGAACTAAGCAAAGTTGAATATTTGACTTTCTGGAGAGAATTATTGCAGTGATTTCAGCGGACAAGAAAAAACATGACCAACCAAGTTAATTGATTTGAGCGAACTGTTTCTGCAAAACCTCCCTTTGGTTAACCATGGGATGCATTTCTCCCCACCGGTAGCAGGTTCTTCTTGGGTTACTTTTATGGTTTGTCTAGAACTTCTTTTATTCGTGTATGAATTTTCTTGGTTCTCCTTTCGAGTGCTGATGGACAAACATATGAAAGCCATTGACTACAGAACAACGTTGCTTTTGTTTTGACTTGTGGCCTTCTGTACTTCTGCAGCAAAATGACATTAAAGATGGCGTCATCCGGCATTAAGCTGCTTAGGAACAAGAGAGATGTCAATTGAGGCACTTGGAGAGAGAAGTCGCTCAATAGAGTTGTGTCAAATCCACTCGCTTCACCAAAACGTAGGTTTGTCTTCGGCTTTTGGAATATGTATCTATCCACCTCTGAACCCCTTTTGTTTATTTTTCCTTCATCTTATGCATTTGATCGCAGATGGCTTCATCTGATCATAACCCATGTTGCAGTGCCATCCTAATCCTCATCATCATCATCGTATCTGGGGCAGTAAGGACACGCCACCAAAGATCCTCATCATCATATCCATGAGAGCTTACAGGCTTGGTCAAAATCACTCTCTATTTCGTCTCCAATGGAAGTAAATTTTGAGTTGGGTTTCTTCAACCCCACCAGATTACTACCTAAGAACCTGGTACTATGATGCTTGGACAAAATCCTCATTTGTTCATCTGCAAGAGCTGGGCTGGATTGGCTAACACAATTAAAGATCACACAAGACATAGCTCCTACTTTATAGGTTATTCACAAGCAATGTCCTGTCCTGCTGGATGCTGAACTGAATTCTAAGATTTCAGACTTTAGGATGGTAAAGATTTTCTAGATAAACCAAGCAGGGGCAACTGTAATTTATTGTTATGTTTTTGTCACATTTGTTAAAATAGAAAATGTAGTTATGAAACTTTCTTCATGGCATGCTTCGATTTATAGTTATATACTCATGATCATGTCAATATATTTATTACTTCACTCGCGTGGAACCTGTCTTTGAATCATCTAGGGTTGCCATTTTGGTTTTATGTTCATGGACTAAAACCACGCAACTATCAACTATTTCTTAGGGGATTAGAACACATGGTGGTTTACACTGTAATGTTGTTTCTCTCTTGCAAAAACGAGTGGATGTTGGTTTGTGTACAAGGTCTTGAGTTACTTAGTAATCTCCACGAGGCAATGAACTTCAACCTCACTTGCCAAGTCATCTTACCAATACATTATATATGAATCTTTATTGTTTAAACGGGTGAGCACACTAACACTGTGTTTTTATTACATGGTAGCAGCATCGCGCGTTACAAAAATCTAGTGTATTAAATAAAACCTCAATTTTCTATAGGCTTGGCAAACGGGTGGGTCGGGGACGGGTTTGACATATCCGATACCCGCCCGTTCAATGGACGGGTTTCACCCGTACCCACCCGCCCAAGCTTATTGGGTATAATATTGGAACCATCCCCACCCACCATCGGGTGAACGGGTTTACCCAGTATAACGGGTAATACCCGAGATGATAATAAAACTAAAAATAGATGAAGATTTTCGGACCAAATTGTATAAACCATAATGAAATATTCAACAATTGTTCTACTGTAAACGTTGTAAATCCAAATCATAATCATAATTGTGCTACTGAAATTCAACAACTGTTCTATTAATATTCCAGGTCGTTTTCCGCGCACATAAAACTGGGTGGAATGTACCAAAGTCGCGCGGACAACATTGAAATCCAGCCCACTTTCAAAGTCACCCTAAACCCTGATTTCAAAACCTTGATAATAAGTAGGGAATTGAGATTTTAGGCCCAGTAATTGAACCCCTACCCAAAATTGCCCTTCAAACCTAAAACACTCAGGAAGGTCTCACCAAAGCTGTGTTCAAACCTTGCTCCTCCTATGCTGCTTCTCTTCAACCTCTGCCTCTGGTCGGCGGCTACCAACTCCGATTGCTCCGCCTCTATCTATCAACCAATACAAACAAAGCTCTGCTTTTTCCCCATCTTCGAAGAGATCGAAGCCAATTTCAAATTGGCAACTATACAGGTGAAGTGTTGTTGTGTACGAAATCAAGCTGGCGTTCTCAAATGGAGTGGTCTCATCAGGGCTGTCGGCCGGAGGACTCGCCGACGAGACTGTTCCTCTGCCGAGGGAATCGATTCTGATAATTGACAGAGGGCAGAAGGGAGTTGAGATTCCCGAGACCGCCCATCAGATTAGCAGCGATTCATGGTTCCAAGTTGGATTCATGCTGACAACTGGGATCAATATGTACTGGTTACTCATGGACGATTATGGTACCTCTTGGATGGATATATGGAGTGGCTGGATTGATTCTTGCCACTGTCATTTCACTGTATGCAAACTTTTTGATTGCCAAGCTTCATGAGTATGGAGGCAAAAGACATACAGATATTTGGCTGGGTTCATATATGGGGATGGAGCTTATTACTTAACATGGTGTTTCCAGTATGTGAATCTTTTCATCATCATCATAGCTGGTCAGGCTCTGAAAGTGGGTCTGAGTTTATTATATTGATGGCGTCCACTGTTATTTTGATTAGCACTTTGAAACTTGTGGGGTTGAACATAATCCATATCCCTCTCCTTAACATGAAGCTCTCCAACCATGTACATCAAGATAATTCTGAATAAATGTTTAGGGGAAAAAATATAATGGCTGGAAAAAATCAATGGCCAGTTTCAAATTGTACACTTGTAGTAATGGATTTAGGGTAAAAAACAATTGTGGACCCTAAATTTGGGTGTTGTAACAGCATGAATACCTAATTTCGTTTTGTAAGAGAGCACTCATCTATGTTTAAACAAGGCAACTGGACAATTATTTCGGTCATTTTTTATGACAATTTTGACCAAATTGATTACTAAACATGCAACATCATCAAACATAATATCTTTTAATCTCCCTGATCAACTCGGTTGAACCCTCAAAACAAATTGATCCAACTCAAAAACCAAACCAATAATCACAAAAATGGCTGACCTAGACATAGATGACTGCTCTGTTACAAAACGAAGTTAGATGACCACGTCATTACAACTCCCAAACTTAGGTGACCGCTAATGTTTTTAACCCAATAAATTTAAATGTAATCGGAAACTCGGATAAAATGCGGCCCATGCCCTCATAGTGTTACCAAAATGCACGATATGCCATGATAGTTAAGATTCTGCATCACGTGCCATTATAGAAACTTTTAGGTGCATCGCGTGCCATTATAGTAACTTTTATGTGCAATTACCGAATTTTGCAGGTTTTTCAAATTCTAGCAGGTTACAAGTTGATGACGTGACTGTAAAAAATTATAATAATGATATTTATTGTAACATTTTAATTTTTTCAGGTGACAATTATTATTGTAAAATACTTTAATATGTTAAATAAAAATTTGAATGTAAATAATATTATTTATTTTTTCCACGTGACAATTACTTTTGTAAAATACTTTAATATGTTAAATTTCACACAAAATCTTTCTGTGCCGATCAAGACACTTAGTTGAATCCGTGAAACCATTTGATAGAAGTTCCCCGATATCTATTTTTTCATCCCATAGAAAGACATCACGATTTCTATAGGCAGTTCTTTCTCCTTTTCTTAAATTGATCGAAATGGGATGATAAATCGTGTTCGGCCTGTTCTAAATATCAGTGCTATTTTATGGATTGGGATTTCTTATTTTGAAGCGTTTCAGTTGTTGATTGAATTTAAATAGGTTGGGATTAACATTTAACATCGCATATGGGAGATCAGCATGAATTTTTGCAAATATAAGAATACAATTGTTCTCGTAACTCCACTCTCGACTTGAATTATATCCAAAAAGTATAATTTAATATATTAAATTGTTTTACAAAAATAATTATCACCTGGAATAATTAGAATGCCACAATAAATATTATTATTTACATTCAAATTCTTATTTAACATATTAAAGTATTTTACAATAATAATTTTCTCTTGAAAAAATTAAAATGCCACAATAAATATTATTATTCCATTTTCTTACTGCCACGTCATCAACTTGTAACCTGCTAGAATTTGAGAAACCTGCAAAATTCGGTAAGTGCATCTAAAATTTACTATGATGGCACTCGATGCGGCCAAAAGTTACTATAATGACACGCGATGCAGAATCTTCTATGATGACATATCGTGCATTTTGGTAACACTATAAGGGCATGGGCCGCATTTTATCCTCGGAAACTCATGGCTGAGGGTATAGTATAACAAGTGGGCTAGGCCCAACCCGATTTCCTGGGCCACAGATGGGCCAGATTTACAAAACAAAAATGTCTTCGCAATGTAACAAATAAACCCTCATTTCTCTACCAAAAAATAAAAAATAAACCCTCATCTAAATTCCTTAACTAACCCTAATGATCAATTAATATTACACTAGTTAATTAATGGTACAGAGAGCAATTGAAAGATCCAAGTTGAGGGTACATTTGGAATAAGTAGAAAATGAAGAACACATTGAAGATGACGTCGCAGAAATGTTCATTTGATCGTTTCTTGTCGAAGCTGTAGTGCTTCTCGAGTTATTACCAGATTGATCGATGTTAACGTTATTGTTGCACTGTTTCCCACCCTCCACGTCATCAACGAAGCTGCCGCCGCCGCCGCCTCCCAACGACAGTGATAACGATAACGGCTCGCAGCCGCTACATGCCAGGTCACCACCGTTGATCGTCGTTGCTTGGCCCTTTATTTTTATGATGAATTAATTAATTAGTTAGCCACACACATTAAATAAATGAGATGTCTCACACACATATATCATGGCCACCTACAAATTAATTGAAATGTCATTTGATTATAAACACATTATATACTTAGCCAAAAATAATAATAATTAGAATTATTATTGATAACCGAATCAGGCTTTTAACGACTTTAAATCTGGTCTTAAATTAAGAAAATCAAGTGATTTCTGAACATTATGGTTGAAGAAAGGGCAGAGGCACGAATTGAAAGTGAGGTCTCAACTGACATTTTTTTTAACGTATAATTGTAATATTAATGCTTATATATGAACAATGAATCAAAGTACATTGACTTAGTTGAAATCCTTACCATTCAATTACTTTGAACTGAAAAATAAACTATATACCATAAACTATAATACTATGGGGTTGTTTGTATTAGAGATTTGGGGTAGGGATTTTGGGTGATTTGGGGCCAAAGTCCCATTCCCTAGAGATTTCAATAAAATCACTTGTTTGGGCTACAAAATTGTAGGGAGATTGTGAGAGATTTGAGAGTGATTTTAAAATCACCACACAATAGTAGAGATTTGGGAAGTTTGGGAGAGATTTGTGGTAAATTGACTACTTGCCCTCAACTAATTCACCTATTCACAATTTTAATGAAGGATATTTTGGTCATTTGCAATAAGAATTTAATTTTTAATTTTTAATCTTATGAATTTCCTACCCAACAATCTCTCCAAATCACTCATCCAAACCTTCTATTTTTCAAATAGCAATGAGACCTCAAATCTCATACTATTTCAAATCTCTAGACATTTAAAATCCCCTCCTCCCAAATCACCTATCCAAACGACCCCTATATACTAAATGTAGCAAATTGTTTAATAACTTTCGAGATGAGAGTATGCGAGTATATGAAAAGAATTGTAAAGTGTTTGTGAAGAATGATTGAGACAAGAAAACACATTATGTATTACATGAGATATAATTGCTCGTTTCACTAGTTTGGTCAAAGAATATATGCAGCAATACTTTCATAAATATATGAATTACTCTTTGTAAAATACTATAAAATATAGACAAAATTAATATATTTTATTTATCATACACTCTATTGGTTCAAATTCTTCACCACATACGTAGTAATATAAGAGAAGAATTATACCTCGCTACTTCTTAACCTCTTATCACGATCACCGATGTCATCTCCATATGAACTCCTCATCCTCTTCCTCCTCATTTCCAAGTTGTTCCTTCCATCTCCTCCTTTTCTACTAACAAGGTAAGAAATCGACATATGAAAAAATAACAAAATAAATAAAAAACAAGATACATATTTTTGCTAGAAATTTTTTCTTTCAAGTAAGAAACACAATCACATAATGGTGTGATTGACGAGTTAATAAATAATATAAATACTAAGGGGTCGTTTACTTGAGAGATTTGGGGTGGAGATTTGGGGCTCGAATCTCTGCTCTAGAGATTTGGACGAAATCTTCTGTTTACTTCACAATTGGAGATAAAGGGGTCGTTCGTTAGGGAGAATTTGGGGTGGAGAATTGAGGTGAATTGGGGCTTGTTGGAGAATTCGTCGAAATAGCCCGTTTGGCAAAGTGAATTGAAGAGGGATTTGAGGAGATTTCAGATTCTCCAATGTGGGACCCATAGAGAATTGGGCTGTTTTTTAATTCTTCAATTGAGGGGAGAGAATTGAGGGGTCGTTCGTTAAGGAGAATTTGGAGAGGGAGAATTCAATTAGCTAGAGAATTGGAGAGAATTGTCTGTTTCGAAATTAGACCGTTCGGAGGAGAGAATGTGAGAGATTATGTATTGGAGAATTGATACTCATAAAAAAATAACAAATTAAAACGAATTTGCAAAAGACAGAAATAGCCCCAACTTATTCCACCCAAAAGTAAATAAGGTTGGGCAAAGAGGGTATTTTTGGTACTAAAAGTCCAATTCTCCAATGGTTGTTCAATTCTCTCCCCTCCATTGGAGAATTGAAAAACAGCCCAATTCTCTATGGGTCCCACATTGGAGAATCTGAAATCTCCCCAAATCCCTCTTCAATTCACCTTGCCGAACGGGCTATTTCGACGAATTCTCCAACAAGCCCCAATTCACCTCAATTCTCCACCCCAAATTCTCCCTAACGAACGACCCCTGAACAACCATTGGAGAATTGGACTTTTAGTACCAAAAATACCCTCTTTGCCCAACCTTATTTACTATTGGGTAGAATAAGTTGGGGCTATTTCTGTCTTTTGCAAATTCATTTTAATTTGTTGTTTTTTTATGAGTATCAATTCTCCAATACACAATCTCTCACATTCTCTCCTCCGAACGGTCTAATTTCGAAACAGACAATTCCCTCCAATTCTCTAGCTAATTGAATTCTCCCTCTCCAAATTCTCCCTAACGAACGACCCCAAAGATTTTGGGAGGATTAGAGATTTCGAGGTGGGCCCCTAGAGATTTGGGGAGCTTTCTGAAATCTCTACTAAGACCAGAGATTTGAGGGGGATTTGAGAGATTTGGGGCTCACTTTACGAAAATAACTTCAACTAACTTGTCTAATATCAAAACGGAGATGATGAATGAGGTCATTTTGGTCTTTCATAATATGTATATTTATTATGTTTTTTATATTTTTAGAATTCTCTACACCAAATTACCCAAGTGAACATAGCTTTTTGAAATAGCTAGAGAATCTCAAATCTCTAGAGATTTGAAATCCCCTAAATCCAAATCTCTCAAGTAAACGACCCTAATATTGAATCTTTTCCAACAATTCAAATTATTGAGATACAATAATGACACAGCATAAGATCCTTCATCCTTAACTTATCAAACATATGGAAATGCAAAATACTCTCTATATACTTATTTGTTCTCTGGTTCATCAATCATTATGAGTTATTGTGAGTCATTATGAGTAAGTTAAATTACGAAAATACCCCTCAATACTGTTGACTAACAATACACAGATTGGTGAAAAAAGAAAGGAAACAATCAAACAAAAAGAACAATTGTACTGTTTTCTTAAATTGCTGGAGCAGAGAGAATGCATGCATGTGGTATTTGTCTGTTTGTGTTAAGACTTATAATTGAACACAGTAATATGAAAGCTAGAGGGAAAAGAAGCTGACCTTTTGGAAAAAGGGTACTCATAATTATCTCTTTTCACTTGTTCTTCTTCTTCTTCTTCATCTACTTAACCAATGCATAAAGGTAATTAATAGTGGGTTGAAAAAAGGTAAAAACTTTGACTTAGGAGTATTGATTAATGGAGTATGACTTTAGTTACCCATTATACCTAATTGGTTGATGAAGCTGCTTGTGGGTGTACATTGCTGACGATGATGATCATTCCTCCTCATGCCTCTGTACATCTGTAGGGACATGCATTGATTTTGATAAGTAATGGGGTTATTCCGTTTGGAGATGGATTCCAGAAGACGAAGGCGGGTTTTGGTGTTGTCATTTTACATATTTTGAGTCGTGACGAGCTGAAGAGTTGATTAGACCCTCTACTGGGTTGGTTAAGTGACATGCGGGAGGTTTGAGACTTTCTACTACTCCTCTTACGTTTGAAGTTTTCATGCTCTATGCGAGCATGCAACATTTGACATTGCCCATCTCTTTCTCTGTTAGGAATTGGTTAACGCTATTGATGACTCCAAACATTGTAGGCATTTAAAATGTTTAGGTTATTTGGGAGGCATTTCCAATACCTTGTAGCCTGACTTGGACATTTCAGTCAAATTCATCTCTGAATTCACTACTATTAGGTTGTTTTTTTTCATGAAATGAAGTACTACTATATATTAGGTTGTTTTCCTCGACAATTTTTAGGGTATCTAGGAGGCATCAATCTCCAATCTCTTGGAAACCCATTTAAAAGTGCCAAGTTGAAACTCATTTCCAAATCCCTTAACAATAAGACAGACTGGATGGCTTGTTTCCACTCATGAAGTACCTCCTCATCTAGTTATTTGTACTAGTTCACTCATTTCATATGAGAGGGGTGAGTGTTAGTAAACAAATATAAGATCCATTCAGAACCCCTCTTCCAACAACTCGAATTATATACTGGGATGCAACGGTTCGAGAAGCAAATAGGGAAGAATAGTATATATATGTATACCTGGAGATGGCTCTTGACGTGTGAAATGGTGAGGCCCTTGACATTCATCAACTCAAGTACCAGTTTAGGAGTCGACTCTGTTACATTGTACACTACAATTAGTACTAGTACTAGTATATAATAACAAACAAACAAGGTAGAAGAAGAAGAAGAAGTAGAGAGTACTGTGGGGGCCGCCGAGACGGTGGATGGCAACAAGGAAAGAGTGATGAAGATGTGGTGTCCATCTGAGCCTACCTACTCTTGATCTTACGTACTGCCTTACTCCCATTACCATATCCCCGCCGGCCATCCACCGGAGTGCTTTTTGTCCACCGGAGAAAGAGTAGTGTGAGAGAGAGATCACGTGAAAGGGAAAAGACAGAGGTGGTAGTAGTGGATGCTAAGCTGTAACATTCTTACACAAAAGACTTCATAAATACCCCCCCCCCCAACACGTACGTACTGCCTTTTTACTTTCACTTTTTTTATTCTTAATTTCATCATTTTGTAACATATGCCCATCTCATAAATTCCCCACGTACAAGTCCTTATTAAATCATCGACTTCAAATAAAAATAATAAACTTATCAAAACTATATAAAAAAAACCTGAATTAAATGTGCAAATCGGAGAGAAATAAGTAATTTATATGTCCCAAATTAATAAATTAAATGTCCATACCCATGATTAAATGATCAATCCCATGATCTAGAGGTTCTAAATCATGTAACATACGTAGAAATTGTCTAAAATAGGTTGAATTCGGTCAATTCTGTTGACGGTCACGGCCTTACCGAACTCAATTTGGCCTTGGCCACGGCCATGGTTTCCGGCCGAATTCGAATTCGGTGACCACCCAATTTGCAGGCCTAGATTTCATATAGAAATACACTCTGATTTGATTAAACCATGACCGACCAATTTTCAGGTCTAGATTTCACATAGAAGTACACTTTGATCCAGTTTAACCGTGACCGACCAATTTTCAGGCCTAGATTACACATAGAAATACCCTGGTTAAAATTAATTAGTATATTAAAAAGTAGAAATAAAAAAAAGGTAGAAAAATTCAACAACACATCTAAGTAATCTAAATCTAAATAAATAAATAAAAATTCTACTAAAATATTAACACAAAAACTGGTGAATAGGCCGATGATAATCTAGTTAGTATATAAATTTATATGAATTAAAATAAGGAGGCATGCATGTATGTATGTTGGTAATTTTTACTCATAAAAGAACAAAAGGGAGAAATAGGGCAGAAGCTGAGAGGCTGGTATTGAACCAGAAGTGCAGGTATCATGATTAATAGTTTGGCATTGTAATATCCAAACGACAACGTTCCATCCAGAATTCTCCTGATGCCAAATATAGCCATTTGTTGGCAGCTTTTACTTTCAACCTTGTACATAATCCTTATCACGAGATACAATATTTTGGCTGTGGATCCATCCAACCCTTTCAAGGGTTGGAAATTCCAACCTTCATCTTAACCATTAGATCACCTTTGACCCTTTGACCAATCCAATGGTCTAGATTGTTAGGGGTATTTTAGACTTTACACATATAATTTAATTATTATATATAAATTAATTAATTAATTTTTCCAGCTACCAGCAGCTCATCTCCGGCGATCGGCCGCCGACGACTTTTCCGGCGACCGGCCGCCGTCGCCGGCGACTTTTCCGGCGAGGTTTTTTTTTTTTTTGCTTTCAAAAAAAACTAGTTACCACCTTTTTCTGTTAACTAGTTAACAATGTTTTTTTAACTGATAACTAGTTAACATGGTTTTTAACTGATAACTAGTTAACATGATTTTTAACTGATAACTAGTTAACATCGTTTTTTGTTTGATAACTTGTTACCAGATTTTAACCTGATAACTAGTTAATAACATTTTTTGTTTGATAACTTGTTAACAGATTTTGACCTGATAACTAGTTAACAAGATTTTTTGTTAACAGGTCATTTTAACTAGTTAACATCATGATTTAGATAACTAGTTTACAATATTTTTAGTTGATAACTAGTTATCAAAATTAGTTAACTAGATAACTTATCGAGTTAACATCATGATTAAGATAACTAGTTAACATTTTTTTAAGATGATAACTAGTTAACCAATTGAGTTAACTAGTTATCCAATCGTGTTAACTAGTTATCAAAACTTGTTAACTAATTATACGAACTAGTTAACACGTTATTCGAGAACCAATTTATATTAGTTAATATTATAATTGGATAACTAGTTAACATATTATTTAGTTGATAACTAGTTATCAAAACTTGTTAACTAATTATACGAACTATTAACACATTGTTCGACAACCAATTTATATAGTTCAAAGATTATTCCAATAATGCCAACAATATAAAAATAGTGACTAAAATGTAACTTTTAATACTATGTAATCAAATTATCTATAACTTACAATATAGTGACTAAATTGCAATTACCACAATTAACTCACTAAACAATTAACCTAAAACGGCAGCAGAGCCTCCGGCAATTACGGCAATTGCCTCCACGGCCTCCGCCCATCGTCGTCTTTCATCGTCGAATTCCCATCCATTCCACCACTGGCGCCCTCAACTACCTTTCCGATCATCAATCTCAATAGCCTTGACCTCCGGCTTCTTGACCTCCGCCTTCGGCACCATCACCGTCAGCACACCATTCTCCATCTTCAATCTTCACAGAAATAGAGAATTAGGGAGGCTTAATCAGGAGAAGAATCTCGGTCGCCCCTCGTTCCCCAAGGCCATCGGCGAGCTACACGGTCACTCTGACGTCGCTAGGCTCCTCCTCGATCACATTCACCTCTCTTCCACCGTAGACCGCGGCACGTCGGGACCGTAGCTCCGGCTATGAATTCAGCCTTCTCCTCCGAGTTCCGCGGTGGCTTCCATGAAGGTCGGAAGCCCACGATTGTGACGAACACCGAGGGGGCGGAAGACGACTCCATCGGTGGTGGCGTACATGAAGAACGGGAGGTGAGGGAGCTTACCGCTGGAGACGGAGGTCGGCGGAAAGAGATTCAGATTTAGTTTTTTTAATTGACGAAAATACCCTCTGCTTAATTGGGGTTGGACCGGCCCAACCTTTAAAGGTTGGGTCCGGATCCGGAGCCCAATATTTTAACAATACAGAACATTATTTATGTATGAATCTTTTCTGTGGGTTCCACTTGATTTTTAATATTCAATTTTTTATTTAATTGAATATTAAAAAAATCTCCACTTGATTTTTAATATTCAATTTTTTATTTAATTGAATATTCAAAAAATCGCTTGGATTCGCAATTTTTATCCTAAGATAATTTGTTGGACCTTACATTTGTAACTCAATCATGTTCCTCTCCATTGTAACATTCTTAATATGTATTGTTAGTTATTGATTATATTGTGTTGTCTTACTTTATAATTGCTTTACAGTCTATAATGGCCAGTGGCGGAGTCAGAAATTTGACCAAAGGGGTGATTTGGTCAAACGGACAGTTCGGAACTTGGAAAGCCCATAAAAGGTGCAAGATAAATTATTTTATTTGGGATTATTGGGATCCGATGCCCAGACCTTTTGGTCATCAAATTAAAGACTATGATACCATGTCAAGAACCGTTGCATCCCAACAACTCGAGTTATTGTATGAGAGGGTTCTAAATGGTTTACTAAAATGCCATGACTTGATTGATATATTTATTAATATTTTTTTTAAAGGGATTTATTAATATCATGAATCAAGAATTAGCACAAATTTTATTCTTCGATTTTACCAAAGGAAAGAGTTGCCTTGGTAACTTTTCAAGTCCCGATATATGTGTTATATAGTAAACATTATAAGATTCATTTAGAACTCTCTACCAACAACTTGAATTATTGGAATACAACGATTCTTGACGGCATGAATACAAAAAATAATAAATAATAATAATTAGAGAGAGGGTTTACATAAGAATGAAAAATCATATTCCCAATAGTAATAACCATTGATCTATTCAGTAACTTTATGCAGAAGGAGTAAAAGTACAAATGTACCATGGAACATAACTACAGTGCATTCCATTTCATTCATTCATTGTAAAATATGAAAACTAGGGGCATTGACATAAATAGTCCTTTAAGTTTTGACTTATAACGCGTCGGTACTCATCCTATAAATCACGTCAAAATGGTACTGAAAATATTTTTCATCAAACTTCCATCCAATTTTTCCGTCCAAGGCTGACGTGGAAGTTGACTCAACTGACCCAGTCAGCATAAATAATAATAGAATATTGGAAAAATAAAATTAAAATTAAAACAAATAAATAATAAAACAACCACCGCCGCCGTGCTGTCGAAGTCCGGCTCCGTCTCTCGAACCGACCAAAGCCACAATACTCGCGTCAAGCTCGACCTCTCACGGCTTACTTCGTTGATCGTTTCACTGCAGAGCTCCGGGTTTCCATCAAAGCTTCCATTGTAGCATCGATTGAAAGAGAAACTGGGATAAGTCCTGTTAATCCATTGTTGGATAGATCTAGAAAGCTCAATTTCAAAGGCCTGGAGAAGATTACAGAGGCCTGGAGAAGAGAGGGAGAAGAAGGAGGACTCTGTGGTGGAGTCTCTGATGGACAAGATATCGGAGAAGATCCACGGCGACGGCGATTCGTCTTCCGAGCACGGCCACTATGACAATGCGAAGAAGTCGACGGCGCCGGATTCTCCGTCGTCGATGAAGTCCAAAATCTATCGCCTCTTCGGCCGTGAGCGGCCCGTTCATAAGGTTCTCGGTGGTGGCAAACGTAAGTCACCCCCATTTCCACTTCGTGTAACGTTCTTCGCTTCTTCATTTCCACCTGCAGTCTTTGGTTTGTGATCGAGCTATTTTTGGGGCATGTTATGGAATTTTTATCGTGTTTTGAGCTGGAAATTGAAGGATTCGTTTTAGCCATTGCTTTTAGTGGTTGTGGATTAGCAGACCTGATTTAAATTACAGAGGCCTGGAGAAGAGAGGGATTCGATGGAAGATTTGGGGAAACCGAGAAGGAGGAAGACCGATGGTGGCAGCACATCTCCGTACTCCAGCTCCATGGCACCGGAGCAGAGGAATCGTCGTCCGATGACGGAGCTGGAGATGGAGATTTCCCTTCTTTTCACCGGAACTGGATTTCGACGGAGCCTTGGCCGGAGCTTTCTTCGGAGAGGCAGAACAAACGATCGTCACACCATCAGCTTGTTCGAGGAGGGAGGAAAGGGTTTTGCAGCGGCGGCGATTGGAGCGGAAGTCGAGATTTGGGGTCGGTTTGGGTTCTCATTAATTAAAGCAGGTGACTGGGCATCTGCTGACATGGCATGCTTCCGTGTCATCCTATTCGGCATGTACAGACGGAAAACGTAGACGGAGCTGGACGGAATTTTTTTCCAGTACCGATTTGACAAGAAAAATAGAAAAGTACAGCGCGTTATTTATTGAAAACTTAAAGGACCAAACGTGTCAATACCCATGAAAACTAGCAATTGTACCTTCCATATCATGGATACCTATTTATTTGGTAAATCTTGGGGTAAAAAAATAACAAAGCTGGACAAAAGAAAAGTCAAGAAAGAACCACATTATCAAATAAATAGCAAACAAACAGAACCCCATAGGGCCTATCATAGAATTGATTCAATGGGTCGACATTTATTGATGAAACAGCTAGCTAGCTAGCTACAGTCACATATGTGACTGATTACATGTTTGTATACATCATTCTTTCCTATGGGACGGTTCTGTTTCGAATCTGTTTCTTTTATGACGAAATATTGGGTTATCATTAAAAGCTCGTGGACTAGTTTGTAACGAGAATAGTTGTTTTTTTATTGTTTATCAGTTGTTGCGAGGAGGATAAGACTCTCTTGGTTGTCCTTTGATAGCTGCCACTCGATCGAGAATTCCTTCTATGATTATGATTAAAGCGGATAATCTTACTTTGGTTAAACGTGATCAAGAATTCATGTGGTTCAACAAGTTTTGTCTGATTAATGACGAGTGGGTGGAGAATTGAGAATTCATGTAGTTCAACCATCTAAAGTTCATTGATTACAAGTGGGGAAGCTGATGAGTGATTACAAAATGCATTTATCACCGATGAGTCTGAAATCTTCATGTCAAGAAAAGAGCAATGATGCAATCATGTGCATGCCCTTGCTATGTTTGAGCATTGAAATTCCGTATAGGGTTCCGAATTAGACAAAAAAAAAATCAAATTTTAGCTCTAAGATATCAAATTTAATTAGTTAATGTTGTGTTGTCTAAGTAGGGGTAAAAGTCTGTGAACGAGAATTGGTAATTCGTGAACCATTTTTTACTTAACCTAAATTTTACAAGAACCAGACTCGAATGTCATATTTAATTCCATTGTTTTGCGGGTCCGTTCCTGTAAAATTTCGAGAATTTCCGATTCCCGTTTCCAAACTTCCACTCTACTATTTGTTAATTGTCATAATATATATATATATTATGTTATTGACCATATTCTTCCAAGTCATTTATAAAAATTACCTTCTGCAGTACATGTTTAATAATTGTCCGTTTAAGGACGAATACATTGTCAGTCCGCCGTCGAAAATTAGCTAATTCATATCCTTACATATCATTCTGAATGGTAAGGTAGCTTCCGTAATATTCTTAATTGGTCTAATATCAAATAAATAGCAATAAAACAGAACCCCTGGACCATATACATAGAATTGATTCAATGGGTCGACATTATTGATGAAACAGCTAGCTAGCTAGCTCAGTCACATATGTGATCATGATTACATGTTTGTATACATTCATTCTTTCCCTATGGGACCGGTTCTGTTCGAATCTGTTTCTTTTATGACGAAATATTGGGTTATCATTAAAAAAGCTCGTGGACTAGTTTGTAACGAGAATAGTTGTTTCTTTTATTGTTTATCAGTTGTTGCGAGGGGATAAGACTCTCTTGGTTGTCCTTTGATAGCTGCCAACTCGATCGAGAATTCCTTCTATGATTATGATTAAGCGGATAATCTTACTTTGGTTAAACGTGATCAAGAATTCATGTGGTTCAACCAAGTTTTGTCTGATTAATGACGAGTGGGTGGAGAAATTGAGGAATTCATGTAGTTCAACCATCTAAAGTTCATTGATTACAAGTGGGGAAGCTGATGAGTGATTACAAATGCATTTATCACCGATGAGCTCTGAAACTCGTAATGTCAAGAAAAGAGCAATGATGCAATCATGTGCATGCCCCTTGCTATGTTTGAGCAATTGAAATTCCGTAATAGGGTCCGAATTAGACAAAAAAAAAATCAAATTTTAGCCTCTAAGATATCAAATTTTAATTAGTTAATGTTGTGTTGTCTAAGTAGGGGTAAAAGTCTGTGAACGAGAATTGGTAATTCGTGAACCATTTTTTACTTAACCTAAATTTTACAAGAACCAGACTCCGATGTCATATTTAATTCCATTGTTTTGCGGGGTCCGTTCCTGTAAAATTTCGAGAATTTCCGATTCCCGTTTCCAAACTTCACTCGTAACATTTGTCTAATTTACATATATATATATTATATTTGTTTATTGACCATATTCTTCCAAGTCATTTATAATATTACCCTTCTTGCACATGTTTAAAACTCCAGTTCCGTTTTAAGGATGAATCATTGTCCGTCCGTCCGTCGACACTTTATCAATATCATATCTTAACTAGAACCATTCCCCTGAATGAGTAAGGGTGAGACTCCGTATGTTCTTCCAATTGGTCTTAATGATATAAAAAAATTGACTCAATATTCGTCAGTGTTCTCATTATGCTGCTGCTGCTTCGATCAAGTGGACCTGCAATCCCTGCATGAATCTGCTGCTAGATTGGATTGGCTACAATGAGTATGAGAATTAAGAAATCGGAATTAATAAGGAATCATTCAAATTTTCAAATAAAAATGTTGTGCATTCAATGCTGGCATGGGTAGAATGAGTACTCGCTGTTCACATAAACCAACCGGGTAGGCAGTAGCGGAGCCAGGACTTAAGTTGACCATGGGCCCGATACATAGAATACAATGGGACGAACATACTTTTTGCACCAAAAATACCTATATTTTAGCTATTTGGGTCTAGAGGACCCTGGGCCGAGCCCAGGGTGGCCTCCCCTAGCTCCGCCAATGCGGGTAGGTGGGTACCCAATACTCCTAATGAAGAGTTGTTGGACTCGAACAAGTAACTAGTAAAGTAGCATATTCCGATAAATTTCTTCCCATAATTTGCTTTACTATGGGTCGTGGGATTTGCGTACTCAATAGATAGTAATCTTATAGTTGGGTTACTCTTTTAAGTTAGACAAAATTTGTCAAAATGATACTTGAGTTGTTATCTCAAGAATTCTCAGTTAGAACCAAGGACTACACATTTTGTGTCATTTTCATGCTACATTTATTTCAATAAATATTTTAATAATTAACAACATCATAACATGCTATGAAGAAATTCGACAACAAAAACCACTAAACATACTCAAATTTTATAATTTATCTCCATGTCTACCACCATAACTACCGTAAATATTTGAGTGCTAAACTTCGCTCAGTATCTCCAACCATCTAGTTGACTAGCCATATAATTAACAATCATTGTCACATGGTTGCTGGTTGATTGTGTTAGGGAAATAAGGAATGTTACATCAATGATTGGGGATTTATTCAATTTGTTGTAAAGATGTATTCATGAATATGGTTGAATTATTAGCCTTTGAAAATGGGAAGTAGGTAACAAAAGTGTTGAATAATTGTGCTACCCTTTATAGATCGATCAATGAGCCATGGGCCATGGTAACTAAATCATTGATCAAACAAGTCTAAATTTTCTGAAAATAGACCCTTTATTTAGCTTTTCTGAAAATGGGCCATGGTAACTAAATCATGGATTCAACCCTCAAATTGGAACTTTAAAATCTCTTTTATTTTTTTGTAAATCAAATCTACAACATTTGGACTTTGGCTTAGGAAAAAGGGGCATATGCAAGTTGGTACCAAACCCACCTTAAGAAGGAAACGCCTAGAGTTAGAGAGTCAAGATAAAAACCATTAGGAATTACAAGTCTTATTTGTATTTAATTTAGGGTTAAATTATAGGTCACTATCACATAGACTTTCGATGCGTTGCATACTGTGTTGAGATTGAGAGAGACGTGGTTCAACAACATTTATGGATCAATTTCGAGAGTTATTCGAGAGGGTGTGAAAAATTGTGGTTGTTCATACTTATTAGATGATAATCATGTTATACTGGCTACTTAGCTAAATTTGAGCAAGAGATGTAGTCGGGTATGTACGATTTTTCATTTAGTATTGATGTTTTGGTCTCATTGTAATTATTCATTATTATGTACCAGCATCGAAGTCATCAAAATCGAATCCAATATAGGTTAGGTGGTGTTTGGTGAGGTATCTAATTACATGTTACTTAGAAGTAAAACATATATGAAAGGTGAACCCAAAGAAACGGTTCCCAAATCCAGTCAACCCAAAGACCTCATTCATCAAGTTCAAATCACAGTCCCAAATCCAGTCAATCCAAAGAACGAATTCATCAAATTCTAATCAGAAACAGTTCCCAAATCCAGTCAATCCAAATAACGCATTCATCAAGTTTTAATCAGAAACAGTTCGCAAATCCATTCAATCAAAAGACAGCATTAACAGAGCAAATAATTACCTGCTCAATGTTGTATCCAGGAGCAAGGATCGTTAGAGAGCTCCAAAACCCTGGCCTGGAGGAGTGATGTAGGTGTGTCGAGGATTGGAGAGGATTGTGATGTCTAGTGCTACGATGCCGACTCCGATCTTGTTCGCCGATCCCTCGAACCCTAGAGCAACCAGCTTCTTCATCGGCCGAAATTAGGGTTCTTTCCTCGCCGGGAAAATGAAAAATCGTAAAACGACGCCGTAGAGGAAATGGTTTGAAGTTTAATTCGACCGTTGGCCCATTAGAGTCTTCTTTAATATTGGGCTTTAATGAATAGTGAAGCCCAACTCGAAGGAAAATCCCCCGAAACGATGCCGTATAACTGAATGGCTTAAAGTTTGATTCATAGAGTCAACTTCGTCTTCTCCTTGTTTCCAATACTGAAAAGGAAAAAATTCAGTCATTTATATTAGAAAATTGTAGCAATCATTCATTGGTTTAGGTTTACGAAAGAATGTTTTTTTTTTAATAAAACTCATCTCATTAATGCGTATTCAAACAAATGTCTGTCAACAAAACATTCAACCAACTAGGAGGTGTCAACCCAATAGTGAGTGATGATAGCGAACATGATTTACGTGCAATTCCATGAGCCACCATGTTGCTATTCCTCTTAACAAACGAAACGTGGTAAGATTTATGACTATCCAAAATCAGAAGCATGGCCCATAATGTTCCACACCAAACACGTGTTGTATTGGTTTAAAATTAGGGGTAAATGGAGAGAGTTCCATTGAAATATTCATTTGATTTAGTAATAGCACCTAATTAATTTTCTTGGTTCGGACACCACTGAACTCGAATTTTCTTGGCAAGGGGCACTACCTAACTAATTTTCTTGGCTCGGGTGCCACCTAACTAATTTTCTTGGCTCAGATATCATTGGACTTGAATTTTATTGACTCGGATACCACCTAACTAATTTTCTTGACTCTATTTGCCTTTGTTGATTGTACTAACTTGACCCAACTAATTGTTGACCTGTATTATTTTAATTGGGTAAAATATTTTTATTATAGGTTAGCAAGAGAAGTTATTGGGCCTCAACTCACCTCTCGATTGGGCTTGGTCCATTCCAATGAAGCCCATAGCTCTGACGACCACCAATTTTGCAGAACCTAAGCTAAATTGGTTATGGCATGTGACTAGTAGTATAGAATCAAAATACATGCTGGTCACTCAAGTTTGAATTTTGTGCGATTATAGTCACTGAAAGTTTTATTTATTTATTTAACATTACCATGAATGAGGTCTATTTCATGAACCCATTACATTATTGTCGTTAAAAATCCCTAATGTCAAATGTGAGAGTACCGTATGACTCGAAAAAACTAATTAATATTACAAGTAATCCTAAGTTTGATTTGATTTCTAAATTACTAAACCAAAGATATAAGAAAGAATGAAAAATTGAAGAAACAAAGGCACTAAAATTATCTTAGGTTTAAAATGGAGTCCAATTGAGGTGACTGTATAGATACAGATGTAGATGGTTAAAATTAATAGTTATTACCATTTGTGTAAAGTAATAAAGTGAATAGTTATTAGTAATGTTTGGGTAATTTCTGTAAAGTAATTAATTTGCTGCCAACTAATTTTGTTATTCACTATTAATGATAATGATAATGATAGTGATAATATCTCAAACGGTTATGGCCAATTTGGCTTAGGTAGTGGGGCCCATATCCCAATATTGTATTATTATCCTTTTTTCTATATTTAACTAATTAACATTTAGTTTATTTATATATTTTAATTCATATTATAGACTAAATGATATCAAAAGAAGCTCAAAGAGTGTCGAATTTTCGTGTCGTGAAAAATGTAACGAAGATGATGTCGTGTAAACCTACGTGCGACGAGTTATTTTTTGCCCAATGTTGAGTTAGATGATGACACTGAAAATTATTTATCTTATAACGCTTGGATAAACTCCCCATAAAGCATAAATGAAAGTGTGATACCAATTGTGTCACACTTAAATAATGGTGAACCAAACAACGCATCAACATGAAGTATCTAAAATCTTACGAGGCTCTTATTCGTGGAAATATAACGCTAGAATAAGAGCCTCGTAACACATAAATAAAAGTATAATATGAATAGAGTAACACTAAAATAATGTTGTGAAACAAACAACCTTTCATAGAATATGACACAAATAATAACAAAATAACATTCACTTATGATACTCGTATGAAACAAATAATACTAAAATAATGATTGGGGTACATATACATATCATAGACATATTGAGCATTTAAACATGGGTATCATGCAGATGAGGAAAAATAGCGCAGAAACAACATCTTGATATATCAATCATAAGTAACTCGTTGCACATAGGTTTTCACGACATCTTCGTTACATTTTCAACACACGAAAAATTGACACTCTTTGAGCTTCTTTTGATATCATTTTGGTCAACAAGTATAAACACAAACATATAAATAAACAAATTGGTTAATTGGTCTCCGGGAATTTGCTCAAATAATTGCACTACAATTCTTAGTGGGTCGAGAATTGAAACTCAATCCCCAGACCCAATTGCATCAATCAAAACCACCGGTTAGCTTTGATTAGTTAGGAATTTTGGGCCACGTTTTCCTGCAATATGAACAAATTTCGCCGTAAGTAATTAAGCATTCCGTTGGAATTGGATTCAAGTGGGATTCCGGCCCGTAATTCTATGTTTTCCTGGGAAAGAAGCCTTGTGGAATTGAAACTTAACACAATTTGAAATGACAGAAATATCCCTTTCTTGAAACTTCCATCTTCGACTTCTTCCATTGACGACGGGCGGCAGCTGCCAAACTGTTGCCGACACCTCTTCGATTAGGCAAGGGAATCAGATCGAGGTTGAGTTTAATTTTCAGGGGAGGAGACTAACCCGCGACAGTCGAGGGAAACAAATCAGTGGCGGCGGCTTGTGAATCGGAAACGAGAAGGGTTGAGGAAGAATAGAACAAGGAGGGCATTTGGGTTGTCGGCGGAGGTGGTGGCCGTGGCGGTGGGTTGATGTGGAAAGATCTGAGATCCGCTCTGGGAGGCGGAGGTGGTGGCAGTGGTTGGCACGATGGCGATGGGGGAAAGGAGGAAGAAGGAAGTCGCTGGCGACAGATCTGGGTAGCGGCTTGGATGGCAGCGACGTCACCGGCGGAGGAGTCGGTTAGGTCGCCGGAGTGGGTGTCGGCGATGATCAACTGCTGTGAGGAAGGAGAGAGTATTAATCGGCAGAAGAGAGGCTTTTGTTTTGAACAGTGAGAGAAGAGAGAAGTTGTGCAGATGGGCAATTTGGACTTCCACCATTAATTCCGCCGGAATCGGATGATTCCGTTCAGTTTAGGTCGGAATTACAAAGCCGTAATTAGGCTCGTAACGGAATTGAATTCCGTTGGAATTGGGCCGCTAAAGTTGGACAGGAAAACATGGATTTCGCGAATTCCACCGCAATTAGCTGATTCCGGCTGTGAAATCCACGAAGGAAAACGTGGCCTTGGTGAGTTTTTAGAAATCTATGTATACGAGGGACTTTGTTTTGTGGGATCAACGTTCGTTTTGTATATCACATTCGAGTGGTTACATATATTATTATCATTCATTAAAAAAAAAGTAGTGTACACTTGAAACGGGTAGTAATACAATCTCATCCTTCACATCAGATCTCCAAACTTCACCAGTTTCACCAATAGTGAATAGTATATATGGAATGGCGATATGGTTGTGTTTAGAGGAGAATAGAATTTGATGGTTACAAGACAAGGGTTGAAATCGAATGTTTTCACATATAGTGACAACCAAAGTCCAACTGTCCTTAATGTGACAAAATTGGGATATGGGCCCACTGTTTCATTTCCAGCCTTTGATATATAATGGAGAATTTGCAGCGTGTGATTAAAGTTTCCGCTGGGGCGGATGAATGGCCCATTCAGTACTAAGCTAAATTGGGTTGTGATAAGATAAGAGCCACATATCATTTAATACTTATTTTCCATTTTTGTAATTAACTTATTTCTTTTTTAACTGATTATGATTTTATTTTTTTACTTAGTTTATTATTTAAAATTTTGAATGAAATTGAAAAGGCATATCGGGTGAGAGTAGGCTAACAATACGGTTACGGTTGAAGGTTAAAACTAATTAATCGATTGACTTTAGTCAATTAATAGGTAACATAAAAATAGTTTGGTTGGTTAATCAGTTCAGGATTTTTTTTAACCGAAATACTTTATTAATATTTAGTTCACAATATGGTCATTTGACCGAAACCAACGTAATCGATCGAAATCGGTCGGTCAATCTGTCAAGCCGACACCAAGTTGGTAGGCTAACGGTTAAGAGGTTTGTAGTTTTTTTAACCAATTGACCAGGCGCCATCCTTCAGTTAATTAACCTAACCGACCGACTAACACCTCTAGGTGAGAGTCAATCCATTATCTATCCCACTTCGGTGTAGTCACTTTTTTTTGTGGCGGACATGTTATCTGGATGTTATTGGAGTGTTACTCAAGTGTTACATGAGTAATAAATAAATAATACCCAAATAACACTTGAGTAACAAATTATTCGGTGTTATTGGGTTATTAGATAACACTCGAGTAATTCTTGAGTAAACACCAGAAAACCTGTTACACGAGTGTTATTTGGGTGTTATTTGATTGTTATTAGATAACACTCGAGTAATACTTGAGTAAACGCCAAACAACTTGTTACTCAAGTATTATTTGAGTATAATTTGAATATTATTAGACTGTTATTTAGATAATACTCTAGTAAAAAAGTGTATTTATATTTTTCACTCTACAACTAACATTTTCAAAAACTAAATTTTTTATTTGCTCTCATTTTGTCCAATAAATGTCCACTTACCTCATCCCAAACTTTCTCATCCATTAAAATGTTATTTAAAAATGTTCCTGAAAATTCAAAAAATTAAATAATTCTAATGAAATGGGCATATAAAGAAAACTGAACATAAAGTTAAAAAAATAAAACCATTATCAGTTAAAAAAGAAATAAGTTAATTACAAAATGAAAAATAAGTATTAAATGACGTGTGGCTCTTATCACAACCGTTGCTTTTTCTAAAATGAATTGGGACCGCTGGATAAGGGTTTCCGCCGGGCGGACGGAAGACCCAATCAGCACCCAAGCCAAATTGGTTTGCGATGATCCGCGTTTGTACGCTATGAAAAGAAAACATTAATCATGCAGTTAAACATCAAAACGTACATCTAGGCATGCAGACTACGGCCGACTCTACATATAGAGGTGACGACATACTATTTATTTAATACCAAAACCGTGTTTCCACAAATATCAATGGTGCAGGAGGGGCCCACCAATATTATTATTTATTACATTTATCTTTTTGTTAGCTATTTATCTATTTTCCAAAATCAATTATATTTTCAGGAAATTCCCTAAATAATATTTGGTCTTATATTTATCAATTGTTTCCACAAATATGAGTGTGAAAATGGTCTTCTATTCTATGCGTGTGTTACTTAATTTTTTAAGATAGCATTTTGTAGATTTAATTTCACAACAACATCTACAAACATACAACAACTTTCAAGCCGAAACAGAACTACGACAACATCAACGAACTAGAACCCAAAAATCGAACTAGCCTCAAAATTCATGATTTCATTATTTAATTTGGGATTTCTGACTTTTTTTTTATGTTTTGGGTTCACTTATAGATAGTGGTTTACTCTATACCCATTCTGAGAGAGGTGATTTGAATTTTGTACACATTTAGTCTAGCTGACGAGTAGGGGTTTCGGAATTAGAATTAATTTTAAAATTTACAAATTAATTATTTTAATTTTAACTTAATTTTTAATATAAAAATAATAAATTTATTATTTTATTATAAGACAATATTGGGATATGGGCCCACTGTTTCATTTCCAGCCTTTGATATATAATGGAGAATTTGCAGCCGTGTGATTAAAGTTTCCGCCGGGGCGGATGAATGGCCCATTCAGTACCTGCTGGTCACTCAAGTTGAATTTTGTGCGATTATAGTCACTTAAAGTTTATTTATTTATTTAACATTACCATGAATGAGGTCTATTTCATGAACCCATTCAATCTATTTAGTCACATTATTGTCGTTAAAAACCCCTAATGTCAAATGTGAGAGTACCGTATGACTTGAAAAAACTAATTAATATTACAAGTAATCCTAAGTTTGATTTGATTTCTAAATTACTCAACCAAAGATATAAGAAAGAATGAAAATTTGAAGAAACAAAGCCACTAAATTATCTTAGGTTTAAAATGGAGTCCAATTGAGGTGACTGGTAGATACAGATGTAGATGAATAAAATGTACCATTTGTGTAAAGTAATAAAGTGAATAGTACTTATTAGTCATTTTGGGGTAATTTCTGTAAAGTAATTAATTTGGTGCCAACTAATTTCTGTTATTCACTATTAATGATAATGTTAGTTTACTAGTATAAATAGGACCACATCCAGCAATGCAGAAACACAACAGTGCAAACATACAACGTAACTAACTCAAATGATGAAGATGAAATTTGTGATGCTCTTGGTACTCATCTGCATGTTGACAAAGCCGGCGGCCGCCGTCGTACCCTACTGCTGCCAAAAATTCGATTTCTACGCTCTAGCAATGGAGTGGGGACCTGGGTACTGTTCTTTATTTAAAGAATATTGCAATGAGCCACATTTGGAAGACTTCACTCTCCACGATCTCCGGCGAAGCAGTCAGTATGACGATAGAGGCTGCCCGAGCGATCGCTCGTGGGGAACTGAAGATCTCAAAGTAAGTTCTTTGTAATTAACTAATTATTTGATTTGAATTGATTTGATTTAATTAACAGGCAAACCTCACAAATAGCGGCGTACCAGATCTCATATCAAACTTGGAAAGAAATTGGCCTGGCGGATGGTACACGTGGACTCAAGCATGGAATCAATATGGGGTGTGCAATGGGTTAACACCTATCCTCTACTTCAACACAACATTAAATATCAGATCGTATGGAAACATACTCGGTTCGATGGCTCTTGACGGGATCGTTCCCACCACCAACAATACTTACAAGGCGCGTGAGATTTATAAATCGGCTTATTTTAATTGCATACTCATATGCATCCGGAATCCCAAATCAACATCAACATCAACATCAACATCAGTCTACATCCAAGACTACATCCTCGTCGAAATTCATTTCTGCTTTAATGTTACTACAATTCAACGACGACCCTGTCCTGGGTCACGTGATCCATACCAAAGCTGCGGTGGACCATATGGGAACGTGTGGTTCCTTCCGAAACAGTGGTGACGTAGCTAGCTACCTACGTGCCGATCCAGTTCGACCCTACTGCCTGCCTACTACTATATATGTTAAAAATAAATAAATTAAACCCTAGCTACTACTCTCTCTACTGTTATCATCCATGTTATGTATAGAGCTGGCAAAATGCTGACCCGGCCCGATAAATCCGCCCAGCCCGCCCCGTGGCCCGATTGACCAAAAAGTCAACAATCCAACCCGCAACCCGACTAACCCGCGACCCAATTAACCCGCAACCCGACTAACCCGCAACCCGGCTAACCCGTAACCCGACGAACTCGTAACCCGACTAACCCGCAACCCGCCCGCCCGACCCAAATAACCCGATTGTCACACAATTCATAATATTCAGTGCTTCAAATATCAACATTATGTCATTATTGAAGATATAAAAAATTTAATCTACTTCTGACTTCACCAAGTTTATTTCCAAAATAATTAAAATCAATTATATATAACATTGACAATCATAGTTGTAAATACTTCAATCTACCTGAACGAGCACGACTGCTCTGCACCATATGTCCATATCCATGTTTTTAAGTTCTTTCACCAATTAGCAATACAAGCAACTAATATAGTATGCAACACTACATAATTCGACACCAAACATTCATAATTCATAGAATAATCCAAAAGTCAAGTTTCAAACCTGTTGATATATAGAAACACAATACTGATGAACATTAAAGTTTAAACCACTCATCCATACTTCAACCTTCAAACCAAAATTATAAAGAAAAAGTGTTATAACAAAATATTCATTCTGCATTGTCAACACTCAACAACAATGAATCCTGCAGCAACCAGAAACTAGAATGCATCTATGCAAGACTCACGTCTTCTCCATCAGTAACACTTAGCACCATCAGTAACAGTGTTAAAAATCTTAAGAACGTTGACTATATTTGTCATCTAACATGAAATCAAAACGTTTGATCTAAAAATGTCATAAAGAGAAAGTTGCTAGATTTGATACTTTTTTGAAAGAATTGACTAAATTTATAAATGAGTCCAATGTTAAACCCTCCTAGACCTTAAAAGCTAAAGTATATTCAATTTCATTTAATTTATTATAAGTATATTTAATTTATAAAAATGAATTATTATTTTTAATATATGAACAACTGCTACAATCCTTAAGAGTTAAGCCTACTCGCGATTAAAAATTTAATATATTTTTAAATTATTTATCACACAAAAAAATTTACATAAAATTTTGCAAATTGTAGTTGAGAGTTGAGACTAGTAAGTAATAACCCGTGGGCAACCCGAGACCCGCCCGACCAGCGACCGATGAACCCGCGACCCGACGAACCCGCGACCCGGCGAACCCGCCACCCGACGAACCCGCAACCCGACTAACCGCAACCCGACTAACCCGACCCGTGGCCCGCCCAGCCCGCCCGTTTGACAGCTCTAGTTATGTATGTACTGTTATGTTATCATCTATGATGAATTATGATCGATCGACGAGTGAGTAATAATATTCTAATTAAATAATATTACTCTATTACATTACTGTGTCTGTTACTTAGATTTTTTACTTTTAACCCTCTCGGTTTTTGACCCCATCTCCGAATCTATAATATCTCAATAGGGTGATTAACAACAACAACAAAGTTGAAAGTTTTTAAATATTTTATTTCATATCTGGCTGGTTAAGAAAGAAACAAATCCTTTCCAATTTAAATTTTAAACCATAAATATATTTATAGGTTAACTAATTATAGAACATCAAATTCTATATCTCTTTCCATTTTGCTAAATCATTAATTTTTAGTTGGGAATTTAGTGTTTGTTGTTGATCATTCCGCTCATTGTTGATGAATCACTATGGTTTGTTTCATTAATAATCATCACTCCTAGATGTGACCTTCAATGTTGTTTTAGTTCAATTCGAGTTCGAGCTTGAGACTAAACTCAATTTTTATGCAACAATCGTGGTAATACCATTTTTATCCTGCTAAACTCATGACAGGTAATTTATAGCTTGAAGAATCATTCGTGGAAAATGTTGAATGTGGTTAACCTTTACCTCTCGGAAGAAAACTCTCACGAACACCAAACCATATATCTCCATCAACAGTGGAGCACAACTCGGAACGAAAAATGCTACTGGTTAAAATTAATCACAGATGAAAAGCATTGGCTGCAAACTCAGCATCACACAGGACTCCAGCTATAAAATTTCAATCAACATCTAGTTTTCCAGGTCAGACATTATATTTGAAGAATCAAAAGGAACAAAGGAGAGAATGTAATCAATCCGCAGGAGTCGTTAAGTCACAGCCTGCACTTTATTCTCAACAAATACTTCTTTCACAACCCAACTAAAATCTTAACACTTGCTGTCTTTCTGGATTCCTTCACATCATTCTTATAATTAACAAAAACCTCAACACAATGAATTAGGGATCCCATCCATCCATCAGCAGCCTCCTGTTAACAAAACAAGGTTTCAAATCATCAATGTCAGACGCCGGAATCTGTTCATCAGCTACAAGATCAAGATACATTACACAGCAAGCGGCATACAACAAGATAGATCACAGAACATCAACCAAGCTAACAACATATTCAGCTAATACTAGTAACAGCAAAAGGGAGCTTAACTGGCGACTAAATCCCTTCACAAAATCCTGAGTTTCAGTCAGACAGCAATGATAAAAGTTCGCAGCAATATAAGTGAAAATAAAAGCAATCACCAGAAAGATGTGGATGATAAGAGACAACACTAGAATCTCTTTGATGGAAAATTCACGGGAAAGCTTGGTCAAGAGAAAGGACATAGGTCAAGATTCTTAAAATTCCTTTGAAAGCGATGCATAAGTAAAGGAGGATATCAGAAAAAGGAACATTGTCATATAAAACAATAGCCAAAACCTCTAATAAACTGAAAGAGAAATCTACCCTGACAGTGCTCGGCATTCAAGTAAATCGAGATGAAACAAATTTAAGGATTCTTTTCATATAGTGAGAACAATAAGAAAAAACTATGCTAAAACTATTACTCAAAATTCCCAATGAGACTTGCACGATTGTTAATAACCAATACATAGTGGCGTCTTTTACAGATTTTCTTGTATGCAGGCAAACCAAACAGTTGCTGCATTCCTGTACTTACCCGTACGGAGAGGTGGGACAAACCAAGACACATGATCTTGTCCAACATTATACTACTACTAAACCCAAATAACAAAACAACAGTCATAAAAGCTGACTATCTTATGCATAGCCTTGAAATCTGGTTCTTAATACCCTGAGTGTCTATGGAACTAAAGCTACAGACTGAGATGACACTGAAAATCCACTTCTACATAGTGAGTTCTTTATCCTCCTCTCAATATTCGTTCCACAGTTGGTGCCGAAATGTACGTTCAGCAAGAGTTGGGTTATTCATCTAATCAAAATTTTTTTTTACACTAATACTTCTAAACTCAGTTCTAAACCTAAGAAAATGGGAAGAGGCTCTACATCATGTTTCTTTCATTATGAATTCCTCAGAATCCCAAACAGCTACCAACATCAAGCAACATTCCATATGACACAAAGAAATATCCTACAGAACAAATGCTTCACCTTTCTACATCATCACTGAAACCCATGACTCTTACCAGTTTGAATTCCATCGACGATTATCGGAATATAATTGATTTGAGTTTCATTTCTCATCTCTGCTTCCTATACAGTAGTGAGTTTTTAAGGTTTTTTAAAAAGTTGCTCAAAAAAATTGGCGTACAGGATTCCCAGCAAAATCTCAAACCTGCAACACAGGCTACAGCACATTGTCTATTACACAACTAAACTTGCGAGTTCCAACTATAACTTGCCAATTGAAAAGCCTAAGAGAGAAAAATAAGGAAACCATTGTACTCTTGCTCAAGCAGAATCCGATCAAGCAATACACTATTGAGCTACAAAATAACAATAAATTACAAAGGTAAGTGATAGGTGATTTGGCAGTTGATCTAAACTTCATCAACCTAAGTCTATTAGCAGCTAACCAGCCATAATAATTTTCTCCCTTGTTCAAACTAAGAGCAGTTGCAATAAGGAATCTATAACTAGAGAACAGTCACCCTCCTAACAATTGGCTAAAGCAACAACCGATGTCAGTAATCTACCACGAAGATCATTTCTCATTGAACCGTGAATTTCAGAATAAGCAATGGCAAATCGGGCGGATTTTACCTGGAGCCGGGGGTCTAGGCGTTGGCAGTCTTGGGGATGAGACCAATAGGAGCACCTCCTTGTTTGTTTGGCTGTTTGAGCTTGGCCTCCTCATCGCGGATCTTCTGCATCTGGAGCATTCTCTCCATGACAAGCTCGTACTCGCACTTCTCATAGGAATGGCGCTCGTTCTCGCACTTCCAGGGGAGGTAGAACTCGGACTGGCGGCACTTGTTGAGCGGGATGAGAAGGTGAGCGCACTGGTCTCTGTAAGCCATGGGGACTCTTGCTTCCACCATCTCTGCCTGGGTAGCAATCATCGGCTTCGATGATCCTGGGACTTCCATTGCCTGCAATTGCGCTGAATTTACTCTCCAATCTCGATGAAGAACGAAGAAGAAGAAGAATGTTGATCTGTTCGTTCGCTGCCGGTGACGGAAGGTAAAGATTCTGCAAAAGGCCCCGAAGCCCAACTCACTCTCATTTCTTGGGCTCAATATAATTAAACTAGTTGGGCCGAACTTGCCCGTGGACTTTTATAACACGGCCCAATAAGTATCTGTAAAATTATACAAGGCGTTCACTTGTTTGGTATGAAAATTGTGGGTGATTTGGGGCCGAAATCCCTGCCTGGAGATTTGGTCGAAATCACCTATTTACATTGCAATTATAACTAGAATTTTGCGGGAAATTTGGAATTTCGAGGTGGGCCCCTAGAGATTTGGGGGTTTGGGTTACAGATTTACATAAATGCCTCCAAATAAATTTGGGGAGAGATGATGAATGAGGATATGTTGGTCTATGACAATATCCAAGGTTTCAGAAATCTCTACCCCTAAATCTCTCCAAATCTCCAAATCACCAATCCAAGGTTTCATAAATCTCTACCCCTAAATCTCTCCAAATCACCCAAGCATGGCTCTTTTTCAAATAGCTAGTGTACCCAAATCTCTAATTATTTGAAATCACCTCAACCCAAATCACCCTAAGTGAACGACCCCATAATCCCGTATTGTTTGAATTTGACAACTGGTCCAACGGGATTTGGAGGTTCACATATAACCATGTCATTGTCCCATTGTGTTTCTTTTGGTTAACAGGTTCACATCTATTACTTTCGGTAATATAGATGATAGTGTGTCTTCTGGTTTTCATAGTATTGAGGGTAACGATTTACGACTCTTGTATTACTTAAGTTATGACATGCTTGGTTGTTTTGAAACTCGTTTGAATTTGAATGAAGGTTAAAGTCCCAGTTATTGTTGGTTACTCATCTAACAGAGAATATTATTTGGAGAGGGGAAAGCATAATTTAGAGCATTGAAAAGTCCAAGAGGAGACGAGTTCAAAGGCAAAAGACATTAATGGCGGTCCATTGTGAAACAATAATAAAGGAGCTCAATTTGCAGGACCCAAACTGTCATTTCATTTGTAATAGTCAGAGGTTGGAAAATTCAACTGAGTTATGAAGGTAAGCATCAGTTCTGTTGCATGTCCCTTTGCTTCATTCAATTACCGATCATTTTGATCTATCGCCACTTGATGAGTAGTTATCTGGTACTAAAAGATAACATGGGCTACAAAGAGAGCCCATACATGCGTGGGGAAATCCTACCATTAGGACACCCCAAAGTGTCCTCATATGAGGACACCTCTTAGAGCCGTAGGATTTAATCTTAAAGATCGGAAGGCCTATATTAATTGGACATAAGGGTAATTTCAATATTTTATTTATTTTACAGATTTTTAATTATTGTTTATTAATTTTCGGATTTGCAGTTACATTGCTGATTTTTTATTCCTTTTTCTGCTCCTTTTTTTTGCTCCATTTAATTTATGATAAATTAATTATCTTTTTTTAATTACTTCTTCATCTTCTTCTCTATGCTCGCCGGTTTTTGTTGTGTATCTCCGGTGATTTTTATTTTAGATTAGTTTCTAACACTTTTAAAAGTTCCTATTTTGTGGAAATTGTTTCGAACTGTTCCTCTTTTATCATTCGGAACAGTTCCTATTTGATTGTTCCGGAACAGTGATCCATTTCAAAAGTGATGGAACGTGTTACTTTATTGATTTTGTTCCTTATTACCAAATCGGAACACAGAAAAACATAAAACCTTGAATCAAATTGAAAATGGAACAATAATATTGAATACCTGTTCCACAATGAACTATATGGAACACTACAAACATGTTCCATAATTAACTATATGGAACACTACAAATAACCAATGACCAGAAACTAAGAAGCAAAGATGTAATGGTTGGTTCTAGATGGTCGGATCTAGATGGCCGGATCTCCGAACGGATTAAAGGATGCCCAGATCTATAAACCGAATAAAGTAGAGTTGGCGAGAGTTTGAGGCGGCAGAGATGTAGATGGCTGGCGGCAAATCTGGTGTGGTGTGGGGCTGGCGACGGCGGCGGCGGAAAGGACGTCGGCAGATCTAATGATGTCGAGGCTGGCGGCAGATCTGGTGTGGGCTGGCGGCGGCGGGGGCTGGCGGTAGAGATGTAGATGGCTGGCGGCAGATCTGGTGTGGTGTGGGGCTGGCGGCAGCGGCAAGGACGTCGGCAGATCTAATGATGTCGAGGTTGGCGACAGATCTGGTGTGGGGCTGGCGGCGGCGGCGAGGCTGGCGGAAGATCTAATGATGGCGAGACTGGCGGTAGATCTGGTGTGGGCTGGCGGCGACGTCGAGGATGGTGGCGGCGACAAGTTGGCGGCAGATCTAATGATGGTGGCGAGGCTGGCGGCAGATCTGTGGGGTGTGGCGGCGGCGGAGTGGCTGGCGGCGGAGTGCTGGCGGCGGTGGGTGGCGGTGGGTGGAGTGTTGGCGGCGGTGGAGTGGCTGGCGGCGGCGGCGGGAGGAGAGCACGACGGCAGGAGCTTTGAAGGGAGAGATGTAAAATAGAATTAGGGTTTGTGAAACCCTAATATGATTTAGAATATATAGGAGTTTCAAATTACTATTTTGTCCAGATTAATTTAGGCCATTAGATCTACCTTCTAATCCTATGGTTATAAGGGGTGTCCTAATATGAGGACACTAAGGGGTGTCCTAATGGTAGTAGATCATGCATGGTCCACCCAAATAATTAAGGTGGTTGTCACTAATCCCTACTCGTATGGAGATGCAGCGATGTCATATATCGATGTATCGGACACGTGCGACATATGCAATCGCAAGTTTGAAAATATGTGGCACGTCTTCGTGAGTTGTCACTTGTGAGTATGTATGCCAGAACGGTGTGAACAAAAGCGGGCCTTTTGGAAGAAGTATAATTTAGTGATAGAGCAGTTAGACTCAATGCGTGAATGGATTTTTCGAGCTATACCACAACTCTTAGAGGCGAAACTCCAAGATGTGATGGAAATCTTGGAGGGGTTGTAGCGGGAGAGGAACACGAGAGTTTTGGACTGAAGAGAAGAAGCCGACTTTAATTAGTCACGGCTAGGTTAGCAATGGATTTTATTCATGAATGGCGTACGGTGAGACGTGGGTGGACATGTGGTGCGACAGGCGAATCGAGAAGGAGTCCCATGTTTGAAATGACACCCCCACCCCGTGCAAGACAAATCAAGTGTAATATTGATGCAACTTTATTCGTGGAGCAAGGAAAGTGTGGTGTGGAGATGGTGGTTCGTGATGCTGATGGGACCTTGCTTACTTACAGGATGGAGTCGATGCATGGTTGCCTAGAACCGAAGGAAGCAAAGGCTTTGGCATTATGGCCATAACCCTTATACATATGGCTAAGAGAAGATGACAATGAAGACGTGATTATCGAGAGAGATTCATAGGAAGTCTTTAATGCTACGAGGAGTGAACAACAAAGACTACTCAAAGTGTGGCGATATTGTGCATCATTATGAAGCTTTAGTTCATTCATCGACTAAGTTTAGTATAGTGTGCGGAGAAGTAGAAATGAAACAACTCATGTGTTATTTAGACAATCTTGGTTCCATGCATATGACCTACTATATAAGATTCTCTCCGAAGTGGCTGATTAATGCTCTTCGAACTACTTGTATGACCGTGGCACATTAACACATTTTGATGATTTCCCTTTAAAAAAATTATTAATCGTTAAAAATATGTAAAATGTATGAAGTCAATGAATAGGAAATTATGGGAAGTATTCGTGCTTGCATTTTGTTCGTGGGAAAGGAATAACAAAGTTGCAAAGTAGTTAAAAAAAGGCCTAATACTCTTATGCGTCATAAACTATTGGCTTATTACGAATATATACATAACCTTTTCCGAATTCCAATTATGTCACGACCTACCGAACACATTTACGAAAATGGCATGCCGTCTATTTTCGGGGAATTTTGTGACACCTGGCCTAACGCCGTGTGCTGACTGGGCTTACTGCCCATGTGGCATTGACTTATGCCCAGCTAAGCCGGTGACGGTGCAGTTGTATCTCTCTCTTATCTGTTTAATTTTTTTGAAAATGGCACGAAACCCCACGACCTTTCCATAGATATTTGTTCTCTCTCCTATCCCATCCTTCTCCTCCATTCATCTTTTTCCTGAAGCTTCTTGTTCTTCTGCCTCCAGCCGACGTTCGAAGTCAAAAGCCCAAGGATTCTGCACAATGGTTTCGAATGCTGCAAGCTCGAATTCCACTGGAGCCTCGAAGATTGCTCATGGAATGAGGTGCAGACATCATTGTGAAGCCGTCATGAATAACAGAGGTTGTTTCTTCTATCGATGCCCGTTCTGGAGAGATGGGAGAGCAGACTGTGGTTTCTTCAGATGGGTTGATCAAATGCCGAAGGAAAAGGAAAGGATGGTGGTTGGAGATACTACTATGGAGGATTCCATCGACGTTGCAGGATATTTGCAAAGGAATGACGATGCAAGAGCTACCGCCGGTGAGAGGATGTTAGAAGAAATTAGGGTTATCAAACAAAGTGTTCTTGTACTGGAAACTAGGGTTTGGTATGTAATTGTATGCCTGTGTTTGTTGGTTGTATTCCTTGGGTTAGTGTTGAACAAAATGGAATAAGAGATCAAGTGTTTTCTGCATCCGATGCTGTAATGTCAGATTGAAAACAAGTACCATAGCTGGTTTCGAGTTCCTTACATAGTAACAAGGTTCTTAACAAGTTCAAACTTAACCCTAAAACGCCATGACCATATCAGTTTTGGCTTACAAGCCTACAACCCCAAAATGCAGTATCCCAATACTGAACCAAAATACCCTCATCATGGATACAAAAAACAATCACCATAGCTGGTTTCAAGTTCCTTACATAGAGGACTACAAACCCAAAATAACATCACTACCATCCTAATGCCGGTTCCCGCATGCTGCTTCCTATCATGGTCACTGTGTTGGCTGTGTTGCTGGAGGCTGAGATCCTCCATTAACGTCTGTTTCAACCCTTGGCTCTAACCCACCCGGTGGCACCTAACATTTGACAGACATTGACATAAGCACCAGACAGAATACCACTAATACAACAGGAGTCATACCATGGCTCACCGGATAACAGATCATTAGTTCCGTCTCCATCAACCTTGTCATCAACGTCGTGGTCAGACTCTGACGAGTTCCGATAGCTGGATACAGGCGATATGTTTTCGTCGTGGCTACTGACGTCTTCTTCTGAGAATTCCTCAGACGATAGGTCCTCGGATGGGGCTTCGAAGTCTGAGTCTTCGTCAGAGTCTGCATCATACATGTCGTCATCCATGGTTGCAAGATCCACCATCACATTTGGGTCCACAACAATTTCTTCTCGAGCACGGGGCCCAAACTGCCGTCGGTTGAGAGTGGATTCTGCCAATTGCTCAACTTCTACGCCATTTTCAGACACAGTAGTCCTAACCCTTCTTCTAAATCGAGAAACTCTGAGGTTCGCCATGGCCTCTAAGAACTCGGGTCAGACGTACGGTCCGAATCATCTAAAAGATGGACAACGCCTACATTAGCACCAACTGCAGAAACTTCAGCTTCTGGATCACTGCCACTGAGCCCATTGTGCCATTCGGATTCGACTTCTTCGTTATCGCCGTAGCCGCTTTCTACAGTCGTCGTATCCAGGTACACTTCCACAACTCCTTTCTTCCCAGCTTCGCCAATCTTTTCCGCATCGGTGTCGTTCAGAACTTGCTCCAACCCATCTGACAGTGACATCCCTGGGGCCACAAACCAGATCTTCTCTACGGAGTCGTATTTCAGATCTTCTGTCCCAATCTTCATTAACTGGAAGTAGCAGAGGTAATCTGAGTCGAAAGTTACCTCCACCACTTCCCCACCAACGTACTGGGCAGCTCGTCCATTGAACCGCATGCGTCCACCGTGATGGACTAGTAATTCCACCTGCACTGACATGTCTGAGGAGGAAGCCAAGTTCCACCTGCAAAATCAAACGTAGTTATGTTTTATGAGTTGTATTCCAGGATCCCCAAACCATTGTTTAATGGAACGCGACAAAGTGTTGAATAATGGGAAATGTACTAAGTAACAAAAAAACACTTTTCAGAAGGAGGACCACACATCGTCTTCTTCGAAAACGACGTCTACGAAATCGACAAAAGATTGGAAGAAAGCGACACAGGAGATAGATTAACAAACCTTTTCGTCGGGAAAATTACCGGAGAATAGCTTATCAAGATGAAAGAGTGGAGATATCGTGATTATAGTGCAGAGGTTTATTTGTTTGAAGAAGGCGAAGAGAAGCTCTGCACCGGCGAGATGAAGAAGACGAAGTGTGGGTATTTGGGGAAACGTAAAATGGGGAAAGTAGGCTGACAGTGGGTATTTGGGGAAACGTGTGGGCATAATAATGGGGAAGCGGAACGGATTATATCCGCTGGAAAATCGTGCGAGCCACCTTGGCAGATCGTGTCTGTCCACCTAAGCACGCTATCTGCCACGTCGTCGAAAAAGCCACGTAGACCTAACGATTCTAGACGGAACCAGACGGCATGCCATTTTCGTAAATGTATTCGGTAGGTCGTGACATAATTAAAATTCGGAAAAGGTTATGTATATATTCGTAATAAGCCAATAGTTTATGACGCATAAGAGTATTAGTCCTAAAAAAAAAGTAGATGCGAAAAAACGCGGGCGTGAAAGTTTAGAGGGAAATGCGGTGGTCGGTCGCTAAACGTCATCGGTGACTTTAGGAATTTGGGATTACAAATAAAATTATACGAAAGGATAGCATTTTCCAAATGTGATTTCGGTGGGTGGATTTGTGGATCAACCCATGGGTTTTGTTTTTAAGCATGATTTTCATTTTTAATCTCATAACAATAACATTAACATCATGTCATCATCAAACCGACACATGACAACTCGACCCGAAATTCATGGAGTTATAAAAGAAGATATGATGAGGCACATGAACCACCACGTTCTCAAACAACATCTCTAAGGCCACACACCATACGCCTATGAGCACCCCTAGCACTTCTATGTCTCCTACACACACCTGATCTCCAATGGCGGTACTAGGGGGGAGTTGGGGGGAGCCACGGCGCCCCCTCCCCCGGTATCGAGTCTAATATTACATATATTTTTTTTGTATTTTCGGAATTTGGCGCCGGGGTATTTGAAGTTCGGCTCCCCACTACGTTGTTTTGGTGAAATGTTGTTTTAAATTTTACGTAATAGTTACTCATAATTCACTTATAGTGTGTAATAATTAAATATTTGATCATAATATTAGATGAATAAAAAATTTATACTATTATTCAAATTTGAAGAAAATTTTTTGTTGGTGGCACCAATTTTCGATTTACAATTCGGCTCCCCCCATATACCAATCCTGGTTACGCCATTGCCGATCTCACACGCTTACCCTTTACAATATCAAACACTTACTAGTCGTTGTCTTCCTCACCTTCCAATGACACTCCCAACGGACTTCAAAGACAAATAAGGACAAGGAAGTCGATCCTCAATTAATCCACTCATTCACTCGATCATTCAAATCAAAACTCTTATTAAACCAATCAGACTTACTAGGTGAAACAAGACCGAAATTGAATCTAGAATGAGTACGTTCAAAAAGCATTCCACCACGAGACTTTTCCGTCATCGGAAACAATGAGGAAAACCGGTTTACCATTTTCCTGACAGGAAATTCCTGTAACAAACAATGATGAAAGCAAGACAACTACCAAATACCAGTTATGCTGCCAAGGAAGGAACAAAGCAACTCTGCATTTAAAAATTAATAAACAAAAATTAAAAAGAAAAGGTCCAAAGTTGACTTTTTGTCAAACTTTGACCGCCTCTTTCAATTTTTTACTAATCCCAACTTGACAAATCTCAATCCTTCATCACTATATAAACTCATTCCTCCTCCACTCTGTCTCCTCACTTCCCCCAAATTCAGTTTCCTCTGTTCTTACTTCCTACTGCAAATTCAAATTCAAATTTCCGCAACCATGGTTCTCTCAAAAATGGCATCCGAATCAGACATCTCCGTCCACTCCACCTTCGCCTCCCGCTACGTCCGGGAGTCACTCCCCCGTTACAAGATGCCGGAAAACTCCATCCCAAAGGAAGCCGCCTTCCAGATCATCAACGACGAGCTCATGCTCGACGGCAAGCCGAGGCTGAACCTAGCTTCGTTCGTTACCACCTGGATGGAGCCTGAGTGCGATAAGCTCATCATGGACGCGCTTAACAAGAACTACGTCGACATGGACGAGTACCCTGTCACTACCGAGCTCCAGAATCGGTGTGTCAACATGATCGCACACCTGTTCAACGCGCCGCTCGGGGATTCCGATGCTGCTGTGGGTGTCGGTACTGTTGGATCGTCGGAAGCGATTATGCTTGCTGGATTGGCTTTCAAGCGGAGGTGGCAGAATAAGCGGAGAGCTGAAGGGAAGCCTGTTGATAAGCCTAACATCGTCACCGGCGCTAATGTTCAGGTATGTTCTCAATTCAATTCTCATCACATCAATTCTCCACTACCACTGCCGATTAACCTAATTAATCACATTCATTTCCGTTATTCTAAACCAAAATTTGCGAAATGCAGGTGTGCTGGGAGAAATTCGCGAGGTATTTCGAGGTGGAGCTCAAGGAAGTGAAGCTAACTGAAGGATACTACGTGATGGACCCGGAGAAGGCGGTTGAAATGGTGGACGAGAACACAATCTGCGTGGCCGCAATCCTCGGGTCAACGCTCAACGGCGAGTTCGAAGACGTAAGCGCCTCAACGACTTGTTGACCGAGAAGAACAACCTCACCGGATGGGAAACCCCAATCCACGTCGACGCGGCTAGCGGCGGCTTCATCGCCCCTTTCCTCTGGCCAGATCTGGAATGGGACTTCCGTCTCCCGCTTGTCAAGAGCATCAACGTCAGCGGCCACAAGTACGGCCTCGTCTACGCCGGCGTCGGCTGGGCGATCTGGAGGAGCAAGGAGGATCTCCCCGAGGAATTGATTTTCCACATTAACTACTTGGGAGCAGATCAGCCGAACTTTCACCCTCAATTTCTCGAAAGGATCGAGCCAGATCATCGCGCAGTACTACCAATTGATTAGATTAGGGTTCGAAGGGTACCGGAACGTAATGGAGAATTGTCACGGGAACGCGATGGTTCTGAAGCGAGGGCTGGAGAAGACGGGGAGATTCGACATCGTTTCGAAGGACATCGGGGTTCCTCTGGTGGCGTTCTCGCTCAAGGATAGGAGCCGGCACGACGAGTTCGAGATCGCGGAGATGCTGAGGCGGTACGGGTGGATTGTGCCGGCGTACACGATGCCGGCGGACGCGCAGCATGTGACGGTGCTTAGGGTTGTGATTCGGGAGGACTTTTCGAGGACTCTGGCGGAGAGGTTGGTGCTGGATATAGTTAAGGTGATGCACGATCTGGATGGTATGCCGGCGAAGATCCGCGCCAATGTGGCGGTGGTGGAAGCGGTGGAGGCTGTTGTCGTCGGCGGGAAGGTGAACGGGACGTTCCTGAAGAAGACGGAGATGGAGACGCAGAGGGAGATCACTACTTACTGGATGAACTTTGTGGCATCGAAGAAGAAGAACAATAAGAATACGATTTGTTAAGCTCGTAGATGGTTATTATTTTTTTCTATTTTTTTTTTCATGTTATTATTGTATTTCGATTATTGTTTGTGTAAGTTGTAATTTGAGGTGTGGATTGTACTCATTTGTGGACTAAAATAAAATCACAAAATATTTTTTTATATTTTTTATAATTTGGTAGTGGTGATGTGGCAAAATGATTGAAAAGTATTGTCATCACCGACTACAATATTGTTTCGTAACAGGATCCAAACTTACAAGACCACTTTGTAACATTTACAAGTATAAGGAACAACTCGTGATCCAACCCAAAAATCAAGGACGTATGAAGTATTTGACTCAAAAATATTAACAGCGAACTTTTACAATGAAATGTGAGTTGAGATTCCTTTCCTATAAATAGTCACATATTTAACCTATGATGTTTTGAGGAATATAATATCATCTACTATCGTAGTCTCCTCTCATTTACGTATTTTCTTTACCATATATTTATTTAGTTTGGTAAGTGACATTTCCACATTGCTCTACATAAAAAATACTCATTTTAAACTTGAGTAATTAGTATCCATAAATTAATTTAAAATGAGAAAAGGATACTTATTATAATAAAAATCATATCCTTGCATCGAAACATAATTCATTCATACGTCAATTTGCTCGCCATCATCACATACTACAAAATAAAAATTGATGCTTTTCCTGGATAGGTGGACAGTCGAAGCCGGGAGGTCGGCGGTAATGGAAAAACAGAGGTTGGCTTGGGTGTTGATCCAAGGGATCTCTCTGCACCTTAGATCTTTTGATCTCTTTCGAGCGATTGGGGAAAGATGTGGAGGTTTCATAGATTTTGATGATAGATTATGTCCTCTTAACTCGGTGCGGATCAAGATTGAGGTTTCGAAGTCCATCCCTAAGGAAGTCCAACTCTGCTTCCGTAAGTCGGTGGTTGCGGTGAAGGTTTGGAAGGAATCGGGTGGTGTGGTTCTGGATTCGAAGGAGGTGTCCTCTTTTGTCAGAAGGGCGGGTGAGAGAGTTGAGAATCAGGAAATAAGGTTGGATTGGAGGAGTTGTCTTTTGCGAGGAAAAGCTAAGTTAATGGAAGTAGGCGAATCGTCTTCGTCGGGGGTCGAACATAGTTTGCTAGATGCTTCAGGGGTCAAGGACGTTGTATGCGTAGGGTCGTCCGGAGTTAGGGAGGTTACGGTGGCTCCGGGGGAGGGAGGTGGCCGGAAGGGGGGAGTCTCATGGCGTCGGAGATGGGGGTGGTGGAGTCGGATTTTAGCGGGAATTCCCAGGTGCAGTTATTATCCAAGGAGGAGGCGAGGAATGCGGTGATGTGAGGTGTCAGGGACTAATGGGTCGAAGTTGACTTGTGATGTGGCAGGGGGAGGCAGATTGAGGTTTCAGTTGGACAGGGGGCATTTTGGTGTGTATGTGGGGTTAAGATTAGCAGATGACATGGGGTTGTGTGTTCAGTCAAGACATGTGGATTTTCCGTCCATGGAAACGCGGAGATGGCGCGTGGCGTCTTTTTTGGAAAGTTGGGTGGACCCAGTCTTCTGGGTCGATAAGAATATTTGTGGGCCGAGTAGGAGTAGGAGGGATTCTGTTGGGCCGGGGTGTCTTCTTTCATATATTCAAAACCGAAAATTCTGAGGGTCAGGCCCAAGGAATGGAGTCAAGTGTGAGGGTCGAGAGTGACGACTTCAGTTATTCAGATCCCGTCCTAGAGGTTGAGAGCATGGATAGAGGAATGATTTTGGGAGCGGTGGAGAGAGTCTCTCAGATTCTGGATTTACAAGTTGCAGATTCGCCGGGTGAGGCAGCCGAGTCGGTAAGGAAGTCAGCGGTGGCAGTGTTGGAGCGGCGCAAGAGATCGGGTAAGAAGTCCAAAACAGAACGAGAGTTAGCTAAATTGGGGAACTCGCTGGATTCGGTAATTGTCTTAGGTCCAAGAGAGAGGCGCAATGGTATGTTTTCGTCTGAGCTATTTTCTTATGAATCTTGACTTGATTTCGTGGAACATCCGGGGTTTGGGTGCGGCAGAGAAAAGGTATCAAATTAGAGACAGACTTCGTAGTTTTAGGCCGGCGATTGTGTGCTTCCAGGAGTCGAAGGTTGAAGTGGTGGGGGAATCATTGTTAAATAGTGTTTCTTTTTGTCCTAGTTTCCTTTGGACTGCAAAGCCTTTGGTGGGAGCAGCAGGGGGGATTATTACCATGTGGAATGAAGAGTTGTTTGAGGTTGAAGCCCAATGGATTGGTAACTTCTGTGTGGCAAATGTGTTTCGGAGCCCGGGGAGTCCCAGTTGTTGGCTGTTGTTAAATGTGTATGGTCCCTGTTTGTTTCAGGAGAAAGCACTCTTTCTTGAGGAAATCAAAGAGATCTTACAGTGGTGGCAAATTCCAGCTTGTATAATTGGTGATTTCAATATGATTCGCCAGAGTGAGGAAGCAGTTGGATTACCTAGGGATCAGAGAGAGTTAGATCTGTTCAATATGTTTGTTGATGATATGGGTCTTTTGGAGCTCCCGTTGGGAGGGGCGGCCTTTACTTGGACCAATTCGAGATTGAATCCTTCATTGTCTAGGCTTGATAGAGCTTTTGTTACAGGAGATTGGGATAATTTGTTTGCTGATGTCTCTCTTGTGGCTAGGACTAGGGTTTGTTCAGATCATTGTCCTATTGAGATTCGATGTGGCCAGAGAGAAATTATTAGACGACCATGGAGGTTGGAATTAATGTGGTTTACTCACGAGGATTTTGACCAAGCCGTTACGCAGAATTGGCAAGAGAGTTCAGGGAGGTGTCAAGGCTTTTTTGCGGTAGCAAGAAAATTGAAACGGCTGAAAGAGTTTTTAATTGTGTGGAATAGGGATGTGTTTAAGAGAGTTGAAGGCCAAATTGAGTTGGTATTAAGGAGAGTTGCCGAATTGGATTCACAAGAGGAGAGAGGTGTTCTGTCCGAGGATGCTGGGCTCGAGCGCTGTTATCTTAAGTGTTCTTTGCTGCAGTTGTGGAAGCAAGAATACTTGATGTGGAAGCAGAAATCTCGTGAGAAGTGGCAGGTGGAGGGTGACCGAAATACTAGCTACTTTCATAAGTTTGCGAGCCAGAACCGTAGGTGTAATAAGATTGAGAGGTTGGTGGTGGGTGGGGTTCAATTCGAGGGTCATCACTCTCTTCTTCAAGAGATTCCAAAATTCTATGAGGCTCTCTACTCGGAGGATTGCTCGGTGCGTCCGTTCCCACAAGCCTTAAGGTTTGAGCAGATCAGTTCGAGGAAGCTTGTAGTCTGACTAAACCTTTCTCGGAGGAGGAGGTGTGGAATGTGTTAAGGTGTTTCTCGGGGGATAAGGCGCCGGGTCCGGATGGGTTTCATTTAGCATTCTACAAAAGATTTTGGAACGTGATCAAGGAGGACTTCATGGTAGGTGTTGCTGAGTTTTTTTAGGTCTGGTACGTTCCCAAGGATGGCTGGCTGCACTTTTCTGTGTCTTATCCCTAAATCGAGCTCGGTGGGGACATTAAGGATCTTCGGCCGATAAGTCTGGTGAACAGCATTTATAAAATCCTGAGCAAAGTTTTGATGGAACGAATGAAGGGACCGTTGAAAGGTGTGATTGCTAAGTTTCAGTGTGCTTTCGTTAGTGAGAGACAAATCCTGGATGCGTCTCTCATTGCTAACGAGGTTATTGATGCGAGGATAAGGAGCGGGAAACCGGGCCTTATTTTCAAATTAGATATTGAAAAGGCCTTTGACCACGTCAACTGGAATACCCTTTTGGTGATTATGGATCGGATGGGGTTTCCTGAGAGGTGGATTTTCTGGATTAAGGCTTGTATTTCGTCTCCGGTGTTTTCTACATTGGTGAATGGGGAGGCAGCTGGTTTTTTCCCTAGTTCTCGGGGCCTGAGGCAAGGAGACTCCTTGTCTCCTTTTCTGTTTCTGCTGATCATGGAAATCCTATCCAAAATTTTAGGGAAGTTGCAAGAGTTGGAGCTGTTCAGAGGATTTTTTATTAATGAGGAAATGGAAGTAGGTGAGGTGTCACACATTTTATTCGCAGACGACGCGATTGTCTTCTGTGAGGCGGAGGAGGATCAGGTTCATGTTCTGCTTGCGGCGCTGATCTGTTTTGAGAACATTTCGGGATTGAAAGTAAACGTTCATAAAAGCTCTCTATTTTCGGTGAGGGTTGTGCCGAATGTTGAAGAGTTGGCTAGGAGTTTTGGGTGTGAACTAGGGGTGTTGCTAGGAACCTACTTGGGGTTGCCGCTGGGGGCAAAAGCCAATTCTACTGCTATCCGGGATCCGGTTATTGCGTCCGTTAGGAAACGTTTGGAGGGATGGAAGGCGTGTTTGTTGTCGTTCGGTGGAAGAGTAGTTTTGTTGAAGAGTGTTTTGTCTCACCTTCCGACCTATTTTCTTTCTATCTTGAGGATCCCGGCTACTGTTCTGGCTAAATTGGAAAGCATCCAAAAACGGTCCCTTTGGGGAGGGTCGGAGGAAAAGCGGAGGATTCATTTGATTAGTTGGGATTGGGTTAAAACAGCTAAATGTAGAGGAGGGCTGGGAGTGGTGGATCTCGATTCCTTCAACCTGGCGTTGCTTGGGAAGTGGGTGTGGCGGTTCGCTCGGGAAAGGAAGGCTTGGTGGAGGGAGTTGATGGTCCTAAAGTGCGGGGAAGGTGTTTCGATGTGGCGACCAGTTTGGAATCTACCTAGAGCAGGAAATTCGATGTGGAAATGGATAGTTAAGATGAGCTCGTTGTTCTGGACCTTTGGCTTCATCGATCCGGGGGGTGGTTGGGTTGATTTGTGGGATGATATTTGGGTGAGTGGTGAGTCTTTGAGAGTGGTGTTCCCTAGGGTGAGTGCAGCGGCGGCTGTTCAAAGAGTCAATCTTTTCGATATTTTTCCTTTCTGTTTCAGGTTGGATTGGGAGTTACAGTTGAGAGTGAATCTTCGAGGAGGTGCGCGAGTGGAGTACTGCCGTTTTTTGGCATTCTTGAAACAGGTCTTGAGGGACGTGTTGACGGAAGGCCCTCCGTCGGTGGTATGGAGCTTAGCAGATTCGGGTTTGTTCTCGGTGAAGTCGCTCAAGGCTCACCTGTCACGACAGAGGTTCCCAGGAGTGGATGAGTTTCCTACGGACACGGTGTGGAGCAAGGTGGTCCCGACTAAGATTCAGGGCTTTGGGTGGTTAGCTTTTCATGGCCGTATCTCCACTACGGACGTCCTTCAAGCTCGGGGATTCCAGTTTCCAAATAGGTGTGTTCTCTGTTTGCGTCATGGAGAGTCGGTGAGTCTTATCTTTATCTCTTGTCCGTTTGTGGTGCCTATTTGGGGGAAAATCAGTTCGAGACTTTCCATTGTTGGTCTGATTCCTGCTACGGTGGCGAAATGGATTAGGGGATGGAAAGGGCTGAACTGTTGCGAGTCTTTCAAGGCGATGCATCAGGTGGTTCTGCTTAGTTTCTTGTGGCACATTTGGTTAGAAAGGAATGATGTTATCTTTAGGGATAAGGTAGCTTCGGCAGCTAGAGTCTTTCATCGTACGGTGGCTTCTTCGTGCAGCTGGCTGAGGGCTCATTCTGTTATTTCGCAACATGATTTCGAGTTGTGGATGAGACAACTTATGGCAACATAGGGTATGTTCTTTTGTTTGGGGGGCTTCGGTTGGGGGGCTTTGGCTGGGGGTGTTCCTTGGTGTGTGGACAGTCTGCTTGTCTGTGTCTGTTTTTGGTTCCTCGGTTTCCTTTTGGAGAACCTTGGCTGGGTTTTAGGGGTGTGGTTCTGTTTGTACAGTTTGCAGGGGAGCCTTTTCCTCTGTTTTTCTTTTTGTTATTAATATAAGTTATACTACATTCATAAAAAAAAAAAAATTGATGCATTGTTCAAACTGTTTCTTCTACCTCACTCAATTGTCAATGTTCGCTTAGTCATTGATCCACCTAACTCATCGTATAAATTATTGATTAAAGATTGTCAAACAAGCTAAGTGTTCTCAATCACTCAGAATTCTAAACACTAATTCATATTTCAACTCATTTAGATGGAACATGCATGTATCATACCCATAAAAATCGATAACCAAACATATATATCATATGGTTGAGACAGATTCATAACTAAAATAAAAAATAATACTCAATTACAATAGTCGTTTGGTATAGGGGAAATCCAGCTGAGTTTCTTGGAAACTCTGTATTCTGAGACATCCTTGTTTGTTTACTGTCTAATGGAGATGGAGTTTTGTATTTCAGATACCCAGAGTTTTTTATTGTCTCCAGAATGTGTATTCTGACAATTTCTACTTTTATCAGAAATTTTGACTTCCCCTAAATAGAATAATGGGACCCACTGTCTTTTCCTCCTATTTTCTTTATCAAATATACATACCAAACAATGTAATTTAATATCGTCCAACTTTTAACAAACACTTTTCCACCATTCTCCTTTTTCATATTTTCCCTAATTCTCAATCTCCTATACCAAACGACCCCTAGTTAAGTGCGGTATTACAAATATCAGTGATTTGATCAAGTTACAACCCCAAACTTATATTACACCGGTCACCCAATATTTGTACCCATGTTTGGGCTCATATAGCCATATAGGCTATAAATGAAAGCCCTTTCCAGCTTCACAAACTAACTTTACGACTGAAATATAATTCAACAGAAAGCTACAAAAAAATGCTTACTTGTTAACCACTGGTTGGAAACAAAAAGACAATATACCAAACCAAAAGCCACAAGCAATGAAGCAATTCCCCTCTTTCCCTTTATAGAACACAGTACAGTACTGATCGATCAAATATAATTCTGATTGTAGGTAGCTAGTAGTGCTAGCTGAAAATAAGAAATGGATCAGACGTCGAGGGTGGGTTACAGGAGATCGGCATCAGGGCTGACTGCAGGTGCTCACGTGTTCGGGATACTGGGGATCGTACTGATGCTGGTGTGGTTGCTACACTTCCGTGAAGGCATTGAGTACGACTCTCACAACCCTTCTCAAGTCTTCAATGTTCATCCTTTCCTCATGTTCTGCGGATTCATTTTCCTCCTTGGTCAAGGTACCTACTCAATCCCCATTGATTACTCACTAGCTACATCATAAATTCTAAATTTGTCAGCCCCAATTATAATTGAGCCGTCATTTAGATGCATATACAAGATTCTCTCGATTTTCTTGTTTTGATGGTGTTTCGATTTTTCTTTTCTCTATGTAGTTCTATGATTCTAGTCTTTCTAGAGTCACATTGTGACATGTTCAAAGTTGTATAGAATGATCGAGTAACATATATACATACTATCTTCACCACCAAGTATACAAATAGTGTCAGAGGTGAAAGATCAATCTAAATATCAGAGTTCTAGATCTCATGAACACTAAAATCACGCAACTCGTATATTTATATGTAAGTGAATTTAATGTATTGTATTTTTAAACTCGGCTCATTATATATCAAATGCGATCTAGTAAGACTGGCCAAACGATTTAGTTTTAGGAAAAAATGGTTAAATTTTATCGCACCCGTCAGCTCCGTGTTTTGATCAGTGTCAGACAAAGAAATCAGCTGTCGGTCAAAACATAATTTATACCAACTTACTTGATTCTCCAAAAATATTTCATATTTCCCAATATTTGGTCAATTTTCACTCAAAATCAAGTCGGTCAGTCACTCAATTAATACGTTAATTGGTAAAATAATCTTCAATTAACTATCTAGGAGGTTGATCGACAATTAAACAACTACCAAAATTAGGCTGATTGGCTTAAACCACTTTGACCAACTCTCACCCTAAGATCTAGTTACTAACTAATTTTTAATAAATTGAAGGTCCATATTAAACTTTAATAATTCGAGTCTAACCAATGTGTAATATTCTTTTTTTTTTGTTTTCCCGCCGGTGTGCAGCGATGATGGCATACAAGTCAGTGCCGGCATCAAGAGAAGCACAAAAGGCAATACACATGATCCTAAACCTGGTCGGAATCGCACTCGGGATCGCCGGAATATGCGCGGCGTTCAGGTTCCACGACATGGTGAACGCGGAGGACATGTACAGCCTCCACTCATGGATAGGCCTCACCACGTTCTGCCTCGTCGGAATCCAGTGGCTGCTGGGATTCTTCACCTACATGTTCCCCAAGGCCAGCCATGGGACACGTGGCAGCATGATGGCCTGGCACATCAGCGGCGGCAGAGCCTTGCTTTACATGTCCATCTGCGCCGCCCTCACCGGACTTATGGAGAAGGCGAGCATCCTCCGCCTACAGGGGCACGACGAGGGCGGCTGGTCAACTTTGTTGGACTCTGTATCTTGTTGTTTGGCATTTTCGTTGACCTCTCTGTTGCTTTGGCTCACCATGCCTGATGTTTGATATACGTGGGGCCCACCTTGTTATTGATTTAGTATTTGTAACGATTGGTTTTGTTTTACTTTGTTTGACCAACCAAATGTGTGTTATGTGTGAAATGTTTCAAATTTTTTTTTTTAATTATGAGTATCACTTACCTTGATTTAAAATCGTGCAAATTTTACATAGAATGTGATAACGTCCTTTAATTTGATACAAATAAACAGGATCAAATTTTCAGCATGATTATACTAGATTTGTCGTTTATATGAGATCACTAATGTGTACCATTCATTTTTGTAATGGAGATTTAATGGTTAGAATTAGATGAATATTAGGGTAATTTTATTTTTAATTATCTTTTATTAATTAACTATTTTTACTTTCTTTAATTACTGTTTTAGTATTATAATTTATTCATAACATTTATTTCCGGGATTTGTAACCTTATAATTAATTATTTTCCGAATATCAATTTCTCTAGGTTTTTTTGGCCGATGGCGTCATGGGTTCACAGTTCCTTTTTATTTTCTGGAATGGTTTCTTTTTTATTTTCTAGAAACTTCATTTTTTATTTTCTAGAACTGTTCCTTTTTTATTTTCTGGAACCATTTATGTATTTTTTCATTCTATATTTTTTGAATCATCTCATTTTATGAGTTCACAATTCTATTCAATATTTTTGGAACCACATTATTTTCTTGATGGTAACAAATCTCATAAAATGGATGAAAATCAACAACTTTGTTCCAACATAATAGTGACATGGATATGAATTTACGTTTTTAATGAACATTGAAAGTTTGAATTATCAGGATTATGTCCATGGCATTATTCCGAGATGGAAAATAGGAACCATGGGTATCATGTTCCATGAATTATATTATCGATATCATGTTCCAAATTTACTCAAAGAAACTTGTTCATACGAAGACCCTGTTCTAAAGAACCCCAACTGGAACCATAATCCAAGCTAGAACATGTTACCAAAATGATAAAAAAGCAGCTGGATTCAAGGCTGAGCCGACAATTCTCTGGTGGTGACTTTTAAGCATATCAGCATAGGCATACCCGTCCCCTCTTCAGGACTTATCAGCCCTTTTATATCCCCTCCTTTATCCCGAAAGGCTCCAAGCCCTCCACTGTCACCTGCTCCTTTAGCAAATGGGTTGAACGCATCCTCAACGACTAATTTCAGTTATTCGCTCCCTCCGTCGACCCTTATTCAAGGCTTTGATCAACCATATCTAGATTCTTCAAGCGGCGTGTGATACTCTATGGGGATATTATTGTACATATTTTATATGGCTAAAAGGAGACTTTTTCCGCTTTTTAGCTCTATTATTAGGGGGACAGTGTCTCAACGGCCTTCATTACGTCTTTGCCAAAGTCTGAGAGGTATGACATTTTTCTTGTGGTGGTTTACAGGTTTAACAAGTACGCGACTAATTTTTTTTTTTTGATGAATTAAGGGTTTCATTTCACCAAAAAACATTAAGTACAAGACATCTATCAAAGACTACTCAAACAATTACTCTATTCTATAGCTGTATATAACTCAAAATTTTCCTACTCTCTGGGTGGTTTCCAACCTTCATAGTAATGATCTCGGTAATGTAATCAACGATTTCTTGGGGAGACTTCCTGTCACCAGTAAACACCTTCTACATCTCTCCTTCCAAACACAACTTAACACCATTCTCCGGCCAAGACTTCTACTAACCATCTGCAGATTGGTCTCATTCAGCTCTGCCACAGCCTGTGAGAAATGTCTATCCCAAGTGGCCCGAGAGAAATCTGGTAAGAAAGCTTCCATCACAGCATAAGTGAAGCTGCAGTCCATGAACAGATGGTCCCTTGCTATCAATCCCTGCATCACATAGGAGACAACTGACATCTACAGGCAACCCCCATGAAACCATACTCTCCTAGTTGCCAATCTGTTCTTAATTATTAGCCACACCTGAAGACTGTGTTTAGGAATACGAAGTCCCTTCCACACTAAATGAAACCAAGGCACTTTATGGCTTTTTTTCCTGATGGTATCCCATACATCTTTAAGCTTAAACTTTGGCATACTTGTACCATTCCATAGCATCTCCCTTTGCTGATCAACCGTAACATATTGAGCTGCCAAAGGCCGAAGCTTCATAACTCTTCTAAGCACCCAGGAACCGCTCTGCATATTGACTGTCCAAATGTCCCGGTGCTTAATTCTGTACTTGTAGACCCAAGCTACCCATAATGAGCCACTTTGCAACAATAAACTCCACAAGTGACGAAGAACATTAGCTTCATTCCAAATACACAGGTCCTTCAAGCCTAACCCCCTTTCCTCTTTAGGGAAAGCTAGATTAGCCCAACTGACCTTAGACTTCTCAGCATCCTCTTTACCCCACAAAAATCTGTTGCATAACATTTCAATTTCCCGTATGCGACTTTCATTCTTGTCTCGACGGTGCAAAAAATATTTATTTATTTATAGTTCGTGTGTTAGAATCTTAGAGTCAGGGCCGGCCCAGAGGGTGTGCCAACCTGTTTCCGGCACAGGGCCCCAAAATTTCTGGGGCCTCGGAATTTCGGGTGAAAAGTATCAGATAAATAATTATTAATAAGTAATTCGGAAACTGAAATATAATTATTGTTGAGTATGTGGTGTAGTGGTTAGAAGATGGTAGATAATTTTTTAATAGTAGTTAGGTCACAGGTTCAATTCACGGAGATGTTGCTTTTATTAGTTGTTTTTCTCTTTTTTTTATCTATTGGGCATATGGAGGCCTCTTTTTTATTTAATAATTTATATCATTTATCTAGATGATATTTTTATTAGTTATTTTACTAATCTATCTCTTGGGCATGGAGGCTTCTTTTTTATTAAATAATTTATCTCATTCATCTGTCAAGTCATGCACCCTTCATTTTTGTTAAATAAGTATGGACTCTTATTGTTTTAATCCTTTTTAGAATATTGTTAGGACTTTTATAATAATATATTTTGAATCATTTGGATATCAATTTCTAATCGATTAGAACTTAAATTTCAAAATTAAATATATGAGCTTTACAGAGATATCTCCAATTATAATTTCAAAGAAAATATATTTGAGAATAAATAAATAAACTACTTATGATTATAAAGCGTTATTTTTTTAATAATATAAAATTTAATACTCATATATCTATTAACCAACAATGTTATATTTGTTTCAAATATAATAATATTTATTCAAATGTAAAATGTGAATTTTTATTTTGATATACTTAAAAAATATTTTGTCAAAATATGTTATAACGGGGCCACATCTTGATTATATCACATGGGCCTCCAAAATTCATGGGACGGCCCTGCTTAGAGTCGTTGCAAAGACATAATAATACCCAACAAATAATATATGTTAGAAGTAATTGATATTATATCTATTAAGGTCATCATCAATAATAGTAATAATAGTATTTAATTATTTACCTACTCTATTAAGGATGCAAACAATACTGAGATCCCTACCAAATTTCGTAGATGTGCCTTCCCTATAATATTCGTTTTTATATTTTTATATATTAGTACTAGATTTTTTGTCAGCCTGTTGACTTGATTCAATCACGTATTTTATGGTCTTAAATTTTTTAAATTGTATTATCTAACATGGTTGTATGAAATATAGACGAAACAACAATAAATTATTAAAATATTACAAGCTATGTATTGAATTTAAAAATAAATATTTAAAAAATATAAGAAAACGTAAAATGATAACATAATAATGAGTTTGAATCAATAAATTGGTTTATCTCTAGTAGTAGAGAAAAAATAAAATAAAATAAATATAAATTTATTTATTAAAATTAGACTGAGATGCATACTTATTTTAGACTCATATAAATCTATAGAATACCCACATTGATAATTTTTTAAGATGTAATATAGCATCACTTTCTTACATAATTTAAACATAACTTTATAAACTTTCTTAAACTACGTACATTGTTATAAATAAAAATTCAATATTTTTCTCCAAGTAATATGATAGTATAGATTCAATATTTTAACCAATGGAGTAAATAGTGTAAAAATGAAAAATATTTAAGTAAAATTTTAGCTAAAAACTCTTTAAAAGACTTATAAAAATTACATAAATTTTAATAAAAATATGACTGATTGAAACCTCTTCGAATTACTTCCTTCAACTCGATTTATAACTATAGGTATGACTCTAAGTAAATTTTTAGCTAAAAAATATTTTAATAACTTATAAAGATTACATAAAATTTTAATATTTTTAATAAAAATATGAATAATTTGATTGAATTCAAATTACTTCCTTCAACCCGGACCACCCGGTTTTACGACTATATGTATGAATATGATACTTTGCTTGAAACTTTTAAAAGACTTCTTAAAATAATAAATAAAAAAACACCAATATAGAGAAAGTAGTTAAGAAAATAATTTGGTCAAACAAAGTGCCTTCAAAAATTAAGTTATTCATTTGGGTTGTCTACAATCATGATATTTTGATGCTATGTGCACTTCAAAAGAGAGATTTCAACATGCAAGTTGTTTTCCTCTTTGTTTGCAGGCTCATGAGGAGTGTAATCATCCTGTTTTATGTTATAGATTTTCTTCTTGAATTTGAAAGGTGGTTTACCTCAAATTCTAGTTTTTTTTTATCTTTCGGGAAAAAAATTTCAGAATTTTTAGAAACTAGGATGGAGCTATTTGTAACTTTCAGTTTGCTGACTTCCTGAGACTTCTCCCATATGTCACGTTGTGGTATGTCCAAAATCAAAAGAAATAATAGGATTTTCTAAATATAGATTTGAGTTGGCGTTCGGTTGTATCAAAGATAAATTATGCAATTGCAAAACGAATGTTTAGTAATTAAAAAGAAAACACTGAGAGATGCAAAGAATGAGTTACCAAGACCTATTGTGATTAGGGAGCACTACAAGAAATTTATGTTTTAACATCGAAAGCCTAACAATGGTTGGAAATCCGCTGTTAGACGAATTGTTTTAACAACGGTTATTGTTATCCTAACGGCGAAACAATATATGCTAGCAAGTGTAGCTTCTAACAGTAGTTTGTAATTGTTGTTAAACCCGCCGCAAAGTACCTCCCACCCTCAGTCTCCATTTGCTGATTCTCTCAACAAGTTAGTTAGGTTTAAATTAGGGTTTTCAATTTCAATTTTCACCGAATCCTCTGCCTCAATTCTCAAATCTAATCGCAGCCATGGAACCTCAGTCGTAACCAGGAGCTGACACGCATCAACGATATCAAACGAACCAGTAGCTGCGTCACAGAACTTCTGTCTCAAATCCCGCCTTCAAATTGTTCGTCCCTGGTGCTCCCCAATTTCCTCATCTCCCGCATTCTTTCCCAAATGTTGTTCGTATTCTCTCGATTTTCCGATTGTATCAGTTTCGTCGTCGGATTTTCTATGAGAATCTTCTTTTTTTGGGAAGAGTTCTTTCTGGTCTTCTTCTTCTTCGTTGGATTAGGCTGTAACTATTAATTTACTATACTTGATTTTTATGTGCTCGAAGAACGAGATCTTCTGTTTTGGTGTTGTATTCAGACTTCTGCAATTTTTTTTTCTTGTTCGTTGTTTTATTTAGGTTACAAGATAGAGATTTATGAAACTTGAATTGATGTACTGAATTGTGCTTCACGTTTCTATATACATATCCGTTGTTACGTCTAACAACGATATTATCCGTTGTTAGGTGTAATGGCTGTTTGTTTACTGTTAGGTGAGCTTACATTACTCAACCTAACAACGGATAAGCAACTGCCATTAGAATACCTAAAGTGGATATCCGCTGTTAGGATGAATAAAAATGCGTTGTTAGGATACGTGTTTCTTATAGTTAAGGCTTTTTTTGTGTTGTTGTTTTGCTAGGTTTTAGTTTTTATTTTCTCAAGTCTCTACTTGTTTTGGGGTAATTTTTTCCTTTCGAGTTTGGTTATGATTGTTTCTATTTGCTTTCCTCTAAGTTAGCCACATTTGCTTTTCGATTACGAACTCAATAAATATAGAAATAAACTTTGATTGAGATGTGTTTTTGTTTGTTGGACTACGTAATTCCTTTATACTTTTTTGTCATTTATAGTAAGTATGTTAGAGTTTAGACCTCGTTTTCTGCGTAAATTTCAAATAAATTGCGAAATTTGATAATTCCACCTCAATTGAATTCAAGAGGAATTGAGTATTTTCCCGAAATTGAACTCCTTGTTTTCCGTACAAATAACGAAATGGAATTCAAATCCTTAATTACAAGAAATGAATGCCCCTACCCCTATATTTGATTATATTAACTGCAAATTGTCCAAAATTAAAATAATGTGGCGGTTTAACAAAAATAATTAAAATAATTCTGCATTGGGTTGAAATATTGGGCCACAGTTTCCAAATCTTTACCCATTAAGAGGGATTCCAAAACATGGTTTTAGGTGGTTTTCAAAGTGGACCGACTATCAAATCAGTCCAATTCACGTACGAGTTTAATGATAGAAAAACAAGGATTTAGCGGATTCCATCCACTTCGGTAAAATTCAACGAATTTAATTGACGCGGAAAACAAGACCTTAGAGTCATTGAAATTGAGAAGAACGAAATAATATCCAATAAATA